>JAGTTD010000013.1:29122839-29480871 GCA_018398585.1 Simmondsia chinensis | reverse complement strand
GAATGCGCTACAGCCTGGATATAGTTCTTCATTAGAAGCTTCCAATATCTTCTTATACTTGGCTTTCTCCTCAGGAGATTGGTTGGGTTGTGCAAGAGGAACTTGGTCCGACCAATCATGTTCATCAGACAAATGGGGTTGACTTGTGGAGGGAGGAATATCAACTCCGATACTTTCTAGTAGTAATCCACCAATATCATCTCGACCTATGGCCCTTCCCTCATTATTATTGGTAGATGTTTGACTATTGCATCTCAATTGTTGAACAATATTTTCTTTTCCATGAAAAATCCATTTCGTATACTTTGGCCAAAAACCCTTAAAAAGGATATGATATTCCACATCTTCTAATGAGAACCATTTGGCTACTTTGCATTTATTACATGGACATCGAGTTTTTCCTTCTATAAGGTTTTCTTTAGCCAACTTAATGAATTCAATGACACCATCAATATAAGCTTGACTAATCCTTAGTTGCGTGATCTAACTCGTATCCATATCTCTAAATATTAAGTAGTGCAATCAAATTACCTAAAAATTGAAAAAAGCTAGAGTTCATAAGACAAATATTTAATCAACCAATCAAAATATATACAATTACAAAAACAAATAATTAATGGGACTTAGGAGAAGTTAGAAATTAAAGTAAGATATATGAGTTCCTTATAATCAATTTTAATCCTCTAATGTGAAGGATCCATCTAAACAAGGGATATAGCAACAAAGTTTTATTTTTCCAAATTCAAAAATTATGAAATCGATATCTAATCTCTCTGACGTTAACAAATTGAACCCACAAGCGCCACCAACACATAATTTTAAACATCAATCAAACACAGTAACACAAGAATTTCGTCAAAACAACAATCTTTTGTATTAATTAATTCAAAGGATGAGATGCAACGATAGAATCATTCGAACCATAGCATTAAGGATGCGCATGAAGCAGGGGAAAGTGTGAAACGGCGATAATACAAAACTATAATACAACTACTTTAACCAACTCAAATGATATAACACTTATAGAAGAATAAGCAGTCCAATAAAAATAAAAACCGAAACTAGGGCAAGGACATCACATACTAACAGCAAAGCAAAAGCAACTGTGAAATTGGAAGGTGAGGGTGAGAGACGAACGCTGGCGGTGATGGTGAGAGGCGAACGCTGGCGGTGGAGACGACGCGGTTGGAAATCGGGAGGTGAGGGTGAGAGACGAATGTGGCGGCGAGGGTGAGGGTGAGAGACGAACGTGGCGGCGAGGGTGAGGGTGTGAGAGTCGATTTTCTCAGAGGCGCGGCGAGGTGAGAAATGAGGGTTAGGGTTTGCGGGGGTATATATACCCGACAATATTCTCGGTGCTTATAAGCACCGAGATTGTTTGCGTCATTTAAAAGCGCTGAGAATTTTCGACGCTTTGTCTCGAAGCATTTAAGCCCCGAGATTTCTCAACGTTTGCATAAACGCCGATAATTATGAGCCGAGAATCACCCTTTTTTGTTGTAGTGATCGAGCCACACCCCAGTGTCCTTAATCAAAGAGCTTCTCGATTCCAACATCCATGGATTGTTATAGATTGTTGCCTTAGTATGCTCTGAATATAAGGTCGTTACGAGGGTCACAGTTCTTAAAACGTTTTTCGGAGTTGATCAGGTTGAAATCTGCGTCGAACACAAGATAAACTTGGTATAGATACTGGTTGCCCTTTTCGTCCTCTTTACATTCTATCATTGGAATACATCTCGTTTTGATCTTGATGGCTTGTATGATTGCTTTTGGTGAAACCGGCTTATTCGGAAAGATATCTAAGAGAAGGAAAAAAAGAAGAAAGATCAAGTAATAATGCTAATTAATACTAGGAAATTTATCACTCTGGAATCATGAGGTTTGAGCATTTAACACCTAAGTACAATGATGTTTTAATAAATACAATGAGGTACTCTATTATTTAAAAATGTTATCACACCTAGACATCTTATGCTAAAACCCAGCGAATTTTTTTCAAAATTCAGCCAGTGTTGATCAAAAGATGCTGATGCAACATATAATTACAATAATATATGAGCCGTGTAAATTATTTTAATGAAATTGTAGTGAATTATGATAAAAATTTACCTAATTCTTATTAAACTTACGTAGATATTGCCCCAATATTCATGTGTCGGTGTTATGTTTTTTTTGTCAAAAAATTCATTAGAATCTAACAAAGAATACTTATATATTATCATAATTATGTTCAGTTGTCTTGGTGTTACTTGTTTTCGGGTCCTACCATGTACGTTTTTGTCTTTTTGGGCTTGCGTCCTACTTATATAAAAAGGTATATTATCATTATCATACTTCACACCGTTATTTTCCAAGAAAAATCCATTTACCCGAAAGCGCGCACCTAAATGATAAATCTTCTAAACCTCAGTATACCTCATTATATATATTAAACATTAACCTCGGTGATGAATACTCAAACCTCATGGTATTGTTATAAATTTTCTTAAAACCGAGGATATTGTTTTCTGAGTAAATCACATTAGTATCCTGGGGTTTGGTATATTTTTTTTTTAGTGCAAAAATATTGTGAAATAATAATTTAGTCCAAAAATTACATATATTTAATAAAATAGTCCAAATAATTGTGCAAAACAGCGTAAAATTTGTGATTATTTGTTGAATGTGAGGACTATTTTTACGCTGTTAAACATCATAATTTGAACTATTTTATTAAATACATGTAATTTTAGACTAAAATATTATTTACAAACTTTATGACTAAAAAACTATTACATCAAACCTCATGGCACTTTGTTTTTCGATAATTGGTAAAATAATCGCGATACAAAAACCGGTGTCCCACAAGTGCGGAACCCAAGACCACACCTGAGTAGGTAGAGGTTAGAGCAAAAACAGAACAAAAACCAAAAAAGGGTAAGAGCTACCTACACCTACAACCCATATTACAAACTACATTTGCTACAACAACTATAAACAAAAACCAAACACAACGCCATATTGGAAGACCTCCTTACCAAAGATGCCTATCCAAGATGCTCAGCAATCATACACCACCAACCATCTCAAAAAATGATTTAAAGGGCCATCTTACATTATCTACATGTTCATTGGAAGATCTCCTCACTAAAGATGCATATCCAGGACGCTTATCCGGATGAAACAATGACACCTAGAACCAACTAGCCCCACAATAGATAAGCTGAGTTCAACTACCAGGCTTCTTAGAATAGATTACTTCACATAACCTTGGCATCGCAGATACTCGAGGCACATAACTTCATGGTAAATAATAAGCTATTAGAGCGATACTTACATATGGTTCTTTTTTTTCTTTCGAAGGGGATTGCTATGAGCTCTGACTTCAATAACAAACTTCATGTCACTAATATGTAATTTACCTTTTTTTTTTCCTCGAGAATAACAAAAAAAGAAATAAGGAAGTGGTGTATGAAGAGATTTACGTACCATATTTCTCCAACAGTTTATGGATGTTGAGTTTCTCCATGATCTCTACGGTTTTGTTGAAGTATTTTTGTTGGTCGTCTAATGAAGTTCCCTTTCCATGTTTAAAGTACTGAGTCGGTTCCCAAAATAATGCTAAGAACTAAAAAAATTAAAAAAATAATGCTGAAAAAAAAATATTTCCAAATCTACTGTTGAACCGCGTTTGCAAAACGCGTTTAAATTTCAATAAAATCGGATAAAAAAATGTGGGTTACATCAGTATAAACCGCGTCTACTAAAAGCGGTTTTACCCCTAAACGGCGTTTACAAAACGCGGTTTAACGTCAGCAATCCAAAAGCCCCTTTTTTTCACTTATACTTACCATTATGCCGCAATTCTTCAATTTTTTGTTCGTTTATAGTTTTTATTATGCCGTAATTTGTGATGATTATCATATTGATCCCATGTCTCTCTTAATGAAGCTCCAACATCATAAGTGGAGGTCGAATAACTCCAATATTAGTACTTGAAAGATCTCCAGTGTATAAGCAAAAGAAAGGAGGAGGCGAACGACGTGACTGGTGGTGGGTTAACGAGGAAGAGGCAGAGAGACGGTGAAAGCAGCGGAGCGAACACGCGTGAATTAGATAAACCTAGTAAACCGGGTCATAAAGACGCGGTTATAACAACAAAAAACCGCATCTTTAAGACGCGGTTTTATTAATATAACCGCGTCTTCATGACGCGGTTTAATAGATATAACCGCGTTATTAAAACACGGTTTATCCAAAATTAAACGCTGTTTTTGGACGCGGTTTATCAAAGCCGCGTTTAGTAAAAGCGGTTCAGCAGTAGATTTGGAAATATTTTTTTTTCAGCATTATTTTTTTAATTTTTTTATTTTTTAGCATTATTTTGGGAACCGACTCTAAAGTACTCCCCATTCCAAAATTGCCACGGTTTATTTATATTTTTCAGATTGTTCAGTATTTCCTCATTTTATTTTCCAACTCCTACAAAAAAAAATAATAATAATAATATCTTCAATTATACGTTTCTTGAAAAAGAAAATGAAACAATTCAATAACAACAACGACAACTGTTAGGGAAATATTAAAACATGTATCAAAATCAGTCACCGGCTTTAAGCCATGTAGGGAACTATTTTTCTTAAGACTTATTTTACGGATACCAAAATAGTTTAAGGAATACAATGAAACCTAAATACAAAGTGAGAGTAAGAGCATAGAGAGGATGTATAACCGAGACTTAAAGAATGAGAGAATGATTATTTGTTTTCTTCAAGTATTTTGTAAATGCCTTTGGCGGGGCTTTATATAGACATTTATGTGCCTCTTGGAAAGAAACACATTTCTTTAAACATGGCTTTTGGCAAGAGGCACAACCCTTTAAAACATATTAAATTGATTTCTCAAAAGTCACAAAACCCGCGCAAAGTAACAGCCATAACTGTCCTATGTGTCGACACACAAACCCAGTCTCTGGGATCTGTAAGACTATGTGTCGACACACACTTAACATGTGTCGACACACAATATGTTTAAGCCAAAATACATCAAATACTTATCCGAAATACTTTATTTTGAAAATACACCAATAATCCCCCACCATTTTCAAAATACATGTATTCTCATACAAATTGTACATCGTCTTGGAATAAAAGGAAGTCTTATGCATAAAATGAGAGTGTCTTCCGATTGAACCCTTACTTAGTGAAGACATATTACAATTAATCGGAGTGATATGGTAGACTACGCTTTAGGCCATATGAATCCATTTGACTAATCATACATGTCTCCATGCACAAGACTTACTTTCTATAACACATCTCATTTTCTACTGGCACATTTAGGCCTTGTGTCCCGCACCCTTCTTGAGTGTAATAGAGTCAAACCCATGTCATTAAAACACTCCTTGAAGCAACCAAATTTCCCAATCATTTAGGTGGACCCCATTGTACACGATATTCAATAATTTCCTTGGATCCATTAAGAGCATGCACTCAACCTCTTTTTTTGTTTGTCATAGGTTACCAAACACTACACTCGGGATGCAATTTCACTTTTAGTGCTTGCAATTACACGGATAATGGAACTCTCTCATTGAACTTAAGACCTTGTGTTTTACTAGGTGTTGGGTTGAGGGTCCATCATGGGTGTTTAAAATTGACGGGTTTAACTCATCCCTTTACATATTATTGATTATCAAGTCTCTAGCAAGGCTTTTCATGAAGGAATCTGCTAGATCCTGACTTGTATTTCAAAGTCCACAGTAATTACTCAATCTTTTCATGAGTTGTTTTACATGACTATGTCTCACACTAATGTTTCTGGACTTTTCCGTTATGTACCTCACTCTACACATTTGAAAGCATAGCCTAACTATCACAATTGATAGAAATAGATGATATTGGCTTAGGTCACAAAGGAATCTTATAGGCCCTTAAATCATTATGCTTCTTGACTAGTAGAAACTATAGAAATAACCTCTACAATTATGGTGGGATTAATCATACATGTTTGTTTCTTGGAACCCCAAGAGACAACACCCCTACCAAGTAAGAATATCCACTCGCTTGTAGAAGTGTAGTGCTCCTTATTGGAGATAAAACTAGCACCGATTATCCTTCTAAAGTAGAGGAATACCTATTAAAGATAATACCATAATCCATGGTTATTTTAGCATCCTATGCACCACATGCCGGTAAAATTTACTTGGGTTGCTAGCATATCTACTTTGCTTTCCAATAGCAAAGGATATATTGAGCTTTTTCATACTCTAAATGTACTACTAGAGTGCCTTCATTTGGTACTAAATATCCATACCAACTATCACCCTGTAATCAACATATAAGCATATAGTCATTTATGATTATCAAACTTGCTATACACGACATCAATAAGACTTCATAGCCTCGTCATAGGATCATACTCTACAACACAATAATATAATGTTTGACCATTCGTATTATCACTAGTTCATTCCACTAGAAATTTATAAAAAATTTTGGACTGAAAGATTTCTCTTTCATTGCCCTTTTACTTCTTCTAAGTTCTGGAGTCTTTTAATGATTACTTTCCTCACAACATGATTTCCATCATACCACAAAGACATGTCAATTTCTACCGAAACATTATCCTTCGATCTAGGAATTGAGCAAATACTATTTTCATTTTAATATATTTTACTTTACATTATCATGATGCAACATCATTTCATCAACTTTAATGCCAAAATCTAAAGCCACTTTTATATACTCATCCATATATATATATATATATATATATATGTTCATGAACTTCAATTTACCGATAATCAAATCATCATGACTTATCTTGTTATTTATTAGCACTAAAACTTAGGAGTGATTGAAAATCATAATCAAGCATCATAACACATAAATATAACAGAATTACTTTCCATGCAGTACTCATATTTATATTGCACTCAATTTGAATATCTTAATATTAGTGACATAATGGTAGGGGTCAACATAAAACATGCAATAATCACACAATTTTACCCTTCATGATCCACTAATTTTAATCCCATTCAAATCCGCACCACTTTTATTTTTACCAAGCAAACAAAAAGAATTCATGTTCATTAATTAAAACAACAAAATTTCATGATTTGATTAGCATGCATACATGCATTAATTGCATAACCACATTAATATCCATGCTTATGCATAAATTGTTTTTATATTTATGAACATTGATGTATTACTGAGATTAATTGTATATCCATTAACCTTGTAACTCCATTAACATACATACATGCTTGTACTCAAATTCTTTTCATATTTCATATTTATAAACATACATGCATTAAACCTCAATTTAGTTACTTATTATTATTAGTTTTGGAATCACTTTGGCGCCTGATTTCAACAACCACTTAAATAAGAATTTTCCTTTTGGACATTGCCTAAATGTCTGGTTTAAACATCCACCCAAAATCGGGTTTCCATATTATCAATTTATAATAAGCATGTATTCGTAACTCAGTACCATCCTAACCACCCTATTGCTTGCGGGTTTTACCAGAATAGACTGCCACATATATTAATATATATTTTCTTTGTCAAATAAAACACAAGGGGTGATGTGAATCAATGGTAACTAGTAACATCATTATGTAGGCATCTTAGAACTTCATGATTTCTATCTCTTTCAAATTAAAGAACGTACCTTAGTCCATTACAATCCCTATCTTAGTCAATTTCTCCAATCTTACAAAGTTCGGCATCATCACACCAAGAGAAGAAGCCATTTTCATGAATGAGAATAAGTCTTAAGATTATTAAGAAAACATTAAAACAACTATCAAAATTAGTCACTAGTTTCAAGGCATGTAGTAAATCGTTTTCCTTAAGACTTATTTCGTGAATACCGAAATAGTCTAAGGGATAAAATAAAACCTAAAAACAAAGTGAGAGTAAGAGCGTAGAGAGGATGGATAACTGAGACTTAAAGAATGAGAGAATTTTTTTCTTCAAGTATTTTGTAAATGCCTTTGGTGGGTCTTTATATAGACATTTATGTGCCTCTTAGGAAGGGACACATCTCTTTAAATATGGCTTTTGGCAAGGGACCCAACCCTTTAAAACATATTAAATTAATTCCCAAATGTCACAAAACCTGCGTAAAGTAACGGCCATAATTGCCGTGTGTGTTGATACACAAAGTTTGTGTGTCGACGCTGTGTGTCGATGCACAAAGGTTGTGTGTCAACACATAACATGTTTAAGGCAAAATACATCAAATACTTATCCGGAACACTTTATTTTGAAAATACACCACCACCACCAACAACAACAATAAATCGAGTGCCTCAAAGGTGCTCCCGAAGGGAGAGATGTACGCAACTTTACCCATATATGGTGATACTATGTAGGGTGGTTGTTTCTAAAGGGCTCTTATAAGGTAAATACGTTGATGTATGATGTTTGTACTTGTACAAAATCTTTGAATTATGAAACTAAAGAGAATTGTTTATATAGGTTTCATTTTCGTAGCAGTATTGGAATGAATAATGTTATTGGCATGGGAAAAAATGTTAATATTAGAGCAATAACTTTATAAAAATTTGTGGCTATTATTTACTATAAGTCATATTATTGTTGTGATAATAAGATTTAAAAAATTCACACGTTGGGGTTCTCATCCTAGGACCTCAGGTTTAATAGAGCTAAAAGCCAAAATTACCATCTAGATTATTAATTTTTTAGTATAATATCAAATATGATGTTATTATGATATTCTCTAGGGACTTTATTATAATTTCTCTATGTGTAACTTTCTCAATATATATCCAGCCAGGTTGGTTTTTGGGTTGATGTTTCAGTCCAGCTCCTGTTTCCAGTATTTTTTGTCTTTTTTTTCTTCAGTTGAGATCCAACCAGGTATTCTTTTGGGTGGCTCTGCTTCAGCTTCTTCCGTCGCCTTGTCTTTTTTTTTTTGTCCCCTTCTCCTGTTTTGGTGGTCTTGGTATGTTCTGTTTTTGGTTTGGTTGCGCATGTTTCTTGTTATTTTCTCCCTGTTTTTCTCTTTTGGGTCTTTTCTATAGGTCTTCCGGTTTCGGGATTTCCAGGGGCTCGTTTTGCCGAGTACCCTATTTTGTTGCGCTGTTTTGCTGCTAATTACCAAAAAAAAAAAAAAAAAAAAAAAGAAAACTATAATAAAATGCCTATAGAATATCCTAATAATATCATAATGAATATTATACTAATATAGATCTATTTAAAATCCATTTTACATGATAAAATGGGACCAAATTACTACTTGGATGAACGTCTTTCTATAACTATTGTTACAATTGAACTCCAAGCTCAATTAGGGAACAAAGCACACACCAATAATAAGAATGCAAAGAAAATACAACACACATGATTTACATGAAAAATTCCTCTATTTTGTTTTGGGGCTCCATTCCTTGTGGATACGCCTTTCATTTATTGCGAGATCCTCGCTAAAACAAAAATAGAATATCCCTCAATATGAGGATAAAAATCACATAACAGAAAAGAAAGTAAACTATCAACAAAGAGATAATAGGATGCATCTTTGTCACTCTTTCTCATTCCTCACATACATCTAATCTCCCTCAATTTTATTATTTTACGAATTGGTCTCAAACACATTAAACCCTAGTAGGCCTTTTCATGATCTCCTTTACTCCTTATATAAGGGAAAAGTACATAATAAAGCCAATTGTGTCAGGCCAGTAGGTCCACAACACAGGCCTCCGTTTTCTTCCAGGCCTAATCGGATTCATACCAATAAAATATCATGTTAGGTCATACAAACGCACTACAACAAAAAATCAAGGTAATACTCAACAACACCATCTTTCGCATCTTCTAAAACGTCCCAGATAACTGTAGGTTTTTTATTGTACATCTAGAAGCAGTGGCGGATCTATGATTTTTGTTAAGGGTGGGTTTAGTTATAAGATGCATTAACTATAATATAAATATAAAATTTAAATGTGTTTTATTGCTATACAAGTTCGTCAAAATTTTATTCAAAGAAATTGACTGAAAATGCTAACATGAGACATGATCGCAGAAATATGTAGATACTTTCTTTCAAAATATGGTGAATTTTTGCTGAAATTGGCATGATGTATTATTTTTTGGCAACATGTGAACATTTTTCAGTGAAAATTCATAGGATTTTAGCAAAAATATCACCAAATTCCTGTAGAAAATGTCTAGATAATGCAGTTTTAAACTTTAGGCTCTATTGGGCCTTTGGAGTTGGAATTATACTGTGGGGCAAGATTAGAACGGAATTACATTCTATTGTTTGGATAATTAAAGGAGTCATTCCAAGCTTAGTTCATCTTGGTTTTGGGTCAACGAGTTGTATCAGTACAAATTGGTTTGGGTCAAATTTAGGTCGAGATTGAGTTGAGTAGAGTCACTTTGAGTTTGAGCCATCTTACATGGTCAAGGGGTTGGGTCACTTCTAGAGTGGAGTCAACCTATAGTCGAGTGACATTCAAGTTGATTCCTAGTCAGGAAAGATTAATTTGGGTTTGTGTCATCTTGAGCTTTGGTTCGGGTTGGTCAGATTTAAGTTTAATCGACTCAATTCATTTAGGGTCGAGTCATTCGAGTTGAGTCATTTTGAATTTCAGCCGACTTTAGGTCGAGTTGGGTATAAGTTGAGAGTCATCTTAGGTTTTTAGTCAATCGAGTTGAATCATTTTGTATCTTTGATTAGTGAAACTAATATATAATTGCAATTACTTTCTTTACCCCAAAAAGCTAGAAAGTATAATTTTTAATTAAACTTCAATGGACTTTGGCAATAACACTGCAATTCCAGTTCCAATAGGTGAGCCAAACAACAAAACTGAAATTGCAGACCTTAATTCCAATTTTAGCATCAATTCCTTCCTTATAGTAGGTCGTATATAATAATGGCATCTAAAAAATGTATATTCGAAATTTAAAATACCCAAATAATAAATTTTTAAATTTCAACTAATTTAACATACATGGAACGAAGCTTTAGAACACTAGGGTGGGCTTAAATCCTCCTGAAAATAATACTACATTAAACATGCAGGTATTAAAAAAATTTAAATTCTGTAAATCCGCCGCTGCCTGGAAGCCACTTTCTTCCTCTTACATATAAAGTAAAAGCAACATTCCCAGTACCCTAAAGATTTCCGCCTTCTCCTTTTAAAGTGTTACCTTAAAGAGAGGCTGTTTCCGAATATCCCCAACCTGAGGGGTGAGAACTTCCCAAGAGGTCACCCATCTTGGTATTATTACTCTCATCCAAGCATGCTTAATTTTGGAGTTCTGTGGGATCCGGTCCTTATGTATTGGTACCCTCTTTGGTTTTCTTCTTCTTATATATGCAAAATAGTAACTTACTCTTCATGTACATTCTATATTTCTTTTGAAGATTTCATTCTCCCTCTTATTTTAAAAAAATGAAAGTTAAATAATAAAGTGAATTCTCAAGCCAGTACATCCACCACACAAAGCGTCCAATTTTTTTTTCCAGCCTAATAGGTCTCATGCTGACGTAACATCGGTCAAGTCATGCAAACACACCAAAACTAAAAATTTGAGCTAATACTCAACAACCATAGTTTTTCCGCATCTTCAAAAACTTTCTAGATAACTTTTTTTGAACATTGAAGGAACCTACAAAGATGGTAAAGATAAATAAAACAATGTGCGTACCTTTTTTTTTGTTGATAATTGAGTACAAGGCCCAAACAAAGGGTGAAACACAATGGGACAAAGACAAGCGAATGAAAAACAAAAAACAAAAAAACAAAGATTCAAAAACCAAGAACTGTAATTCACCAACATACAACTTTACTAACGAGTATTCAATCACTTCTTAATGCAATCAATGCAACAAGCAATATCTTAAAATAGTACATTTCTTACAAAAGAAAATGCATATCACTGCAAAAAAAAAAAGTATAAAATGACGAGTTCTTAATCTGGGGTTCAATCATGCAAATGCACCAAAATGAAAAGTCGAGCTAATGCTCAACAACTCTCATTTTTTCGCATCTTTGAAAACTTTCTAGGTAACTTTTTTTGAGCATTGAAGGAGCCCACAAAGATAGTGAAGATAAATAAAGTAATGTACATAACTCTTTTTGATAATTGAGTACAAGGCCCAAACAATGGATGAAACACAGCGCGGCAAAGACAAGTGAATGAAACACAAGAAACTAAAGCAAAGATTCAAAAAGCAAGAGCTGTAATTCACTTTCCTTAAGGTTTATTTCGATGTACGAAATATCCTAAGGGATATAACAATAACCAAATATGAAGTGAGAGTGTGTAAAGGGAGAGAATGAGTGAGACGTAGAGAGATTAATGTTTTACTTTCATAGGAATGCACAAGAACACAAACACTTTGAAGAGTATTCACACATTCAAAGTTTTCTCTCAATGTTCTTCCAATCTTTTATCCCAAACTTTTGTGTTCAAAAACCTCTATAAATCAGGGGCAAATCATGCACATACAAGCCTTAAGAATTCCCAAAAATATTGCAAAAAGAACTGCCAAAAAATCGGGAAAAAATAGTGCAAAACTGTCAAAACTGTCTTGTGTGTTGAAGCTGTGTCGACACACACATCAACACACAGGCTTACTGTAGATCTGTATATCAACACATAGAGTTCCTCAGTGTGCTTTTGTAAAAGGGCTGCGTGTTAGCACACGGGCCATGGGTATCGACACATAGCTGTTCCCCTACAGTTCTGTGTGTTGACAAACATGGCCCTGTGTCGACACACACGTCAAACAAGCTTTAAACACTTAGACAAATACCGGGACAATTTCAAACGCATCTTATACACATATTAAACAAATATTTAGTATATATTTTGAAAATACATCAACAATTCCACCCTCCATGATGAAAGTTAAATAAGACGTTCATCTTATTTTATATTCTACATGATGACCTCTTACTACCTAGCCAACTCTTTCATCCACTCTAGGCCCCATCTACTATAACATTAACACTCTTATATACACAACATACAACACACAACACACAACACACAACGTATATACATATGTATTGGGCCGCACCTAAGTGTCCTTAATCGAAGAACTTCTCAATTTGAACATTAATTGATTTTATGGATTATCTCCTTAGTATGCTTTAAATATTAGCTTCTTACGAGGGTCACAGTTCTTAAAACATTTTTCAGCATTGATCAGGTTGAAATCTGTGTCGAATGCAAGATAAACTTGGTATAAATGTTGGTTGCCGTCTTCATCCTTTTTACATTCTATCATTGGAGTACATCCGGTTTCGATCTTGATGGCTTGTATGATTTTGGTTGGAGAATTCGGCTTATTGGGAGAGATATCTGAGGAAATGAGAAAAAAACCGAGTATTAACACTAACTAAAATTAGCGAATTTATCACTTAGGTAGCATGAGGTTTCATTTATCATTTAACTATAATGACATTTCGATATATTTAATGGGGTATCTTGTATTTTAAAAAGGTTATCATTATATCCTATAAGCTGGAATCCCATAATTTTTTATGAATCAGCCAAATTTTCATAAAAAAAGTGCTAAAACGGCTGTCGCACAAAATATATTTTAGTGAGTAATGATAAAAATTAAATTACTGAATTCTTATTGCACATACATACATGTATTGCCCAAATCTTGTGTCCGATTAGGATTTTTGGTCACAAATTCATCATAATCTAACAGAGGATATTCATATATCATCATAATCGCCTTTTACGATAATATTTTCTAAGGAAAATCCACTTAATTCTAAAAGAGGGTACTTGGGTGAAATAATTTCAGGGTAGCTAAATGATAAATTTTCTAAATCTTAGGGTACCTCAATTTATATATTAAAACATAAACGTAGGTGATAAATACTTAAATCTCATAATGCTTGAGTCATAAATTCCTTAAAATTAAGGATATTGTCTTTTAGATAAATTACATGCTAGTCATTTGAGGGTTTATATTAATTTTTTTAGTCCATACATTTTGTAAAATAATATTTTAGTCTAAAAAGTATATGTATTTAATAAAATAGTATAAATAACGGTGTGAAAGGGCATAAAGCTTGTATTATTTGTTTGCAAACTCAATCCGCTGACTATTATATTCCCCCCATCCCATACATGAACCGCAATGATGTGACATTGCTTGGAGGTCTTCATGTAGTGATGAATGGATATCTCAAATTAGATCTTAATCTAGATTGCACTCTCCCTATGCTTCATAGTCTTCCCGCAAGGAAGCGCCTCTCGTTGCAGACTTTGGGTAAAGAGTAAAGTCTGTACATGGTCGCTCGGCTTTGCTGATGTTGCGCTCCCAGTATATATTAATTTGTCATTTCCCTTCTATTTCTGGTTCTTGAATTTTTTTTGGCACTTTTACAGGCTCTTTCTACTGTATCTTTGAGGATTTCTTCCTCTTAATCATCAAAAAAAGTATGTTATGATACAGGCAATAAAGAAGGGTTGAATAAGAGGCTTGTTTTTACACCATTACACATCTTAGTTTGAACTATTTTTATTAAGTATATATAACTTTAGACTAAGACATCATTTCCCAAAGTTTATGAACTAAAAAGATTAATACATCAAACCTCATAACACTAATATGTAATCGAGAATAATAGAAAAAGAAATAAGCATGTGGTGTATGAAGAAATTTACATACCATATTTCTCTAATAGTTTAGGGATGTTGAATTTCTCCATGATCTCTATGGTTTTGTTGAAGTACTTTTGTTGGTCGTCTAGTGAAGTTCCCTTTGCATGCTTAAAGTACTCCCTATTCCAAAATTGCCACGGTTTATTTATATTTTTCAGATTTTTCAAGAATTTCCTCATTTTATTTTCCAACTCCTGCAAAACAACATGCAATATTATCTTCAATTATATATTTCTTACAAAAGAAAATGAAACAATTCAATAATAAAAACTACTGTTAGGGAAATATTAAAACAGGTACCAAAATGAGTTACCGGCATGTACGAAACTATTTTCCTTAAGACTTATTTCACGGATACCGAAATAGTTTAAGGGATACAATGAAACTCAAAAATAAAGTAAGAGTAAGAGTGTAGAAAGGATGAATAACCGAGACTTAAAGAATGAAAGAATGATATTTTTTCTTCAAGTATTTTGTAAATGCCTTTGGTGGAGCTTTATATAGATATTTATATGCCTCTTGGGAAGAGGTGCATTTCTTTAAACATGAATTTTGGCAAGAGACACAATCATTTAAAACATATTAAATTGGTTTCTCAAAAGTCAACAAACCCGCGCAACATAACGACCATAACTGCCCTATGCATCGGCACACAAACCCCGTCTCTCGGGTATGCAAGACTGTGTGTCAACACACACTTAAAATGTGTCGACACACAATGTGTTTAAGCCAAAATACATCAAATACTTATCCGAAACACTTTATTTGAAAATATGCCAACAATCCCCCACCATTTTCAAAATATATGCAATTTCATACAAATTATACATCGTCTCAGAATAAAAGAAAGTCTTATGCATAAATGAGGGTGTCTTCCAATTGAACTCTTACTTAGTGAAGACATGCTACAATTAATTGCAGCGATATGGTAGACTACACTTTAAACCATACGAGTCCATTTGACTAACCATACATGTTTCCACACACAAGACTTACTTCCTACAGCACATCTCATTTTCTACTGACACATTTTAGGCCTTGTGTCCGGTACCCTTCACGATTTAATAGAGTCAAACCCATGTCATTAAAATCCTTGAAGCAGCCAAACTTCATATTTTGCACATAATATTCAACAATTTCCTTGGGTCCATTAAGAGCAAGCACTCAACCTTCTTTTCCCTTTTGTCACATGTTACGAAGCACTACACCGAGATGGAATTTTATTTTTAGTGCTTGCAATCACACAAATGATGAAACTCTCTCATTGAACTCAAGACCTAGCGTTTTACCAGGCGTTGGGCTAATGGTCCATCATGGATGCTTAAAATTGACAGGTTTAACCCATCCCTTTACATGTATTGATCATGAAATCTCTAGCAAGGCTTTTCATGAAGGGATCCACCAGATTTTGACGTATATTTTCAAAGTCCATAGTAATCGCTCAATCTTTTCGTGAGTTTTTTCACATAATTATATCTCACTAATGTGTCTGGACTTTCCATTATATACCTCACTCTGTGCATTTAAAAGCGTAGCCTAACTATCACAATTGATAGAAATAGATGATATTGGCTTAGGTCACAAAAGAATCTTACAGACCTTAAATCATTGTGCTTCTTTACTAGTAGAACCCAAAGCAATAACCTCTATAATCATGGTGGGATTAATCATACATGTTTGTTTCTTGGAATACCAAGAGACAACACCTTTACCAAGTGGGAATACATGGTGGGATTAATCATACATGTTTGTTTCTTGGAATCCCAAGAGACAATACCTTTACCAAGTAGGAATACCCACTCGCTTGTAGAAGTGTAGTTCTCCTTATTAGAAATACAATTGGCACCGAGTGTCCTTCTAAAGTAGAAGAATACCCATTAAAGGTAATACCATATTCCATGGTTATTTCAACATTCTATGTACCACATGCCAGTAAAATTTACTTGGATTGCTATTATATCTACTTTGCTTTCCAACAGCAAAGGCTATATCAGCGTTTTCATACTCCAAATGTATTAGTGGAGTGCCTTCATTTGGTACTAAATATCCATACCATATATCACCATGTAATCAACATATAATCATTTATCATTGTCAAACTTGCTATACACGGCATCAATAAGACTTCAAAGCCTCGTCATAAGATCATACTCTACGATACAATAATATGATGTTTGACCATTCATATTGCCTTTAGTTCATTCCACTAGAAATTGATAAAAATTTATAGACTGAAAGATCTCTCTTTCCTTGCTTTTTTACTTCTTCTAAGTTTCTAGAGCCTTTTTAATGATTATTTTCCTCACAACATAATTTTTATCATACAACAAAGACATGTCAATTTCCACCGAAACATTATCCTTTGATCTAGGAATTGAGCAAAGACTATTTTCATTTTAATATATTTTACTTTATATTATTATGATACAACATCATTTCATCAGCATTAATGCAAGATTCAAAATCACTTTTTTATACTCATCCACAAACATGTGTATATATATATATATATATATATATATACATGACTTATCTTCTCATTCATTTTTACTAAGCAAAGAAAAAGCATTCATGTTCATAAATTAAAATAACAAAATTTCATGATTGGATTTGTATGCATATATGCATTAATCACATAACCACATTAATATCCATGCTTACACATAAATTGTTTTTCATATTCATGAACATGCATGTATTTACTTACATTAATTGTACATTCATTAACCTTGTAAATCTATTAACATACATAAATGGTTGTACTCAAATTCCTTTCATATTTCATATCTATAAACATACATGCATTAAGCCACAATTTAGTTACTTATTATTATTAGTTTTGCAATCGATTTGGCACCTAGTTTCAACAACCACTCAAATAAGGATTTTCCTTTTTTACATTCCCTCGGCGTCTAGTTTAAACATCCACCCAAAATAGGTTTTACATATTATTGACTTATAACAAGCATGTATTCATCATTTACTGTACTTATTATTCCAATTTAATTAATATAGTACCAGCCTAACCACCCTATTACCTGCGGTTTTTACCAGATTTGGCTACCACGTTTATTAATATGCATTTTCATTATCAAACAAAACACAAGTAGTGAAGTGGATCAATGGTATCTAGCAACTGCTTTTGCATATTATTTCACGAGGGCACACGGGATCAAATCCTTTTTTTCTTTTTGTTAAATTAGTATGATACAAAACGATTTTGAAAATCATAGGTTCTTAAATTTTGGCTTTGATGTCAAATGTAAACTTAATTTTGGCATACAACACCATCACGTTGGCATCTTAGAACTTCATGATTTCTATCTTTTTTAAATAAAAAAGAACGTATCCTAGTCCATGGCAATCCCTCTCTTAATCACTTTATCCGATCTTGCATACTTCGCCATCATCACACTAAGAGAACAAGCCATTTACATAAGTGAAAACAAGTCTTAACATTGTTAAGAAAATATTAAAACAAGTATCAAAATTAGTTACCGATTTCAAGGCATGTAGTGAACCATTTTCCTTAAGATATATTTTTTAGATACCGAAATAGTCCAAGAGATACAATGAAAACCAAAAACAAAGTAAATTACGAGCATAGAGAGGATAGATAACTGAGACTTAAAGACTGGGATAATGATGTTTTTTCTTTAAGTATTTTGCAAATGCCTTCGGTGGAACTTTATATAGACAATTATGTGTCTCTTGGGAAGAGACATATCTCTTTAAACATGGTTGGTAAGGGACACAACCCTTTAAAACATATCAAATTGATTTTCTAAAAGTCAAAAGACCCGCGCAAAGTAATAGCCATAACTATCGTGTGTGTTGACACAAGCCCAGAATCTGAGATGTATAAGACTGTGTTGACACACAATATGTTTAAGCCAAAACACATCAAATACTTATCCGAAACACTTTATTTTGAAAATACACCAACAACAGCAACAACAATGAACCCAGTGCCTTAAAGGTGCTCCCGACAAGGTAGGGTCAAGGAAAGGTAAGATGTATGCAACTTTATCCTTATATGGTGGTACTGTGTAAGGAGGCTGTTTCTAAAGGGCTCTTACAAGGTACAATATGAGAAGTGAAAAATGTTTTTGTGAATGCTATATTTGTCGGTGTACAAAATCTTTGAATTATGAAACTAAAGAGAATTGTTTATATAGGTTTCATTTTAGTAGTGTTGTTGGAATCAATAATGTTATTGGCATGGGAAAAAAAGTTAATACCAGAGTAATAACTTTATAAGAATTGGTGGCTATTATTTACTGTATGTTACATTATTATTGTGATAATAAGATTTATAAAATTCATACACTGGGATTCTTATACCAGGACTTCATGTTCAATAGATCTATACTATCTAGATTATTATTTTTTAGTATAATATCCAATATGATATTATTGGAATATTATCTGGGGACTTTATTATAATTTCCTTATGT
Organism: Simmondsia chinensis; assembly: GCA_018398585.1. Taxonomy (NCBI): domain Eukaryota; kingdom Viridiplantae; phylum Streptophyta; class Magnoliopsida; order Caryophyllales; family Simmondsiaceae; genus Simmondsia; species Simmondsia chinensis. The sequence continues at coordinate 29,461,748 of JAGTTD010000013.1, read as the reverse complement.
ATAACTCTCTCTCTCTCTCTTCTATATATATATATATATATATATATATATATATATATATATATATATGATAAATAAGCGATCCTATTGGATATGCTCACATAAAACTATACACAAAAAAACTATAATAAAATGCCCAGATGATATCTTAATAATATCATACTGGATATTATACTAATATAGATCTATTTAAAGTGTATTTTACATGATAAAACGACACAAAATTAGTACTTGGATCAACATCTTTCTATGACTATTGCTACGATCGAACCCCAAGATCAATTAGGGATCAAAGCACATGCCACTAATAAGAATGCAAAGAAAATGCAACACACATGATTTACATGAAAAATTCCTCTATTCTCTATTTGGGCCCCCTTCCTTGCACATGTGCCTTTCATTGTATTGCGAAATCCCTCGCTAATTATCAAAATGAAAATGGAAAATCCCTCAATATGAGGGTAAAAATCACATAATACGAAAGAAAGTAAACTATCAATAAAGAGATAATAAGATGCATATCTTTCACTCTTTCACAGTCCTCACCCATATCTTTATTGTTGTACGAATTGGTCTCAAACACATTAAACCCTAGCAGGCCCTTTCATGATGTCCTTGACTCCTTGTATAAGGAAAAAGTACATGAAAAAGCCAATTGTGTTAGATCAGTAGGTCCACAACACAAACCTCCATTTTCTTCTATGCTTGATCGGATCCATACAAGTAAAATATCGAGTTAGGTCATACAAATGCACCACAACAAAAAAAAAAAAAAAAATAGAATCAAGGTAAGACTCAACAACACCATCCTTTTGCATCTTCTAAAACTTCTCAGATCACTATATATTTTTTCACTGTAGACATAGAAGCACTTTCTTCTCCTTACATATGCAAAATAACAACTTACTGATCTTCATGTACGTTCTATTTATCATTTCCCCCTCTTACTTATTTTTAGGAAATGAAAAGTAACATAATAAAGTGAATTCTCAAGGCAGTATGTCCACCACTCAAGCCTCCATTCTTTTCAAGCCTGATAGGTCTCATACAATCACATCATTAGGTTAAGTAATGTAAACACACGAAAACTAAAAATTCGAGCTAATACTCAACAACCATCATTTTTCCACATCTTCGAAATTTCTAGACAACTTTTTTGAACATTGAAGGAATCCACTAAGATGGTGAAGATAAATAAAGCAATGTGCATACCTTTTCTTGATAATTGACACAAGCCTAAACAAAGGGTGAAACACAACAGGATAAAGACAAGCAATTGAAAACCAAGAAACAAAAACAAAGATTCAAAAAGCAAGAACTATAATTCACCAACATACAACCTTACTAACGAGTATTCAATCACTTTTTAATGCCATCAATGCAACAAGCAATATCTTCAAATAATACATTTCTTACAAAAGAAAATGCATACCACTGCCAAAAAAAAAAAATGTACAAAATGATGAGTGCTTAGTCTGTGGTTCAATCATGCAAATTCACCACAATGAAAAAGAAGGGGTAATGCTCAAAAATCCTCATTTTTCTATACCCGTCAAAAAATTTCTAGATAACTTTTTTTGAGAATTGAAGGAACCCACAAAGATGGTAAAGATAAATAAAGCAACGTCCATAACTTTTTTTGATAATTGAGTACAAGGCTCAAACAAAGGATGAAACATAGTGGGGCAAAGACAAGCGAATGAAAAACGAGAAACAAAAGCAAAGATTCAAAAAGTAAAAACTTTAATTCACCAACACACAACCTTACTAACGAATATTCAATCACTTCTTAATGCAATCAATGCAACAAGTAATATCTTCAAATAGTACATTTCTTACAAAAGAAAATGCATATCACTACAAAAAAAAGTACAAAATGACGAGCGCTTAATCTGGGGTTCAATCATGCAAATGCACCTCAATGAAAAAGTCGAGCTAATGCTCAACAATTCTCATTTTTCCATATCTTCGAAAACTTTCTAGGTAACTTCTTTTGAGCATTGAAGGAGCCCACAAAGATAGTGAAGATAAATAAAGCAATGTACATAACTTTTTTTGATAATTGAGTACAAGGCCCAAACAAAGGATGGAACACAGCGCGGCAAAAACAAGCAATTGAAACACAAGAAACTGAAGCAAAGATTCAAAAAGCAAGAGCTGTAATTCACCAACACACAACCTTACTAATGAATATTCAATCATTTTTCAATGCAATCAATGCAACAAGCACTATCTTAAAATAGTACATTTCTTAGAAAATAAAATGCATATCACTGCCAAAAAAAAAAAGGCACAAAATGACGAGTGCTTAATCTGGAGTTCAATCATGCAAATGCACCACAATGAAAAAGTCAAACTAATAATCAACAACCCTCATTTTTCCGTATCTTTGAAAATTTTCTAGATAACTTTTTTTGAGCATTGAAGGAACCCACAAAGATGGTGAGTATAAATAAAGCAATGTACATAACTTTTTTTGATAATTGAGTAAGGCCCAACCTAAGGATGAAGCACAATGGGGCAAAGACAAGCGAATGAAAAGCAAGAAACAAAAGCAAAGATTCAGAAAGCAAGAGCTGCAATTCACCGACACACAACTTTACTAACAAATATTCAATCACTTCTTAATGCAATCAATGCAACAAGCAATATTTTCAAATAGTATATTTCTTATAAAAGAAAATGCATATCACAGCAAAAAAAAAAAAAAAAAAAAAAAAAAAGGAAGGTACAAAATGATGAGTGCTTAATCTGGGGTTCAATCATGCAAATGCACCACAATGAAAAAATCAAGCTAATACTCAACAACCCTCATTTTTTCCGCATCTTCGAAACTTTCTAGAAAACATTGTTTTAGCAAGGAACCTACGAAGATGGTGAAGATAAATAGAGTAACGTATAGTTTTGTACTAAGAATTACCTTTTTGATTGCCAAAAAATTAGAATAAGGTACGTACCTTGGGTAAATTCACCCGGTGGTATGGTGGAATTACTTTGGGGTTAAATATGGTACGTTGGGTTCTTTGAGCCCAGATGCCATGTATATTCCAATGATTGTAGGAGCCTCTTCCGATACTAGATGTCTCCCACTTCAGCTCATGTTTCAAGTATGTAGGCAACCACTATTACACCCAAAAAAAAAAAAAAAAAAAAAAAACCATTGTTAGATATATGTATATAGAACACCCACAATAAAGCAAAACTAAAAAATTTACTTGGTTTGTTCTTTGTTTTTTTTTTCCGACAAATAGAGATAACACTCTCATTACAAGCCGGCACACCCACCGAAGCGAGGCCCTAAAAAGACCGCAAGAGACAGAAAAAAGCAAAACAAAAAAGATTTGAAAATGAAAACTGTTAGGTTTATGTCTCAAATTACTTGTTTTATGTTTATGGGGTTGCCGTAGGGTCACCGATCGATCGGGAGTGAAGCCCGATTGATCGGGTAATTTAAAGAAAGATTCGGGATTTTTTAGGCAGTTAGAGGGCCAATCGATCGGGCCCTCCCTGACCTGGGCGTATAAATTAGGATGTAAGGTTTCGTCATTAGGCATCCAATCAAAAAGTGTGAGATGCCGCCATTAAGAAAAAGAGGTGATTTTGTAATTCCTTCAAGATATTCGAGTGCTACGTGAATTTAGAGAAAGTAATTGTAATTCTTTCATAGATCTCGTTCAGAGGAAGTGCCGTTATAATTCTTCCGTTCAGTATCAATAAAGAATCTCCATATCCGCCCGTGGTTTTCTTCCCTCTCGATTGTAGCAGGGTTTCCACGTAAATATTGTGTGTTCGTGTTTGTTCTTTCTTTCTCCATATTTGCTTACTTCTCGTTTGTGTGAGTCATATTATTTAAATCATATCAAGTTATCAGGGTTTCCGCTTCCGCATTAAGATTTTCCCAACAAATGGGTGTCAAAGTATATCGATTTGTTCCAGTTTTTCCGTACAAATCAGTATCAGAGCCCTGTTTATTTCGATTTGGTAATATGACGTCCGCAATTAAGACCGAAGTTGAGAAGTTTAGTGGTCAAGGGAGCTTCAGCTTATGGCATGTTCGCGTTAAGGTCCTCTTGACTCAGAGTTGCTTGAAGAAAGCTTTAGATGGGAAAGAGAAGAAACCAGAGAATTTGACAGAAGCACAATGGGAGGAGTTAGATGAGAAGGCGCTCACTGCAATTCAGATGTGTCTTACCGATGACGTTTTGACAGAAGTTCTGTAAGTGAAGACCGCTAAGGAGTTGTGGGAGAAATTGCAGGATATGTTCGGTTTCAAGTCTGTCTCAAACAAACTCGTAGTTAAGCGTCGGTTGTTCACGTTTTGTATGTCAGAAGGTACGTCACTTAAGAATCACGCCAATGAATTTAATTTAACTATTCAAGATTTGAAAGAATTGGATGATGTTCCTAAGGTTGAAGATCAGGAGATGTTGTTGTTATGTTCTCTCTCTGCTTCATGTAAGGGTTTTGTCGAAATCATGATTTATTGTGGTAGACAAACCATATCTGTTGATGAAGTTAAGGGAAACCTACTGAGTAAAGAACGAGTAGATAGAGAATTATCTGATTCAGTGTATAACTCAGGTAGTGGTTTATTTGTGAGGGGGAGAACTGAGTATGATCATAATGGAAATAAGTCTAAGTCTAGGTATCAAGACCTAACCTGTAACTACTGTCATAAGAAAGGACACATTAAGAAAGACTGTTACAAGTCTAAGAGAAAACTTGAAGCAGATAACAAGTCTGACCAGAGATCCATAGTAGCTAGTATTGTGGATGGTGAGAATGAAGATCTTTTACTGTCTATGTCTGAACCTCAGTCCAAATTGAAAGATAGTTGGATTTTGAATTCGGGTTGCTCCTATCATGTATGTCCCAATCGGGATTGGTTTTCCACGTAAGAGTCAGTTCGAGGTAGAGTTGCTTCGATGGGTAATGATACTTCATGCAAAGTTCTGGGTATAGGAACAATTCGTTTTAGGATGTTCGATGGCACTATCAGGGTTTTGAGCGATGTTCGCCATGTTCCTGATTTGAAGAAGAATCGCATCTCTTTAGGTACTCTTGAGTCTAAAGGATATAGATACACAGTTGAAGGTAAAGTTTTGAGGGTCGTTAAGGGTGCATTGATAGTTATAAAGGGCAGAAGGTTAGGTACGCTATACGAGCTTGTCGGTTCCACAGTTGTTAGATCTATTGTAGCATCTTCATCACCCTTGTTATTGACAGAACTAGAAATCACAAATTTAAGACTTTTGAGATTGGATCATTCAGATGATAGAGGTCTGTCTGAGCACAGTGTGAGGGGCTCTTTATGTAGTTAATCTACAGTACCGGTGGTCTGTGAACAAGGGCTTTATGGGAAGCAGAAATGTTTTCGCTTCAAGAAATTCTTGACGAGTAGACGTGTCACATTTGGTGAATCTTCGTTATTATCTCCACAGAAGATGTCATCAGTTGTTTATGATTCAGGTCAGGTGAGTAAGCCAGAGGGAGTTCAGTTGAGTAACACAGTTCAGCAGCAAGTGGCTATTTCAGAAAATGTGTCAAGAGCTAATTCAAAGAAGAAGAAGATTGGCATTGTTGATAACCTCTCAAATATGTTCACTTAGTTTCTACCTAGCAGGAAGTTCAAGCTTCGCTCGGACTTGGTTAGGTTTCGTGTTTTGTTGAGTTGACCCCGTGTGTGGGGTGTTTAGTGAAAAAGGTAGAGGAAATTCTTTTATGTATGTAATTTGAGCCAAGGTGGAGATTTGTTAGGTTTATATCTCAAATTACTTGTTTTATGTTTATGGGGTTGCCGTAGGGTCACCGATCGATCAGGAGTGAGGTCCGATCGATCGGATGATTTAAGGAAGGATTTGAAATTTTTTAGACAGTTAGAGGGCCGATCGATCAGCCTGTTCCGATCGATCGGGTGTTTCCCGATCGATCGGGCCTTCCCTGACCCGCGCCTATAAATTAGGACATAGGGTTTCGTCATTAGGCATCCAATCAAAAAGCGTGAGGCGCTGCCATTAAGAAAAAGGGGTGATTTTGTAATTCCTCCGAGATATTCGAGTGCTATGAGAGTTTAGAGAAAGTGATTGTAATTCTTTCATAGATCTCGTTCAGAGAAAGTGTCGTTGTAATTCTTCCGTTCAGTATCAATAAAGAACTTCCATCTCCGCCCGTGGTTTTCTTCCCTCTCGATTATAGAGGGGTTTCCACGTAAATATTGTATGTTCGTGTTTGTTCTTTCTTTCTCCGTATTTGTTTACTTCTCATTTGTATGAGTCATATTATTTAAATCGAATCGAGTTATCAGGGTTTTCGCTTCCGCATTAAGATTTCTCCAACAAATTGGTATCAAAGTATATCGATTTGTTCCAGTTTTTCTGCACAAAAACAAGTCTAAGAACACTCTTATTAGTTGGCTTGTTCTTTATATTTTTGATAGTTAAATTATGGTGAGCTTTATGGTCAACCCCGAGAGTACTGTAAGATTAATGTTTGAACATGCAAGATATTATAACACCAACTTAAACTAAGAAAAGTATTCGGAACGTATTTGCATTGGTGATTGTTGAGGTATTTAGTATTGTCGATGGTTAAGCCCAAGACACACTTTCTCTCACCTAGAATGATATCTATCAATTGGAAAAGAGAAAAATTGGGAAACTTATCTAATAATTTCCTTGGTCTATAAAATAAGAAAATGAATTAAATGAACCACTTTTGGGCCCGCGGGGGGGCGGGCGTCGGCCCCTTATGTTGACAAACATAGGAGCCTACCCTTCACGAGCCCGTATGTTATAAATGGGCTTCTAAATTCACCCCAAGCCCATGTCACAATGAGCCTAATACATAATTAGATATAGGCCTATTTTATATTACAATAAACCAAATTTTCGTCATTATCTTTTCATACTAACCTAATCGATTAAGTCCAAAATTCTAACATTCTCCCACTTGGACGTTATCAATTAGAAAGCAAAATATTTAAGAAATATAATAATTTCTTTTTTAAAAAAAAAAATTAGAAAAGTGATTTCATTCTAAAATAATAATTCGTTTTTTAAAATTATTATTAAAAATGTTACAAAAATAAATTAATCATGGCCAAATACATTACAACCAAAATAATAAAGACCCCAAAAGACATCAATATCAGTTTGCAATGACATTGCTAATATCATAGTTATGGCAATAATCACATCTTTCAAGGATACGATACTTATCCATGACTATAAAAACTAGTAACTCTATCAACGGGGAATACAAACATGTGTTCTAAATAGTTCGCAATCTTAGTAAAATTTATTACCCTTTTCTAATTAATGATATTGATAGTGCTTAAAGAAAAGATTTCTTTTCTAATCAGGACATTCACACCTCATAAAAAGTATAACATGTCTTTAGACAAATTTTAATCACCTCCTTGGAGATCCTTGTGTTTTAGTTAGGTTATCAAAAGAATTATACAATAAGCTCATCCCACCAAAATTGGTGCTAGACAGCATGAACAATAAGATGTTCAAACAGACAATGTCCATGACAAACAAATATCATAAGGACATTATTTCATCCAAAACTATCATACATATACCTTCAAATTATATAGAAGTATTATACACATCAAAGATTAAGATACTCCCACTAATACATTACATTGAATGACTCTAAAACACCCATATTTTGTGTATGTTGTTCGAAGACAATTGGTTGTAGTCCTTTGGTCAATGGGTCAGCAAACATAGACTTGATATTAATTATCACGATCATAACATCAGCATGTTTTACCATGTCTCTAGCATTTCTAAAATTCATTCTCATATACAAACATGTACTTTGATTTACAATCTTGTATCCCAAAGATCTTTAGAACTCATTCAACAGAAGCACTTTGAGACATACCCTACATTTTACGTGTTCTATTTCTATGTACTCTATTCCAAGCACAAAGGAAGCAACCCCCATATATCTTTCATATCAAAGTGTTTAGACAAAAGTTCCTTTGTCTGCTGCAACACTCCTAAGTCATTTTTAACAAGTACAACGTATAACACCAAAATTATGAATTTACTCCCACTAATCTTAATGTATATGCATTTATCAACCTTTTTTTTTCCACAAACACAAGATCAGTTATAATGTGATCAATAAATACCATTTATGAGAAACTCGCTTTAAGCCATATATCAATTTCTTAAGTTTACACACCAAACGTTCTTTTTCCATTTTTATCTTAAATACCCACTTATATACAATGGGTTTATATCCATTAGGTAATTCTACCAAATCCTATACCTTATTCAATGTCATAGATTATATTTCACCCTTCCTCGCTTTATATCACTTTCGGCTTGTGATGAGGAAATAGCATTACTATAAGAAGATTGATTGCTAAAATCTTCTATATCACCATTTTCAGTCAAGTGCACAAAATAATCATCATGAGTAGCCTATGTACGCTCTCCGTGGTGTAATATTCGAAGGTTGAGAATGATTTATTACTAGGTTTTTGATGACCGTATTGAACTTGTTCACCTATAGGTTGTTCACGTGAGACTCTCTACTCATTTCATTCTAGATTGATGCCCTTTTCATGAATAATAGCACAAAACTTCGTCTTCCTTTCTTCCCAATACCACTTCATTCTTATATGAAAAATGACAATTGAACACATCATACTCAAGTAATTTGACATTAATGGAAACAATTGTAGTGCCACATCAAGGACAAGAATACCTATAGCCTTTATAATGATTTGGGTATCCACTAAAACAATAACTCATAATTCTAGGATCAGTTTTTTTTTTTCAATATGATTATAAATTTTAACAGTTTTCTTTTCAATAGGATTATAAATTTTAACTTTGACTTCATAACCCCAAATATGAAAGTAGTTCAAACTAGGTTTTCTACATGTCTAAAGTTCAAAAAGAAGTTTTAGGAACATATTTAAAAAGAACCCTATTAAGGATATAAGTAGCAGTTTTTAAGGCTTCACTCCATAAAAATTCAGGAAGATTAGTCCTAGATATCCTGCATCCCACCATGTCTATGAGAGTGCGATCTCGGCTTTCTACCGCACCATTTTGCTCAGATGTACCTAGCATGGTGTACTGGCCAATTATCCCACTTTCCGCTAGATACTTCGCAAAAAGACCCCTACATTGACCAGACTCATCATATTTTTCATAATGTACACCACTAAGGTTAGATTTAACAGCTTTAATCATTTTTCCAAGTTGTTTTTCAATCTTAGTCTTATATATCTTAAATTGTCTAGTTCATTAGACTTTTTCTTAATTAGGCACACATATCCATGCTGAGAAAAGTTATAAATGAAAGGTATAAAATACTTATACCCTTTAAAGGATGGTATAAACGGTTTACTTATTAGTGTGAATAATTTCTAAAGGATTAGAACTACGAATTGTACATTTCAATTTTGTCTTGGTCGTTTTTCCTCTAATACAATTAATGCAAGTTTCAGATCCTTCAAAGCTAAGTTGTGATGAAATTTTATATTTTATCAATCTTTCTTGAGAAACGCAACCAAAATGCCTATCTCATAAAGCATAAGATTTCTTATTCATAGTGGACCTTTTGTGGACAACATCTTCAACATTCATTGAGGAAAAAAAATTCAAAAGCGGTTGTAGATTTAAACGATAGAAACCATCACTTAAAAACCATTACAAACAGCATGGGATTGTAAATTAATTTATCGAATGATTTTTAGATTTATAAACGGTAACCAAATTTGTCTAGAAGTTCCAACAGGATATGTTTCACCTCATGGATAATACAATAGCGGCATTTTTCAAAACTACATAATAAGACCCTTAAAGTACATCTTAATGACACCTAAAAAATTAACCTTGACTTTAAGTCCATTGCCCACACATATATTGACTTTATCTTAATTTGATCTCTGTTTGGTTACGAGGTCCTACAAATTATTGGCAATGCGGATAGATAAACCACTATCCGACCACCAATAATTAAAAGGAACATGCACAAGACTTGTTTCAAAGCAAACAAATACAAAAGAGTTACCACTTTTTTTTTAATTGTAATTGCACCGGACAATGTTTTAAATGACTTTAATTGATTGGTCAAATAATTGATAACTAAAAATGACAGAAAGCACAAAAGCAGCAAAACAATGTTAGGACAATACAAGACATCAAACAACATATATAAATTTACTCTAATCGATATAAGGGTTGAAGACGACCGTTACATTCTTCCCTTTTGGTGGAAAATGCAACCTCTCCTTTTATAGATTCAATGATGAGAGTACATGAAATTTCATTACATTTACAACAATGAGAATAGAAGAAGAATACTCATATATTTTTCCCTTTATAATGATTTGGGTATCCACTAAAATAATAACTCATAATTCTAGGATCAGTTTTATTTTCAATATAATTTTAAATTTTAATGATTTTCTTTTCAATAAGATTATAAATTTTAATTTCAACTTCATAACCTCAAATATGAAAGTGGTTCAAACTAGGTTTTCTATATGTCAAAAGCTCAAAATGAAGTTTTAGGAACAGATTTAAAAAGAACCCTATTAAGGATATAAGTAACAGCTTTTAAGGCTTCACTCCATAAAAATTCAAGAAGATTAGCCCTAGACATCATGCACCTCACCATGTCCATGAGAGTGCGATCTCGACTTTCTGCCCCACCATTTTGCTGGGGTATACCTAGCATGGTGTATTGGCCAATTATCCCACATTCCACTAGATACTTAGCAAAAGGACCCTTACATTGACCAAACTCGTCATATTTTCCATATCATACACCACTAAGGTTAGATTTAATAGCTTTAATTATTTTTCCAAGTTGTTTTTCAATCTTAGTCTTTTATATCTCAAATTGGTCAAGTTTATTAGACTTTTCCTTAATTAGACACACATATCCATACTGAGAAAAGTTATAAATGAAAGGTATAAAATATTTATGCCCTTTAAAAGATGGTATAAACAGTTTACTTATTAGTGTGAATGATTTCTAAAGGATTAGAACTATGAATTGTACATTTCCATTTTGTCTTGGTCGTTTTTCCTTTAATACAATTAATGCAAGTTTCAGACTGTTCAAAGCTAAGTTGTGATGAAATTTTATCTTTTATCAATCTTTCTTGAGAAACACAGCCAAGATGCCTATCTTATAAAGCATAAGATTTCTTATTCAAAGTGGACCTTTTGTGGGCAACATCTTCAACATTCATTGAGGAAAAATTTTAAAAATGATTGTAGATTTAAATGATGTAAACCATCAATTAAAAAACCATTACAAATGACATGGGAATTGTAAATTAATTTACCGACTGATTTTAACGGTAACCAAATTTATCTGGAAGTCACTAGAGAATATATGTTTCACCTCATGGACAGTACAATTGCGGCATTTTTCAAAAGTTCATAACAAGACCCTTAAAGTACAACTTAATGACGCCTACAAAGTTAACCTTGACTTTAAGTCGATTGCCCATACAAACATTGACCTTATCTTAATTTGATATATGTTTGCTTACAAGGTCCTACAAATTATTGGCAATGTGGATAGATAAATCACTATCCAAACACTAGCAATTAAAAGGAACATGCACGAGGCTTGTTTCCCTATTTATGCGAGAGCCCCTAAGGCACTGGGACTGTTGTTGTTGTTGGTGATGCACAAGGCTTGTTTCAAAGCAAACAAATATAAAAGAGTTACCTTTTTTTTTTTGTTTAATTGTAATTAGCATCAGACAATGTTTTAAAAGACTTTAATTGATTGGTCAAATAATTGATAACTAAAAATGACAGAAAGCACAAAAGTAGCAAAACCATGTTAGGACAAATAGAAGACATTGAACAACATATATAAATTTACTCTAGTCAATATAAGAGTTGAAGACAATCATTACAATCTCCCCTTTTGATGGAAAATGCAACCGCTCCTTTTATAGATTCAATGATGAGACTGCAAGAAATTCATTAGAATAGAAGAAGAAGACTCTCATACATTTTTCCCTTTGGGCGGAAAAAGTAATTGCTCCTCTCATTACAACAAAAATAAAATTCGAAGACTACCATATATTTTCCCATTTGCGCATAAAATGCAGTATCTTCTTTTCGTATATTCACTCATGAGTGTCCAAGACATTTCATTACAATTTCCCATTTGAGCGAAAAGTGTAATTTCTCCTCTCATTGTAACAAGAATACCATTTTCAATGTCAACGAGTCAGTCTCCTTTGGACGGACAAATCTTCTAACATTAATTTAACTCATAATTTGGCTAAAATAAATAATTAACCACTCCGGATGGATAATAATCTATTTAACCCAAAGTACAAGAGCCTTTTGAATAATCAAATGATTTTATATTATGAAAGTTTTATCAAAAGTATGCCAAAGAAAAGTAATTTTCAATCTTGAAAACCATAGGCTTCCTTTATTACCATGACTTTGAAGTATAATTCACCCAAATGCTTTCGAGTGTTTTTATGTTATTTTTTCTTTGTCCACACTGTGTGTGTATCTTTTGGGTCTTTTATAGTGAGATGTCAGTTTTCGAACCATGATTTTTCTCACTACTTATTAAAAAAATTAAATAACGTCTGTTGTCTTGAAATCATATTATCTTTGGGCACAACTTAACCCAACAACATAGACCGCAAACACCACCACCCACCCACCATTATGCACATCATTTTTTTTATATATAATTCGGGAGGAAAAGATTGCGATACAAAGCTAATATCTCCTGAGGAAAATCCGAAAGGCACACACAAAGTGTGAAAAAATGAAAATAATGAAATCAATCACAAGAATCAAGCTGAGTTTAAAAAATACCCTAAAAATCCCAATTATTTAGGGGGGAAAAAAACCCAAAACAAAAAAAATCAATTTGTAGTATAAAGAGGAAGTTTACTGAAAAAATTAAACTCAAGCCCGATATAAGTTTCCCGCACTATGTGTTCACTTTTTGGATTTTTTTGTGAGATGCTAGTTTTTGTATCGCGAAAAAACTCCCTCCCACCCCCCCCCCCCCCAAAAAAAAAAGCTCAGTCTAGGAAACCCAAAAAAAAAAAAAAAAAAAAAAAAAAAAAGCACCCAAAAAAACAAAAGTGACGATAATCAATCTAATTAGGAATACTTTGTATGTCTTCTTCAGATCTTTCTTTAAAATGCCCATTTTTATGCTGCGAGTTTTATCCTCGGTAATTATTGAAAAAAAAAAGGGATCAATTAAGCTTATATGTTTAAATCCCTTATTTATTTTTAACCCAAGTTACTTACTAAAACAAAAAGGTTAAAAATTTATATTAGAGGAACCTAATTTCTCAAGCATTGTAAAACCACATAATCAAAAACTGAAAAAAATAAAAAAATAAAAAGGCCTGCCAATTCATCCTTCACACAAGATGAATTTTTTTTTTTTTTTTTTCCTGATAAAAAGCTCTCGGTACAAGCTAGCGCACCTACTAAAGTGAAGCCCTAGAAAGACCGCATGAGTAGGGAAAAAGCAAAACAAAATAAAAGGCTTAAAAATCTAAAAATACACCTACACTAACTCTTAGGAAATGAAAAAACCAAGAGAACCGTGCCAAACAAAGCCAAAAAAAAAAAAAAAAATAAACATGAACAACGAGCACCAATGATGAAGAACGCCCTCCATCTTTCTAAGGACAACACAAAATAGAAGCCTACAATCTCAAATACTAATAACTCTTACAAATGACGAAAAACACTTGCCACAAGCACTCCAAACGATACTCAGCACGCACCTGCCCCAAGAAATCCACACGAAGAGCACCAATGACATTAAGGTCTGATGCAGAACGAAGCACGGCAGCACGGCCTGACTTCTTCTTTCGAAGCTTCTTCTTCTTTTGGATAACCCGCACTGGTTTCATCTTCACAGGAGCAAAAAATCTGATGCACGTCAGACTCAGGACCATCATAGTTTAGGCCCAGTCTTTTCCCCTTGTCCCATATGCTACGAGCCCGCTTAAGGGTAGAGGGAGGCTTGGCCGAGGACATATTGGAACCACGAACACCAAAAGGAAAAGGAGGGGTGGAGTAATCCACAGAATCATAAACACAGTTAATCACCAGATCAAAACTGTTGCAATTAAGCTCCACAAAGCTTTCAATATGCTCTTAGCCCACATAAACTAGAAAACTATCACTAGAACCAACCTCAGGCACCTTATCTTCACTCAACACCTATACAATAGCCGCCCCATCAACACTAATATTGGCCTTCTCCTCCATACCATTATTTAGATCAAAATCTTCAGTCACTTCAAGGGCACCAGCAGAGTCGACACTATGAGAGCTTTGTGGGGGGAATCCACGGAAGCTAGTGAGCCACCCTGAGCAGAGGATACACCCACAACATCATCAACTCTAAAGGAATTACCCACATCGTCCACTATTGTTGGGTCCCTATCCATGTTGTCTTCCTTTCTAGGGGTAGTTAAGATGTTTCCTTTAGTAGGATCATTCTCGTTAGCACCATCACCAAAGCCTACTTTTGAAACCATTCATAGAACACCTGATTGGTTTCAAACACGTGAACAATGTGTTGAGATTGCCCAATTGATAGGACCACGACATCCTTGATTGGATTGGGTAACTCAATCTCAATAAGGACTCTTCCGCCCTTATAGGATTTGAAGTTAGAGAATAGCTTGTCCAATCCTAGGACTGAACCCCACTGCTCACATAATTTAAAGAAATTATCAAAGGATCATACTTGAATAGGCATTCCGTAACAAGTGACCCAAGCCTTTCTCTTCAGTCTTTGTTCAAATTCGGTTTAGATAGATATTTTCTTAAACCATCTTTTTATCCTAGGCTCTTCAACTTGACAAAATAACTCCTTTTCTTCTATAGACAGAAAAACGACAAGAAATTTCCTGCCACATATGGTACAAATTTCAGGAAAGCTGAGCCCCTCTTCATGTAGCTTTGATGAGATTGTATCCAATTTAATATCCATCATAGTTTTGATAAGCATACTCCTATTAAACTTATTAACATTCTCGTCCACTGTTTCCAGCTGAATGATTTTTGGGTCAATCCCCCTGATTTTTACAAACTTCTCCATCAATTTGGATTGATCTTCCTTATCAAAAACCGTCTTTGTATTTCCACTCTTGGAGTTTGTTGAGATTACCCCAGTACCTTCTCGGGCCACATCAGCAAATGGTCTCTTATTCTAATTCGAGTTTAGTCTAACATTAACGTTGCAGCCATCATTGGTATGTTCTCTACTTCTCTTGCTAATATCACTTTCGAATCTTAGCCAACACACCTTTAATCTATTACTACCAAGTTAGGATCCATTTGCTTCCCTAATTGCTAGTTCGGCCTAAACCCTACTTCTATACCTCACCAATGCATATCTATCCTTTCTAAACTTCCTTAATTTATGAGGCGCAAAAGAATTCACAACCACCCGAAGGTTTGAAAATCAGATCTTCAACCATTGATTATTCATATGTAAAGGGAGATTGTCTATAAAAATGGAAAAAACACTTCCGTTACCGGACATTCGGCGAGCGGGAGCTTTTGATCCAGCCATGATTGGAGTTAAGCAAACTGATAAACACCCGCTAATAACAGAGCCCGTCTGCCGCCTCTGAGAAGCACAACCACCACCGGACGACCAATGGATGAGCCACTGCAGATGAACAACAACTTTCTCTCCTGTGAAGATGGCAAACCACCGGTTTGAGAAAACCGACCAACGAAATGACAAGCACCAGCCCTTAGGCAGCCACGGCACCAACAACTAGACGGAGGATTGGCAACCAACGCCGGTGACGGCATGCACAGAACAACAGCCCACCCAGACCCAAGTTCAGATCCGGAACAGTCCATCAAGATGAGACCGGACGAGGATGAAAGTGGTACGAAAAGGAAGAAAGCAAGGCCGCGACTCTGGGAACGCAATGGCAGCGGCAGGGGGGCCTCGCGCACCACCACGTGCCGCGCGTGGGTTATGAAAAGCAGGGGACCGCAATGACTTGATTATCATGCATAAACTAATTATTTGTGATTGTTTTTACGTATGATGATGAAGTGCAAGGAACTAAACCAACTCAAAGAACCCTAAACGCTGAAAAAAAGTACTTGACACATACGAGCTTATGCCTCACTCGAAGGGATTCAAGTTCGAACCTGATCACCCTCTTCCCCCCCATTATAAGAAAAACTAAGAAAAAAGTGACGACAATCCATCTAATCAGATGCTAATTGATCAGCAGTAATCAAATATAAGCTAATCAAAACATACAGTTAATACAAAAAGCCACCCGGATTCATTTGTTTTCTTTCTGCTGCTCGTCTTCCACTCTAAAGTTGCTTCTTTGATTTGCATTTCCCTCAACTTTGCTTGAACCTAATGGCCAAAGGCTTATAGAAAGAAAGCACTAGTACAGTGAGGGGAAATGGAGGGAGAGAGAGAGAGAGAGGAGGAGACCGTGAAGCGTAAGCAAAATTTTTAATATATAAATTAAAATATTTAAATAATTTTAATATTATATTCCAAGCAGTGAATACTCTGTAATCCAGTAATTACTATTTGGTCTCTCAATTGAATTTGCAATTAAACTCGGCCCAATTCTTTTTATATTGTATAATATTTTTTTGAAATTATATTGTATTAAAAGATTTTGATATATATTTTAATTTATATATTAAAATTTTATTAAATTTTTATTGTCATTTGAAGTTTTTAAACAAAAAATTATCGTTACTTAATTGATAGCTATCTGTTAAATTTTTATTTGGAAACATGAAATAACAACAAAAATTTACCGTTAAATTTTTTTTGAAAATATCAAAATAACTTGTTATATTCTCGTTATTATTCACTATCTTGGCATATCTTACATAAAATTGGGTCTAATTTTATGTAAAATATGCTAAAAGAATATAACAAGTCATTTTAATATTTTCAACAAAAATATAACGTATACCTAAACAATAAATAATCAAACAAATAAATTTATTTGAATATTTTAGTTTAAATAATCAAATAAACAAATTTATTTAAATATTAAAATTATTATATAATATAAATTATTTTATATAATATTAAAATTATTTAAATATTTTAATTTATATATTAAAAAATTTTTATATCCCTCACCCTCTCCTTTTCTCTCTTGTCTTTCCCTCCGTTTCCCTTACTGCACAATTAGCAACGCGTGATGGGATAAAGGGCCTACGGAAAGGTTCAACAGCATTTCCTTTACATTTTATTAAAACTAATAATACAATGAACAAAGAGGGGGAGAACTAGCTCGCTCACACATTGAGGAGTCTAAATCTCCAGAATAGAAAATAACAAATTAATCAAATTCAAATCTTCTTCTAAACTTGTCTAACCCCCTTTAAATAGATGAGGGATTTCAATTCAAATTCAAATTCAAATCAAAACCTAATTAAGGGAAAAAATCAACTAATAAAGGATAAATCAAAATTAAGGAAAGAGATAATTTGTTGAGTCAAAAATTAGCCAAAACCGTCTTTGAATCAAACCGAAAATCCCGCAAGACCTTCAATCGCATCTGACCAGGGGTGGTGCCTAGAATTGGTCACACAAAGAATGGTGGTGCCAAGTTCCTCCTTGGCTTATTCCTAGTTGGCTTGTTCCATGCAGACTCCTTGGCTTAAGCCAAGTACCTTCGGTTCGCACCTTTCCTTCTCCTTCCGGTCCCACCAAGGCCAAGCCATGGGATGCTCGCTGCATCATCCTCTCCGGCCTGGAGAGAATTCATCCCCGAATTCCGAGCGGAGTCTTCTTTATCAGCCTAGTTACGTGGAGCTTCCCCGTCAGCCTCGTTGAGCCCTTTGTCGCCAACTTCTGATTTTGTAGCCAAGCAATGCGTCATTCGCGAACACACGGTAGCTTCATCTTGCCTAGCCAACTCTTGGTGGAGCCAAGAAGTAGCCCTTCCAGTTGTGCATGACCAAGAGTGAAGCAAGGTTCTATCAAGCTTGTTATTGGTGGAGCCAATAACAAGTGGAGCCAAGATGATGTTTTCTTCTATTGGCTTCACATTTCCTTTCCTCCAATGGTGAAGCTAAGTATAAGGTAGAATCCCTGGCTTAAACTTATGCCAATATGGCTCCCATCTTGGCTTAAGCCTATCCCAACATGGCTCCCATCTCCTCTTGAATTTGCCCCATTTGGACCCCGACCATGGAGATGTTGACCCGCTATGGTTGAACCGCTATTGTTGGATTACTCTCCGCATCATTCGCTCCGGCTTGGGGAGAATTTGTCCTCGAAATCTGAGCGTTGTTTTGTTGGTGGGCCTTGTTACTTGGAGCTTATGCATCCTCCACTTCGTTCCCTTACCCGCCAAGCTTCTTACCGTTACCGTTTCGCACCGCCAAGTCCCATCCCTTGTGGGCGTCAATGCGGCCGTCCCACCTTTCAATCTTACCCGGATGTAACTTCTATCCAGCAACTTCATCGATTGGCGCCAAATGTCCACATTAACTAAAAGGTTGAGTCGGTTTTGCTCCTTCATTGTTGGCAACAACATAATGATCACGCCGAATTTTGGCTTGTCATTGGTGGCGCCTTGAATTGCTTCCAGTAAGTATTGGCTCATCTCTAGTTTCCCTACATCTTGGCGCTTCTCTCTTGGTAGGTGCTCTTCATTGGTGACGCCAACTTTTGGCTCGGCCAAGTCTTGATCATCACTTGTGCTTGTGGCTTGTTTTCGGGTAGGGCCAACTTTGTCTTCCGCCAAGTTTTGTTCCTCATTTGTGTATGCGGTTACCCCTTCGGGTTGGGGTTCCTCCTCTTCGTCATAGATAGGGCTGTCAAATATTGGTGGAGAAGACCAATCAATAGACGGAGAGTCTTCGAAGATCGGTGCTTCTTCTTCCAGTTGGGGTTCTATGGGGGTGACGCCAATTTTGGCCTCGTCGGTGGAGCCAACTGTGCTTGAGGCTTGGTTTTTTGGAACCGGATTCTCAGCTCTTGTCTCACGTGGTGCCTCAATCTTCGTTGGAAGCAAGATGATCTTTACTTCCTCGAACATGAAGGCAAATGTATTCTTTTCTTCCTCGTGGAAGGCGCCTCTGTGGTCCATCCATGGCTTATCCAACAACGCGCGGTAAGTGCCCATGGCCACCCCATCACACCAAACTAACTCCTGATACTTCTTCCCAATTGAAAAATTGATCAAACAACTTTTTCGTGGAAGTACCTGTTCATCTATTCCAGCCATAGTGTAAGGGCTTGGATAATCCACCGTTTTTAACCCTAAATTATCGACGGCTTCTATAGATATGGCGTTGCTATGCCTTCCGGGATCTATGGCTAGGCGTGCAATTCTCTCGCCAATGGTGCACGTCGTCTGGAAGGTAGGTTGCTCTCGCCTTTCTTCTATGTTTTTTTGGATAGCACCCGGTTTTAAGGGGTGTTGGGGTAGGGATCCTGGCGCGCAAACAGGATGTGCCCTGGTTTGAATCAAGCCACGCTTGATTCGCCGGAATTGCTCTTCCATCGCCTGAATTGCTCTTCCCTCCCCTCTAAGTTCCTCTCAACATGCTGAAGTCGGTTACGATCAGCGTCTTCTTCAACGCAGTGGTCTCTCAACGTCTCAGTGCTATCTCAGAAACGTTCTGAGCTTTGGTACCAGATGATGCAGCATGTGATGGGATAAAAGGGCCTACGGGAAGGTTCAATGACCTTCCCTTTGTATTTTATTAAAACTGATAATAAAATGAACAAAGAGGGGTAGAATTAGCTCGCTCACACATTGAGGAGTCTAAATCTCCAGAATAGGAAATAACAAATTAATCAAATTCAAGTCTTCTTCTAAACTAGTCTGACCTCCCTTTATATAGATGAGAGATTTTAATTCAAATTCCAAATCAGATCTAAACCTAATTAAGAAAATAAAGCAACTAATAAAGGATACATCAAAATTAAGGAAAGAGATAATTTGTTGAGTCAAAAATCAGCCAAAACCGTCCTTGAATCAAGCCAGAAATCCCACAGTGCCTTCAACTGCATCTGACTGGGGGTGGTGCCTAGAATTGGTCACACCAAGAATGGTGGCGCCAAGTTCCTCCTTGGCTTATTCCTAGTTGGCTTGTTCCATGCAGACTCCTTGGCTTAAGCCAAGTACCTTCGGTTCACACCTTTCCTTCTCCTTCTGGTCCCACCAAGGCCAAGTCATGGGATGCTCGCTGCATAAGAAATCCTCACTACTCTCGATCTAGGCCCAAGCACATGTGCTTTCCCATTTTTAATTCCTGAGTAAATAACTAGTATGTAAGTAGGGATGATAATTGAACCCGAATTCATTAGATATCCATTCCACGCGATTCATTTAAGATGAATTTGGATGTGAAAATAAGTTTTCAATGGATTTGCATTTCAATGTTTATAAATGGGATTTGGGTCGTATTAGATTTGGATGGCATCAAATCTAACCCCAGCCAGACCAAAAATTATATTTAATGGATAAGGATTATTGGATAAAAGTTTTTTGAATAATTGTCAATATTATTTACTATAATTATACATATTAAATGCAAAAAGAAAAAAAGAAAAAAAGTATGGTTAATCCAAGTATTGATTATATATATTAATAATAGGATTATAATATTACAATTTTTTCTAGGATTTAAATGGTTTGTAGATTTGGGTTCGGTATTCGTTTCACCCGATGGATTTGAATTTGGGTTAAATTTTTATAGAATAAATGGATTTTTTTGATTCGGGTTGGGTAGGGTTTTTTTTTGGGTCGGATTTGGAGGGAGGCAAACCCGCGACCCAAGTCTAACCCAATGTTATTCCTATATGTAAGAATATAAATATAATATTTATATAATTTATATATTTCATATTTGTTAAAATTTAATGATTTTTAAAATATATAATTTATATATCTAATATATAATAATAATAATAATAATAATAATAATAATAATAATAATAATCATCATCATCATCATCATCATCATCATCATCATCTCTAATTATATAAAATAATTAGGGTAATGTTATAGTCAAGGCTGTCAGAGTGAGATTGTAGTATTAAAGGAAAATTTATGGCTTTTATTATCTGTAAGCTATATCGTTACTCTAAAAATAACAATTTTTATCTTGACATAGAACAATAATTAATAAAATTAAAATATTGGTTTCGCTTTATTAAATACATGAATTACAAATATTTATAATTATAAATTATTATTATATATCAAATATATGATTTATATGAATATTACATATATGTCTATTAATACAAGTATGTAAGAATATGAATATAATATTTATATATTTTATATATTAAATATTTATCAAAAATTAATAATTTTTTAATAATTATAATTTATATATCTAATATATTTTGAAATTAAATGATGTTGATAATAATATAATATAAAATAATTAGAGTAATATTATTGTTAGAGTTGTCAGAGCAAGATTATAGTTTTAATGACAATTTTGTGGCATTTGTAAGTGATACCATTACTTTGAAAATAACAAATTTTGTCTTGATATGTAACAACCCTAAATAATTATATTATAAGTAAAATTAAAATACTGATTTCTGTTTATTAAATACATGAATTACAAATATTTTTACAATTATAAATTTTTATTATATATATATGTATGTCCATTAATACAAGTTATTTGTTTTATATTAGAAAATGGGACAGCAGCAGTACTGTCTTCCTTAGACAACCCTTGATCTTTGACCAAAGGTCTATATTTTGACCTCCATAACAGGGCTGAGTATTTGAAATTAGGTTGAATTTAGATTTGACCTATATAACCTATTTGTAACATACTTGATTCATTTATATATTTATGTTAGATATTTGGATGATATATTATCGATCTATATATATATATATATATATATTTATTGGTATCTAATTAAAAATATATGTATATTTTTTGTAGCCTATCTCAAATAAGAGAATTTAAATAAATTTTGTAATGTTAATTCCATAATTTATTTAAACAATTATAAATATGTCTGGTAGATTATTGCTAATATCAGCTGTGACGTGTATTATTGACATGTTTATAAATTAGCAAACTAACTTTTAGTAAAAAGTCACCCATATAATTAAATGGGTAATCCGCAAGTTACCCGTTTAATAATTGGGTTGGGTAAGTTTTGAAAATTTTTAACCCGTTTAATAAATGAGTTGGATTTGGGTTGACCCCATTTCTAAAATAACTCAGATAGCATGAACATGAATATGACACGATTTAACACATTTTTTGGCCTTCCTCTTGACAACTTTATGAATATTCTTTTGTGCCCATTTTGTAAGTAGAAGGAAATAGTTCTTACAGAAATATAATATATTGAGAATTGCCAAGGAACCAATTATTCCAGAAGTTTAAGTTGATGAGCAAATGTCTATGATTCGTTTCATACTATAACATGTTCCCCCACGAAAGTGCTCTTTGAGCTTGAAGCGTGGATATTACATACACATCTCATTCTTTGTGCTTAAATTATGTTGATATTGAAAAATGGGGGCTGTTGATTCGAAATTGTGACCTATTGGTAATCAAGACTCCGATATCATATCAAAGAAACTAACCATCCTAAAGTTTAAGCTCATGGTGGAAGGCGCGTAATTGGTTTTATACTCTAATACGAATAAAACAAAGGAGGTAGATCCGAGTGTCTATATGCATAAAGTTTCTGTGTCCATCTTTAATTGTCAGCTGCCAATCTAACCTAAATACCGTGTATCACAAAATCAATAGTTTATAACATATAATTATTTAAATTTAAAAGTTACGTAATTGCACGTTTATATTGAAGTATTAAAATATTGAACAACGTCGTGATTTTCATGCGAAGGACAGAGACAAATATTTGGTCTTCGCCATGGCATATGTAAAAGGTCAAAATCAGCATGAATTATTTTTAATTAAGTTTTTCTCTAATTAAATTGCATTTGTAATTTAAAGTATTTAGGGTAATCTAGTATGGGTCAAGTCTGATCAAATCAACTATTTTACCCCTTTCTTGCCTTTAATATTGATATAGTTAAACAATTTTTTAACATTTGGTAAGAAATTAACGTGGATTGCATGAGGAGACAACCCTTTCCAAACTGATGAAGATGGAATTTGATCTCAATGGTATTGCCTTTCAAAAACTTTACCAGTTGAACTAGTTGACACCTTCAGATGTACATAAATTATGGGTTTTTGGCACCCAACCACCGATCCTCTTCAAAATGCATATATATGCATCATGCAAGGTTTAAGACACTTACTTGGGTCACATGTCATGGTGGCTGCTCCAGCCGCATATAATTCATCTTCTCAGAATGCACCCGCACAACGTTTCCATAAGTCATAGAGACAACCACGTGGACAAAGCAGGTTGATGTGCTTCCTTCATAAAAATGATTTTGACCATTATGTCAACCTAAAAAGAGCAGAATTATAAGAACAACAGGAATGCCCTTCATTTCTTCTCCTAATTACTTGTACTTAAGAATAAGAGAAAGCAAGTGTTCAAAGTTTGGCACAAATGAATGTGAGCTCTGATTTATAGTTTGCATAATCGACAACATTAATAATATTATTGCTCTTCATTAGCTGTATCATTTACGACGTGCATACATGTTCACTGGAGACGTGCTTGCATGTCATATGGCATTTGCAAAGCCATTTATTAAAAAATTGGCAATGAATTGTGATGGAATAACTAACAAATTTAGCTACTACTCGAAAATCCACTGCTAGAATTCTCGTGGAGTTGTCAAATCTATTAATCCGATGAGTCAGTACAGGAATGTGATACATTACTTGTATTCGAAATTTAAAAAGAAAAAACCGTTTTTGTTTGACTTTACAAGTCAAGAGACAACTCCTAATACGATTGATGGGTTTAATGAGTTGAGTTCAAACTGTAAGCATAGTTATGACCCTTATAGTATTTTATGTGAAATATGAAAGACTATGTTGATTGGATGATGAATGATGATCAATAAAGACTATGTTCAGTTCAAACTAGCAAGCGCAATCATTCGACCCTCTCGTGAAAGCAACAAGAAAGTCAAAACCAGACCACGAGACAACCAAGGAGGGCATAGGTATGCAGATAAGGTACACTCTCTCGGATTTCAAGGAGGGCATAGGTATGATTTTCAGTCTTGTTGAAGATAAATATTTTCCTTGAATTTGTATTAGTGTTTTTTTTTTGTATTTATTACGTATACTTTTTTCAATAATTAGATAGAAAACTCTCAGTACAAGCCAGCGCAACTACCAAAGTGGAGCCCGAGAAATTCCGTATGAGAGGGAAAAAAAGCAAACAGAACACTCGAAAATCTATAGATGCCTAGGAGCACATCAACACCAATCCCTATGGTACAAAAACGCCAAGAGGGTCATACCAATCTAAGCAAAAAAAACCCCTAAATATAAAAAGGAACATTGTTGATGAAGAAGGCCCTTCATCTTTCTTAGGAAAGCACATAATAGATGCCTACAATCTGAAATGCCTGCAACTTTTTCATATAACGGGAAACACTTGCTACAAGCACTCCAATCGATTCTCAGCTCGCGTCCCATGTCCCAATCTTTCGTAGCATGGTCTGACTTCTTCTTTCAAAGCTTCTTCTTCTTTCATAGCAAAGGAGGTGTGGGGGTAGTCCACAGAATCAGCAATGCAGTCAACCACTGGATCAGAACAGTTGCAATTACGCTCCACAAAGCATTCAATATCCTCATGGCCAACATATGCTGGAAGACTATCACTAGAACTAGCCTTAGAAGCCAAATCTTCACCCAACACCTCTATAGCAACCACCTCATCAAAACCAATATTGGCCTCTTCCTCCATACCATGATTTAGATCAACATCCTTTGTCACTTCAAGGGCACCGGCATAGTCAACTCTATGATAGCTTGGACAAGAATCTACAGAAGCAAGCGAGCCAATAAGAGCAACAGAAGCACCCAGTCACCAACTCCTTGAGAATCACCCACACCGCCAGCTATTGTGGGAGTCCTATCCACTCTCTTCTCTATACTGGGGCAGGTCGAGATGCATCCTTTAGTAGGATTGATCTCATTGACACCAACCCCAGAAGCCTGCTCATGACACCATTCAGTGGTCAGGGGTTAATTAGTCATGTAATTAGTATAGGTGCAACTATGACATTAAGCAGAGAAAATATAGGTCATCAATGGGTCCTCCCTTCTTCTCCACAACCTACACTTATGGCCATCAAAGTCATCAATTTTGGTTTTATTACGTTGTCTAGCTTTACTACATTTTCTAGTATCCTAGGTCCTTTTGCCTTCTAGTTTGTATTATAAATAAAGGCTATTCGCCATGTGAATAATTATCTAAAGTTTCAAGTATCTTTTTTTTTTAAGTGTTTGTTTCTTGTATATTATTGATCCAAGTTTCAATATATTTATCTAAGTCTCAATCTGTCTATCCAAGTCTTGTAAAGGTTGGAAGCAAGTCTCATTTTATTTTTCTTAAGTAATGCAGCACGTAAAGTGGGAATTAGGGAAATGAGAAGGATTCAACAACCTTCCCTTTAATTTATTAATGAACTAATAAAATTCAAGAGGAAAATAAACTTGATTCTCACAACCCGAGAAAAGAGGCTCTAAAATATGGGAATTAAAATATGAAAATTAAATGAGAAAACCCTATATTTCCTCTAGTGTATATAGAGGAGCTATTTGAATAAGAATCAAATTCTAAAAGATAATTCGAAATTTAAATCTGAAAAATAAAGCTAAGATCCTAATCAAATTCAAATTCTATCCATCAGCCGTGTTCGTGTCCCGAACCCGCCATCTCCATGCTGCCAACTCTGTACCCGCCACGTACCCACCAGCTACATAGAGGTTGCATCATCCTCCCCAGGTTGGAGAGAATTCTCCCTCAAATTTTCCTGAGGATCAGCAAGATCGTTGTTGCCGAAGTAGGGAACAAGGTGCTTGACGTTGAAGACGTCAGAAGTCCTCATTCCGGGTGGAAGCGGTAATTGATAGGCGTAGTCATTGATTTTCTCCAGTACCACCAATGGCCCAATCTTGCGAGATGTCAGCTTGTTATACTCCCATGCCGGAAAGCGTTCGTGCATCAAGATCGCCCAAACTTTGTCGCCAATCTGGAATTGAACTACTTGGTGTTTCCGATCACTTGCCGTCTTGTATTTGGAAGCGGCCTCCAGCAATCGAGCTCTAGTTTGTTCATCGATGTCCTTAAGGGAAGAGATAAAGTCCTCCACCTTCTCGTGAGGACGCGTCAAATCCGGAACGGGCTTCAAGTCTATTAGAGACTATGGAACAAAGCCGTAAACGACCTTGAATGGCGCAAACCCTGTACTCTTATTGACAGAGATGTTGTAGGCTAACTCAGCCTGTTGCTACTTCATCTCCGATCCCTTGGCATTATCAGCAATTGGGCATCGGAGAAGGTTGCCCAACGATCGGTTTGTGGCTTCGGTTTGTCCATCTGTTTGACGATGATGAGCAGTGCTGAAGGCGAGCGATGTATTCACCATCTTCCATAATGTCTTCCAGAAGTGGTTCACCAACCTGACATCTCAATCAGAAACAATGCTAATTGGCAACCCATGCAACGTGTACACCTCTCAGAAATAGAGACCCGCCGCATGTATGGCGTTAGCAACCTTCGTGCATCCAATGAAGTGCACCATCTTGTAGAATCGGTCTAAGACAACGAAGATGGAATCAATGCAACTAGTGGTTCTCCGTAAGCCTAGCATGAAGTCCATGCTGATATCCATCCACGACTGACTTGGAACTGGTATTGCATATAAAGGCCAGCGTTGGTCACACCGCTCTTTGAAACCTGACAGACATGGCATCGCTTGACATACCTCTCGACCTCCTTGTGTATGGTAGGCCAGAAGTAGTTGGTAGTAATAAGCTGTAGTGTCTTATCTCTACCCACATGTCTGACGTTGTTCTTCTCCTTAATGATCTTAAGCTGCCAACTTGAATTTGGAATGCAAAGCTGACTCCCTTCGAACAAGAATCCATCTTGAATGGAATAACCGGGAACATAATCCAACTGTGCATCCCACCATATCTTGACAAATGTAGGATCATTGTGGTACTACCTCGCCAGCTGGTGAAATCTGGTCACGATAACCCTATGGTGAGAAAGGAGGAGACTCCGCCTATTTAAGGCATCCGCTACCTTGTTCATTGCACCTGACTTGCGCTTGATGATGAAGTGGAAGACTTGTATGAAGCTAGCCCACTTGGCGTGTCGATTCGAGAGTTTGATTTGGCTACTGATGTACTTGAGGGACACTTTATTAGAATACAAGATGAACTCCCGGTTGGCCAAGTGCAACTTCCAATGCCTCAATGCTCTTACCAATGCATAGTATTCCATTATCGTAAGTTGAGTAATTCAACCTACTTCGATCGAGCTTCTCACTGAAATATGCAATAGGCCTCCCGTCTTGGCTAAGCATAGCGCCAATGCTAGTTTTAGAGGCATCCGTGTGACACTCAAACGTTTTCTGGAAATCTAAAAGGCTAACACTGGTGCCATGGTCAATTTCTCCTTTATTGCATTGAAGGCGGCATCTGCTTGGGGAGTCCAAACAGAGGAACCCTTCTTCAGACAGTCTGTAATAAACGCCGTGATAGAGCTAAAGTTTGGAGCAAAACACGAATAGAATGACGCCAACCCATGGAAACTTCGGACTTTACCAGTTGTTCTTGGTTGAGGCAAGTCATGTATAGCGACAATCTTCCCTTCATCAGCTAAAATTCCGTGTTTGGATACAATGAATCCAAGGTCGCTGCATCTCTCATAAACTGCACTTTTTTCAAGGTGGCAAACAAACTCTATGCTCTCAAAGTACTCAGCACTTCCTCCAGATGCCGGATATGCTCAACTCGATCCCAGCTATAAATCAAAATGTCATCAAAGTAAACAACATCAAACTTCCCAATGAAAGGATGCAGTACCTAATTCATAAACCTCATGAATGTGCTTGGTGTGTTGGACAATTTGAATGGCATGACCAGCCACTCGTAAAACCCAACCCTAGCCTTGAAGGCAGTTTTCTACTCATCTCCTGGCGATATGTGAATTTGGTAGTACCCACTCTTCAAAACAAGCTTCGTGAACACTTTTGAGCTCCATAACACATCAAACAAGTCATCCAACCCTGGAATAAGGAATCAATAGCATGCCATGATCTTCTTAATTTGCCTATTGTCAATGCACATTCGCTAACTCACATCCTTCTTTGAAGTCAACAAAGCTGGTACTACACAAGGACTCAAGCTCTCCTTGATAAAGCCTCTAGCGTGTAGCTCCTCCACTTGACGTCTTAACTCCTCATGCTCTGATGGACTGATGTGTTTTTCTACATCTAGCAAAATTTAATATAAAACCCTATCTATTCAACACATCTAAATTGAAGTGTACGGCGAGAGGGTATCAAACCACAGGGACTAAGAGTGCGTGAATTTATTATATGACTTAAATTGATTAAAGGAAAAGTGATATCTTTGCGTTAATTAACCTAACGAAATAACAATTAAACTAAAGTAATCTACTTCTAATCGAAAAAGTGCATTAAACTGGAATCTAAGGTTTCGAATCCATCGTTAGCCAATTACTTTTGCATTAACTTTTAACTTGGGATTATTAATTGTTACACGGGTAGAGGTTTAGGCTATAAGCTTCAACCTACTAAGGTAATGTTGTTAGTATTACGTATTGCCCCTATCTAACTGAAGCATAAGGAAAATAGGCTCTACCTAATGTATTGTTAATTATCACGTATTGACCCTATCTAACTAAGCATAGGAAAAATAGGCTTTAATTAACAATTCGATTAATATTATTGCTTGATTAATTAATCCTAAGGCTACAAGCACAAAGAATTAATTTATAAATATCAATATCAACAATTAAAGGTTACAAACTCAATAATCATATCAATTCAATGAACAATAAAAATATAATACTTCAAAGTATTTATCTCAACCCAGCAATTCATGTAAACAATCAAATTAACCCGAATTAAAAGTAAACAAAAGTAAAGGCTAAGATTTTATCTAACCCCAGAGAGCAAGTTAGCTCTCCATCAAGGATGATCCAGTGAAGAAGAAGTTGAACAAACTCATGTCGGTCTTAACGAAAAAAAAAAATAAAGAAAAGAAAGAAAAATGAAAAGAAAGAACCGAGAGAGAGAGAGAGAGTGAGTTGAGCCAGAGAGGGGCGGAGAATCGAAGCCTCCCAGCTCCGAGATAGAGACCCCCTTTTAAACGATGATCTACTACGTCTTACTCAACCCTAGCGTTGATGGGCCTGCGAAGGTGTGGGCCGTGCGTTTGCTAGTGTCGGAGGGTCTGGGCATGCGTTGATGGAGGTGATGGGCCGGAGTTACTATAGCGAACAGGGGTGCAGCTTGGGGTTGAAGATGATGAACAGTGCCGGCTCGGGTATTGTAGCGGTGCGGGTCGAGCTTTTACGTTCTTGTCCCAAATCCCGATTGACTTGATTTAATTGTTTATGCATCGAATTTGTCTTATTTGCACCTTTGACAATTTTCGGAACTTTAATTTCAAACCTGTTAAACATAAAAATTGCCAAAATGAGTGTAGAATTATAATTAAATAGGTGCAAAATAGTTAAAATAACAATTAAAAGATGCGTAAATATGAGACGTATCAACACCTCCACACCTAACCTTTGCTAGTCCTCGAGCAAAGTAAATGATTTAACATATAAACTAACGTGACCAACTACCCCAACTATCCCAACCTTTACCAAGTTTTCCAAGATTAACACCTATATTACAATTCAAGTCAAGCTTAAATTATTTAGAGCATTCTCCAATTCCATGAATTTAGATGATTAAACTTCAAAACTTGTCATAGAACTTCAATAACCTTGTACCAACTAATAGGAATTACTCAAGCAACGCAGAAGTGTAAGTGAATAGGATTTCATGCCACAAAATCTCCTCAAATTCTCGCTCCCAACCAAATATATAAAGGTTTTGTGCACCCACACCATTGAATCACCTAAACACATGCCTATACATAGAGAAATTTTAAGTGGCATATGAGCGATCACTTTACAACATTTTAACCTTGATATAGCACAAAAGAAACTTTATCACGAACGTACATTAATTTTTTACTTTTTCTTTTTCTTTTATCTTTTTCTTTTGGAGGAAACCCTTTTTTCTTTTTTTTCTTTTCATTTTTTTTTCTTTTTGTTTCCTCTTTCTTTTCTGTCCCTTTTTGGACTTTTTTTTTTTTTTTTAATAACACGTACTTCATCATTACAATGGACATTGACCAACCAGTACTTTACATAACATCAAGGGCAAGGATTAGGATAAGCCAATAGGGCAGGTTTGTAAAACTCAAGATATATAAGGTTATTTACTCAAATTCTTCAGATTTTCCACAACATAAAAGTCCTGTGCTAAGTGAATATGTAAGCGGCATGAGTAGAACCCATTAATATCAACAACACTCATTAACAAGTATGAAGTAGAATCATTTAATTTCATGGAATTAAGAGAACAAAATAAACAACTAATCCCACTGTCATCATAACATACGCATCGATCAAGGAAAACTTAGCTAAACGGTTATGATGCAAGCTCAAAATGCACAAAAAGATGTTCAAAATTTTAAAAATTTGACCAAAACGGAGCATATGCAAATGAGCCTCACCCCCACACCTAAATCATGCATTGTCCTCAATGCAACAATATCAATTATTAAAGCACAAGTGAGAGGTGAGATGGAGCAATACAACCTAACGAGACGGCGTGGACATGTATTTATGATTCCTTCATCCTGGCACAAGAACCTGAAAAGAGAGAAAACAAGCCTCCAAGCAACTAATTAGGTCAAAACTAAATTAAACAAAAAATAACATACCTAGGCTGCCTCCTAGAAGCGCTAAGTTTTATGCCTTCAGTCAGGCGCAGTGAATCAAGCAGAGATCAAGTATCAGTCATTGTGTCCATCAAAGAGACAACTTCAATAAGTTGTCCATCAGCAATGCCATCCAACTCAACTACATGTTTAAGCCTTTGACCATTTACAGTGAATGCACGACCATCTTTATGGTGGTATATCTCAATAGCACCCGGGAGGTATACTTGCTTAACCATAAAAGGACCATCCCACCTAGACCTTAACTTACCCAGAAAAAGACGCAATTTGGAATTAAAAAGCCAAACCTTTTGATCAGGAGCAAATGTTTTCCTCAAAATATGTTTATCATGAAAAGCTTTGGTTTTAGCTTTATAAATCTTTGCATTCTCATAAGCTTCATTTCTCAACTCCTCAAGTTCACTCAATTGGAGCTTTCGATTAGATCCAGCTTGGTCCAAGTCAAAATTCAAAGCTCTAGTGGCCCAATAAGCACGGTGCTCTAGCTTAACTGGTAAATGACATGCTTTACCAAAGACCAACCTATAGGGTGACATACCAAGTGGGGTCTTGTAGGCAGTGCGGTAAGCCCAAAGAGCATCATTCAGCCTAAGGGACCAATCTTTCCTATCAGGACGAACCATTTTCTCAAGTATAGACTTGATCTCATGGTTTGAAAGCTCTACTTGACCACTAGTTTGGGGATGATAGGGGGCGGCAATCTTATGATGCACTTAGTACTTCCTAAGAAGTGCCTCAAATGACCTATGAATGAAATGATTGCCACCATCATTAATGAGTGCTCTAAAAATGTGGTCCTTGACAAATTGCATGACCACTCATTGGTCCTAGTAGGTATAGCCTCAACCCATTTAGACACATAGTCGACCCCTATAAGTATGTAAACAAATCCAAAAGATGGGGAAAATTGTCCCATAAAGTCAATACCCCAAACATCAAATATTTCCACAATTAAAATGGAGTTCAAAGGCATCATGTCTCGACTTGTTATTGCGCCCATGCGTTGACAATGCTTACATGCAAGACAAAACTTGTGAGCATCCTTGAACAGAGTAGGCCAATAAAAACCACACTGTAGGACTTTTGCAGCAGTCCTACGACCTCCAAAGTGTCCTCCACATGCATATGAGTGACAGAAAGATAAAATGCTATGATACTCACACTCTGGAACACATCTACGAATTACTTGGTCCGCGTAATGTTTAAACAAGTCAGGGTCATCCCAGTAAAAGTGCTTTACTTGAGAGTAAAACCTATCCTTTTTTTGCTTGGACCAAGTAGATGGAATCACACCTGTAGCAAGGAAGTTAACAATATCTGCGAACCAAGGGCCACGTGAATGGGTGACAACAAAAAGTTGCTCATCAGGAAAAGAGTCATGTATTGAAATAGATGGATCATGATGCTTAAAGAAAATCCTAGAGAGATGTTCAGCTACCACATTCTCTGTACCTTTCTTATCTCTAATCTCAATTTCAAACTCTTGAAGTAGAAAAATCCACCTAATGAGCCTAGGTTTCGTTTCTTTCTTTGAGAGCAAATATTTCAATGCAGCATGGCCAGAATAAATAATGACTTTTAATCTCAAAAGATAGGAACGAAACTTTTCAAGAGCAAACACAATAGCTAGAACTCCTTTTCAGTGGTGGTGTAATGGTGTTGGGCATCATTAAGAGTTTTACTAGCATAATAAATGACATGAGGCACTTTGTTCACTCTTTGACCTAGGACAGCACCTATAGCAAAACCAGAAGCGTCACAAACAAGTAATGACCATAGTTTTTGAAAAGCTTCTAGGCAAGACTCACAAACTCAAATGATGTCTCCTTAGCTAGCAGGCTAGTTAATGGTCTGGCTAACTTCCCAAAGTCCTTAATGAATCTCCTATAGAAACCTGCATGACCTAGAAAGGATCTAACTTGCTTCACGTTTGAGGGAGGGGGTAAGTTTGCAATCAGATCTACCTTAGCCTTATCAACCTCAATATCCTTCTTAGACACTCTATGACCCAATACAATCCCCTCTTGAACCATAAAGTGACTCTTTTCCTAACTCAAAACAAGTTTGGTCTCTTCACATCTCTTTAGCACATGCCTTAAATTCTGCAAACATTCATCAAACGAAGGTCCAAAAACAGAGAAATCATCCATAAAAACCTCAAGAAATCTGTCTACCATATCAGAAAAGATAGACATCATGCATCTTTGAAATGTAGCGGGTGCATTACATAAACCAAATGGCATCCTACGATAGGCAAATGTGCCAAAGGGGCATGTAAAAGTCATTTTTTCCCGATCATCTAGGTAGACTGCTACCTGATTATATCCTGAATATCCATCAAGAAAACAGTAAAAGCTCTGACCAGCTAACTTCTCCAAAATCTGGTCAATGAATGGTAGAGGAAAATGGTCCTTCCTAGTGGCAGAGTTAAGCTTCCTATAGTCAATACGTACTCTCTAGCTCGTGGTTTCTCTAGTGGGCACTACTCTCCATCACTACTCCAAACCACAGTAATGCCCGACTTCTTTGGTACTACCTGAACAGGACTAACCCACCTACTATCAGAAATTGGGTCAATGATACCCGCATCAAGCAACTTCACAATCTCTTTCTTTACCTCTTCTTTCATGTTAGGGTTCAACCTCCTTTGCATCTCTCTAGTGGGTCTAGCATTCTCATCAAGAAAAATCCTATGCATACAAATGGAAGGGTCTATACCCTTCAAATCGGCCACAGACCACCCAATGGCACTCTTATGATCACTAAGCACTATCATTAATGCATCCTCCTGTTCCCTAGACAACTGAGAAGAGATAATCACAAGTAAAGTCTCATCAGGTCCTAAGAAAGCATACTTAAGAGTAGATGGCAACGACTTAAGTTCAAGTTAGGGTGGTGAAACTATGGAAGGCAAGGCATGGGAATCCGAAAGCGTAGGTAAAACTTTTACTTTTAACATCCAATGAAAAGTCTCTAAAGGGGCACATATCTCAAGCAAATCATTCATTCTCTAATGTCATTTTCAATCTCAAAATCATCAGAACAATCATATACTAGTGCTCGCTCAAGGGAATCACTAACTAGGATAGAAGGGAGTGTTTGGTCTACCAAATCATCAATAATATCTACCCGGAAACACTCCGAATCATCCTCACTAGTGGGTGACAACGAAGCCTTAAAAATATTCAACCTAATAGTCATATTGGCAAAGCTAACATCCATTACCCCATATCTACAATTAATGGTAGCATTGGCCGTCGCTAAGAAAGGTCGACCTAGAATGACAGGGACATGATTTTTTGAATGACTAGACGGTTCCATATCAAGCATGAGGAAATCAGCAGGAAACAAGGCTTTGTCTACTCTCACTAGTACGTTAATCAGCTCACCACGGGGAATCCTAGTTGATCTATCTGCCAATTGCATGGTTGCCATGGTGGGTTGCAACTCTCCCAGGCCTAATTTCTCATAAACCGTGTAAGGAATAATGTTAACACTCGCTCCTAAGTCCAGTAAGGCTTTATCGATCGGGTAGTCCCTAAGTGAACAAGATATGGTGGGGACACCAGGGTCTTTGTACTTAACTGGAGTGTCACACTTCAGAATAGAGCTCACTTGCTCGGCTAAGAACACTTTTTTAGGCAGATGTGCTCTAGATCGCCTCTTTTTGTTCAGAAGGTCCTTAATAAACTTTGCATAGGCCGGGATTTGTTTAATCGCATCAAAAAGGGGAATGTTTATCTTTACTGGCCTAAATATCTCCAAAATATCTTCCCACTTCTTGTCCTTCCCATTTGGATGTGGCGCAATTAAAGCTTGGGGGAAGGGTACTCTAGGTCTATATGATGAGGGAAGATCAGAGGCTTTAGGAGGGGGAGAAGGGTGCGTGACCTCATTGGTCTCCTTTTCTCTCTCCTTGCTCTTCTCGTCTTCCTCACCACTCATGGGTACTTCACTTTCAGCGCTCACCACATTGTCAACCTCCTTCCCATTTCTCAACACTGTAATGGATTTTGCTTGTTCCTGTTGGAAAGGATAGTTGTCTTGTCTTACACAGTTCCTAAGGTTTTCTACAACCTGGCTAGGGAGTCTTCCCTCATCTCTCCTACTCTGAGTGTTAGCTAGTTGACCTATTTGGGTTTCTAGCTTTGCAATCGATTGTGTATGGGAGTGGAGGAGTTGAAAATTAGCTTCCAAGCCTTTCAGCACACTCAAAACCATCTCTTCAAAATTCGAAGTGTATCAAAATCTTGATGTATTTTTCTACGTCTATCAAAATTTAATATAAAAGCCTATCTATTCAACACACCTAAATTGAAGTGTAGGGCAAGAGGGTGTCGAACCACAGGGACTAAGAGTGCATGAATTTATTATATGACTTAAATTGATTAAAGGAAAAGTGATATCTTTGTGTTAATTAACCTAAGGAAACAACAATTAAACTAAAGTAATCTACTTCTAATCGAAAAAGTGTATTAAATTGGAACCTAAGGTTTCGAATCCATCGTTAGCCAATAACTTTTACGTTAACTTTTAACTTGGGATTATTAATTGTTACACGGGTAGAGGTTTTGGCTACAAGCTTTAACCTACTAAGGTAATGTTGTTAGTATTACGTATTGACCCTATCTAACTGAAGCATAAGGAAAATAGGCTCTACCTAACGTATTGTTAATTATCACGTATTGACCCTATCTAAGCATAGGGAAGATAGGCTTTAATTAACAATTCGGTTACTACTATTGCTTGATTAATTAATCCTAAGGCTACAAGCACAAAGAATTAATTTATAAATATCAATATCAACAATTAAAGGTTACAAACTCAATAATCATATCAATTGAATGAACAATAAAAATATAATACTTCAAAGTATTTATCTCAACCAAGCAATTCATGTAAACAATCAAATTAACCCGAATTAAAAGTAAACAAAAATAAAGGCTAAGATTTTATCTAACCCCAGAGAGCAAGCTAGCTCTCCATCAAGGATGATCCGGTGAAGAAGAAGTTGAACAAACTCATGTCGGTCTTCAAGCTAATTTCGCTCTCGTTCCAATTTAACGAAAAAAAATAAAGAAAGAAAGCAAAAGGAAAAGAACGAATAGAAAGAGAGAGAGAGAGAGAGAGAGAGAGTTGAGCAAGAGAGGGGTGGAGAATCGCAGCTTCGCAGCTCCGAGACAAGGGCCCCCCTTTTAAACAATGATCTACTACGTCTTAGTCAACCCTAGCATTGATGGGCCTGCGAAGGTGTGGGTCGTGCGTTTGCTGGTGTCGGAGGGTCTGGGCCTGCGTTGATGGAGGTGATGGGCCGGAGTTACTATAGTGAACAAGTGTGCAGCTTAGGGTTGAAGATGATGAACAGTGCCGGCTTGGGTACTGTAGCGGTGCGGGTTGAGCTTTTACGTTCTTGTCCCAGATCTGGATTGACTTGATTTAATTGTTTACGCATCGAATTTGTCTTATTTGCACCGACATTTGACAATTTTCGGAACTTTAATTTCAAGCCTGTTAAACATAAAAATTGTCAAAATGAGTGTAGAATTATAATTAAATAGGTGCAAAATAGTTAAAATAACAATTAGAAGATGTGTAAACATGAGACGCATTATGGACTCATCCGATAATAGGGCCTATTCGATAATGGAGCACCCGGCACCAAATCAATGCGATGCTGGATGTCTCTTAATGGCGGCAATGCAATAGCCAACTCCTCCGGGAATACTTCAGCTATTCCTTCAACAAGGCGGTAACCTCACTCGGTATCTCCCTTGGATAGATCTTGCTTTCCTCTTAGTGAACATGGCTTGTCCTTGTATGTTCGGGTGTTGAGCCCCTAAAGCTTATGGTACCTCCTCCTTCTTAGGTAACAAGATTATCTTGGTCCCCTCGAAGATGAATCTTTATTTGTTCTTTTTTCTGTCATGAATGACACTCCTAGCGCCCATGACAACGTCACACCAAACCCCGTCCTTGTACTTAGCACCAAAAGAAAAATTAACTAAGCTATGTTTGGAAACGGTTACTTGATTTCCCTTCTTGAGCTATGATAATTTGTAGGGATTAGGATGAGCTTCTGTCTTCAACCCCAATTTGGCTACTGCCGCTTCAGATATGACGTTGTCACAACTGCCCGAGTCAATGACCATGCGCCACACCCTACCGCCAATCGTGCATGTGGTCTAGAAGATGTAGTTCCTCAACCAACCATCCCCCTGCTCCTCTCTTGGCACAAAGTAAGTATGCCTAACCACTAGTAGATGCCCTTCATCACCCGTTGGCATCTTCTTCTAGAGGCGCCAACTCATCTTGGACCTCTTCCTCAACAGTCTCGCCATCCTCACTTCAGAGGTCCTCGATGTAACTACCTTTGCCAGGCCTATCATCCTTACTACACTCAGCAGCACAGTCCCCCTCCTCTCCACATTTAAAGCAACAAGTCCTTGACATACTTGCCAAGTCTTGAGTAACCAGCTTACCGATATTGGCGGTTGGTGGCCTGCTCAGTATGTTTTGAGTTGGCAATGCTTTCACTTGGTCCCTGCCTCCAACTTGTACTTTCCAAGTTCTGCTAACTTGGTGACGCCTTTGCTGACATTCCACGTTCACGGCTTTTCGACTTGCTTCAGAAATGAAAAAGATGTCGAACATGTTCAACACCTCCTGTATGGATCCTTTAACCCACCAATGTAGCGATCCCCCAATTTCTCCCCAGTTTCCGCCAAGTCATTCCTTGCGACTAACGAGCAAAACTCTGCCATGTACTCCTCCACAAATCTAGATCATTGACGCAAAGCTTGCAGATGTTGATACATTACCTTGGCGTGATTGTTAGGTAGGAAAGCGCCTCTCATATGCTTCTTCTTCTTCTCTCATGATTATATCTTTGATTCCCCTTGGGGAAGCCGCGTATGTTTTAGTTGCTGCCACCAGGTCGCTGCTCTTCCCCGAAGCCGACTAGCAACTAAAAGTGCCTGTTTCCTCTCCGGCACCTCTTTGTACTTGAGAACCTCCTCTATAGCAACAAGCCAATCCCAGAAGTCCTCCGGGGATCCTCCTCCATTAAACTCCGGAATCACAATCCAGAGACCGGACTCCCACCTTCGATCAACCCAATCATTGGTGTTACCAGCATTGGCTCGAGCTCTTCTCTACCCACGGTTCAGTAGCTTAGCATCCACGAACATATTCTGAAAGCTCTCGTCCTTCTCATCATCAGCACCACCGTTAACGGGCGTTGGGGCTAGGTTCCCGGTTCAAGATCGGGATTTTCCCCCAATTGAATCAAGCAAAACTCGATTCGTTGGAATTTCTCCTCATCTCATTAAACTTCTTCTCGGTCTTCCTTTGGAAGTCTCGCTCGTAAACGTCTCCGACGGCGGCGTACCTCTGTCACCCACGGGCCATCTCAAAAGTCGTTCTGAGCTCTGATACCAACTGATGCAGTGCGTAAAGTAGGAATTAAAGAAACAGGAAAGATTCAACAGCCTTTCCTTTAATTTTATTAATGAACTAATAAAACTCAAGAGGAAAATAAACTCGATTCTTATAACCCGAGAAAAGAGGCTCTAAATTAGGGGAATTAATATCTAAAAATTGAATGAGAAAATTCTATATTTCCTCTAGTATATATAGAGGAGCTATTTGAATAAAAATCAAATTCTAAAAGGTCGTTCAAAATCTAAATCTGAAAAATAAAGCTAAAATCCTAATTAAAGTTAAATTCTATCCATCAGCAGCGTTCGCGTCCCAAACCTGCCATCTCCATGCCGCCAACTCTGCACCAGCCACATACCCGCCAGCTACGTACAAGTAGTGGTGGCCGTGGGCCGGGCCGGGCCGGGCCCGAGGGCTTCCAGGGCCCGGACCGGCCCGGGACCAGGCCCGGGCCCGCTACAGTGGGTGCGGGCGGCCCGGCCTTTTTAACTAAATTAAAAAAAATTAAAAAATACATAGTCGTTTTGTACTAAAATTATTGTAATTCATTGATAAATAATATGAGATACAAACATATTTCTTTCCAAGTATACATGTTCAAAAAAAATAATACTAAATATATATAATAAATAAAATACAATATACAACAAGTAATTATCAAAAAATATCAGTAAATAAATAACGTATCAAATACAAATACAAAGTTGGGGTCTAATTTTTAAAAATATAAATTTATTTATCAAAAAATATAAAGTTTGACATATGGAGTGTGCGGTCATCTTTTGACGTAAATATTTGAAAGTAAATAATTAACATACAAAAGTCTTGAATCTTGATATCAGTCATATCGGGGGGTTTCTAGCGCCATCATTTGACGTATCAGTTGTGCGGTCGTCTTCTTTATCGCTCGATGAATCCATCTTCATTCTCTGTTGATCTCTTGCCTCAGCAAGCAGCCAATCCTTCAAGCACACGGACATCTCCAAGCTCGACGGCGATAACTTTGCCCTCTTCGTTCCAAGCAACCTGCCACCAAGACTGAAAGCACACTCCGATGCTACTGAAGACACCGGACAACTTAGTATATCACGTGCCATGGTGGAAAGCACGGGATACTGGGTTTGGTTTGTGTTCCACCATTGTAACAAATCAAAATTCGGGTTGCCCGGCGGCCCGAAAATATGGACCATCGGTGTCCGCAAATAATAATCTAACTCGTCACATGATGTGGAGGCTGCTGTGGGCGTAAATTGCTCCAACAATTTTCACGAATATGACGTGTGTGAACTACTTCCACTAGATGTGGAAGATCCTACTGCAGCAGTACTAGGATTATTGGACGCTACTTGACGGGAATATTGAGAAAATAAACTATGCAAGTCGTTATCGACATCGGCAATGAAAGTGTCGATATTAAGAGAAGGATTCAAATACGTGAAAAAATGTTGGCAAAACAAGTTGAAACCTGAGCGTTTACAACGAGGGTCTAAAATAGTAGCAAAGCAGTAAGTAAGAGGTAGTTTAGAAAAATATTTGGCAAGCTTTTCTTTCATTGCCGCAATCGATCCGAACAAAATGGGGTTGGATTGATTACCCACCATCCAATTTACAATATCAAGCAATGTTGATATTGCTTGAGGCATGGTCGGATAGTAGCAACCCGAAAAAAATGTTGTCGCGTCTTTAAACATGCTAAAAAATTTACAAATTTCATCTATTGTCTCCCAATGTATACCGTCTAGGTTGTAATTGCGCCATTCTACACTATTTTCCTGGGCGAATTCCATCAGAGCGTCTTTGTATGGTAAAATGCGCTCTAGCATTACTACCGTAGACGACCACCTAGTCTTTGAGTCTAATTTAAATTGTTTATATTCTATGTTATGCAACCTACATACATTTTTAAATTTTTTTTTCCTAGCGACGGATGCTTTAATTGATATTATTACAGATCTTAAGGTGACAAGGGATGCGTCTATAAGATCTAAACCATCCATTACCATTAAATGCAAAATGTGACAGATGCAATGAATATGAAAACACTTCCCACCTAACATGGGTCTCATTTTCCTAATTAAATGTGCTACGGATGCAGTGTTATTGGAAGCATTGTCAAACGTAATACTGAAGATACGTTGTTCTATGCCCCAATCGCGGACTGCCAACATAATCGCACCCGTAATTACCTCGGCAGTATGGGGGCAATCTAAAAGCCCAAAATGAATTATTCTCTTTTGGATGATGAAGGATTCATCGGTCCAGTGTGCCGTTATGCACATATAAGGTTGGCCGGGTTTGGACGTCCATACGTCCGACGTCAACGAGAACATGCTCGTGTTCGTTGCAAAAAGTGTATGTATCCCAATTTTAAGATTGTGGTACAACGTAAAAGCGTCCCGCTTTACGGTGTTCCGAGGAATCCTCACAATTGCGGGGTTCACATTTCGTTGGAGGTAGTCGACGAAATGTGGGTTTTCGCCGGTACTAAAAGGCCTTTCACTCAAAATTATATATTTAGCTAGCCCCCTACGGTTGCTCTCCTGAGAGAACCTAAAATTAGCAAGTGCACAGGTCACTTGCTGTACTAAACGTTGTTGGCTCTTTTTTGGGAATTACTCGGGGTGGCACCTAAGTATATGTCTATTTAGTGTGCCCGTCCCACTGCCGGGTTGATGGCTAAAATTCTTAGGTGGGTCACATAATTTACAGGTTGCTTTATTAGTTGTCTTATTAAGGGTAAAGTGCTTCCATATCCTACTAGTTGTACGCCTACTAGTCAAGGTACTAGTTTCAGGTTGGGCATCAGTGGTGGGGGTGGGTTCCTCATCAGTTTGTGAGTCTCCAACCCCACTACTACCTGACTCATGATAATCTTGTGGTTGTGAAAAGTTATAATCTATGCTATCATCAGGGTATTGGGGTGTTGGGTCTGGTTGTATAAAAGCTCGTTCTTCAGTATCAAGTAAGACAATTCTAGTCCTTTTTGGGATTCTGGGTGGCCGAGAAGAGCTAGAACTAGCACGACCGGCTCCAGATGATGAAGAGTTGTGTGCCATATTAGTATAAATGATTATTATTTATAAAATGCAAGTAGTAATGCAAATTAAATAACTAAAATTGCGAATCAAAAAAAATTACGATACTAAAATTACCGAAATGAGAGAACAATGAAATTCATACTTCAGCCAAATACTTTACGAACTTCGAATTTTAGAGCACAATTTTTCAATTAGCAAATTAGAAAAGATGGGAGATGATGAATGTATAGAGAGAGAAGAGAGAATTGAAGATTTTGTGAGAAAATGAGTTGGGGAGGTTTAAGTATTTATAGAAAAAAATATCTATAATTTTTTTTTTTTTTTTTTTTTTTTGTAAAAGAAGAGTCGTTGGCTCAAGAGCCAACGGCTCTTTTGGGCCGGGCCAGGTCCAAGCCCTAAAAAAAACGAGCCCGGCCCGGCCCACTACAGTACCATGCGGGCTGGGCCGGGCCATAAACGGGCCGGGCCGAGCCGGTTTCCGGGCCGACCTGGCCCGTTGGCCACCACTACGTACAAGCTGCATCATTAAGTTTATTTTGTTCTTGTCTAGTCTAAATTTTAGATGGTATCAGAGCATACTGAGACTTGGATTCAACATTCACAAGAACTTGGATAGACATATTGAGACTTGGATCCAACATTCACAAGACTTGAAGAGACATTATATAATTGGGTTTAAGGTTCAAGCATTTAATACTGGGATAGACTTAGATACTTGGAAGGACTCAATATAGTTATCTAAAGTTTCAAGTATCTATTCACAAGCCTTGGATAGACATATTGCGAAAACCCGATCAATAGCCTAAAAGAGGAGCTATGTAATTTTATTGAACTCTTTCAAAATAAAATTACAAAGATCAACTCAAAATATAAACTTAGCAATTTATTCAAATAATTAAAAGCTCTCTAAAACTATAAACTAATGGTCTATTTATAGGCATAAAATATTGTGCTCCAAATAATAATTCAACTCTAAGAACTAATCCCAGTTTAAATCAAACTCTGACACTCTATTAATAATCTAACTCTAAAACCTTAAACCCAATTATATAATTCAGTAAAATTGAACACTCATAAATAAAACCCTAATTAAACCATAACTAAAACTCCTTTGTCATCTTGATCGGGTTACTTTAATCCCTATTTGCATCAAAATGTATTATTAACATACAAAAACAACGACAACAATAGCCCTGTTGGAAAAATGATATAAACTAACCTTTAGTTTTATGCGGGAGTTGTATCCTACATTAAAAAAATTGTGTGGGTGATCCCTTTCTTAATGGGTACATTTATTTTTTTTATAACCCACTACTAGCCATTCGAGATCAAATATCATTGTTAGAGATTCATAGGCAACTAATAATATAGCCGTTGTAATTTGTTACGTCCGTTATTTTATTATTTCAATTTATTAACGTTTACTGTAGCCGTTTGTCAATGCCTTTTTTTATTGTTGGGATAATAGTGTTGGGATTCTTTGACTTTAAATACCCCATTTTCCCCATTGCTTTAATCATTCATCCATTCTCTTTCTCTATCTTTTGTTTTTTTCTCTATGCATGACGAAATAATGAATCTTTGTGCAAATGGGGATTGCTAGATTGTTCTTCATTTGTCTGTTTGTTTCTCTCGCTATTATCCAACACAACAATCTTCTCTCTTTCTTCCCTCTTTGTTCCTT
Source organism: Simmondsia chinensis (assembly GCA_018398585.1). NCBI lineage: Eukaryota > Viridiplantae > Streptophyta > Magnoliopsida > Caryophyllales > Simmondsiaceae > Simmondsia > Simmondsia chinensis. Next base: position 29,418,617 of record JAGTTD010000013.1, on the reverse strand, counting down.
TCTCTCCTAATTTGGGCAAAGTTCAAGGTACTTCTACCCGACAATTAACAAGTGCATGTTAAGAGTCGGATCGCGTTAATCCTGGAGGACGGCTGCCGGTATGCTCGAAGCAGCGGCGAAATCGTCATGTAGCAGCATATTCAGCTTGAAGACAGTCCATAAACAACATGTTTATCATCACTTTAAGCAACAAGTAACAACATATTTACAATGCTTCAATCATAGCAATGGAAAATACATGATATGTTTGAGTCATATGTAGACTTGTGTTGTCTTTGGAGATTATTATGCCCTCAGGATCATTGTCTCATGCCTTCTTCTCTAGTTTTTGGTAAAAGGGTAAGCTGGAAATCATATAAGAACCTTGATAGATCATAGGCTTGGTATTTAACTTGTGTCTAGATACCTTGTTTGGGTTACTATCATATGTTAGTGGTAGACCTAGTCTATATACATTGATCCAAATGATGAATAGTGAAGTACTATGAATGGGTTACATTGTAATAGACTCCTTGTTGTGTTAGATGTCTAATATCAATGAGAGATATTCTACTAATAATGTATTTAAGGTCATTAGTGAGCTATATTTTATGATACCTCTCTAAAACCTGCATTATTTAGTTGTCATTAAAGACTGAGCAGGTAAAAAAATTGAATGACTTAGGAATGTAGTGTGAGACATTCCATTGTGGGGGGTTGTAAGAGTACTTGAGAACCTATGAGATATGTTGTCTAATCATAATCTTTTCTGATTATTGTGTTTTTGCCAATGTTTGCTAGTTATAGCTAACTTATAGAAATTGATTATAGTGAAAATATTATTTTGGTGACTATCCAAAGTCAATGTGAATAGCTTGATGATGCTAGCACTTGGGCTGAAGAGCCTTATAGAGGCTTGGATTGTCTTAAATTGAATTGGAAAATGCATCTTGAGAATTATGGTCTTATGTGCCTTTTTCTCTTGATATCACTAAAATTTAATATAACACTGGTAATACATGGACTACCCTTAATATAGATAATGCATGCACTTTAAGTATGATGAGGATGGGTATATGATTTTTTGTTACCTAAATTGGTGGTAGTCCAATTGATTTGAGATGATAATATTTCACAATTGTGATGATATATGAACTTATCAAACTTGCGGTATATGTCTTTCATGCCAACTGTATATGCGATATACATGTGATATGTGTACTATTTGAATAGTTGGGATGGAGATATGATTCTATGGATATGACATTTGCTCCACTATTGTATTATACTGACTTTTGTTGAAGTTGACAGGCGATGGAGTTAGTTGTTTAACAGCTCGTTGCAGATACCTCAATGTGGGGGTGAGAGCGACTTGTGATTGATGTTGGCAGTGGTCAACTCTCAAGTACCGCTTTGTTCCAATATAGTGTTGAAATGCAATTTTTGATGGTTGAGTTTGATACTTTAACCTAACCCATAGTCCATAATGGATGGTGTGGACATTGCAGATTTGATGGGTTTGGCAAGATAAGGCCTATTCGTCTCAGGCTTAAGATCATAAACGATATGCTCAAAAGAAAGTGATATCAATAAGTTCTGTAAGGTCGGAAAATAACCTTGTACATCCATTGATAAAGACGCTATGGTGTAAAACGGTTGTGGAAACATCAAGGGGGATGGAACTAAAGTCTATACATAAATAAACTGTGATGTATCCAACCTGGTCCTAAAAGGTTCAATGTAAAAAGTCATAGTTTCATTCAAGGAATGTATTGTATTTATGTTGTCCCTCCCTACGGTGTGATAGTGTGGATACCGCCCCACAGCCATATGTTTGGTGGTGTAAGCAAAACTTGCACTTGATAAACGCTGTCTGTATATTACCAAGGGGTGAGGTTGAGCTTTAGCTCTTAATGGACCCATATCCATATGTTTGGGGGTGTGCAATAACACATACATGATGGGATCTACCTATATAGGTTTGGGAGTGTGGCCGCTCCTTAGGAAGGTCTAAGACTTACCTTCTAAAACGCCTATGAATATCCAGGAGGAGCGCATACCCGATAAAATGCGACAAACCGCAGAAATTACCAAGATTTGGAGTTCAGTATGTATCCGAGTGGCAGACTATACAACCCCTTGTGAGGTTCAAGACGAAAGTCACCTTGCAAGATGTCGATCCAAAACTTGGGTTATACTAGGTGACGATTCAAGTTGCAAGACATCAGCACTGAAAAACTGAACTTCCTTTGCCAAATCTATTCTTCTTTGTTCTCTTTCGCTTTTATTTTTGTGGGGGGGTTGTTGCAAAATTAATACAAGCTAACCTTTAGTTTCATAGGGAAGTTGTATCCCACATTAGAAAAATTGTGTGGGTGATCCCTTTCTTAATGGGTACATTTATTTTTTTTTGTAAAATATTTTTTCAAGACCCGTTACTACACTTTGGAGATCAAATATGACTGCTGGAGATTCATAAGTAATTAATAAATTAGCCGTTGTAATTTATTACGTCTGTTATTTTACCGTTTCAATTTAGTAACGTTTACTGCAGCTGTTTGTTAACGCCTTTTTGACTGTTGAGATTCTTTAACTTTAAATACCCCATTTTTCCCACTACTTTGATCATTCATTCTCTCTCTCTGTCTCTCTCTCTCTCTTAATTCCTCTCTGTGCACGACAAAAAAAAAAATGAATCTTTGTGCAAATGGGGATTGTGAGGTTGTTCTCCATTTCTCTGTTTGTTTCTCTCGCCTATTATCCAACACAAAAATCTTCTCTCTTTCTTCCCTCTTCGTTCCTTTCTCTCCTAATTTGGGCAAAGATTAAGGTACTCTTATATGGCAATTAACGAGTGCACATTAAGAGTCGGATCGCATCAATCCTGGAGGACGGCCGCCGGTAATATTGTGTGCACCAGAGCAGCAACGAAATCGTCTTTTAAGACAATGGTCTCTACCACGGCGCGGTATCATCATTTTTGTAAGATTTTTCTAATTGGTCTCTCCTGGTTGCAATATTCACTGCTATGTTTGAAAATTGGACAATTTTCGAATACTTATTTGATTGTTATGTTTGGATAATTATTTATGAATTTTTTGCATTTTCCCAGTATTTTTCACAGCAAATTTTCCAGCATTCTTTGCTACAGCATTTCGGTATTTTTTACTGCAGTATTTCAGTATTCTCACAGCAATTTTTATTATATTTTTTTGGCAAGCCCAATGGCTCAAAGAGGCTTATGCCAAAGGCCGTATGGAGGAAAGATATACACAGCCTTACTGTGAGAGTAAAGGAAAACTCTATTGAATTGGTGAAGAGAAAAGTATAAAGGGTGCTCTATTTATAGAGCTCATGAGAGGAGGAAGATGTTGTTCTCTCTTTCTCTCTGATGCAATTCTCTCTGACACTCTATTTTATTTTGTTTTCTCACTGACGCAAGTCACCTCCCCCAACGGCTATCTAAGCCAGGCCACACACCTACCGTCGGTCACCTCGCCGACCGTCCGACCACCACCACCATCGGCGCCCCCAAGACGGTGCGGCCCCAGCACCGGCCAGCTCTCCCCACGCATCACGCATCAGCCTCTCCCCCTGGCTCTCTACACCCCCCAAATCCCACGCCCCCCCCCCCCCCCCCCCCTCGGCCCCCCTCTCCTCCCCTCCCCCTCCCCCTCCCCCTCCCCGGCCTTTGCCTTACCACCACCGGCCACCACCACCATGATGCCCAACTTTCAACCCACCCTCAACCGAACCCACGACCAACCCTGTGCTGACCACCTCCGCAAGCACCACTGCCTCTCACCCCGCACCCCCCCCCCCCCCCCCCCCCCCCCCCAATACCCAGAGCACCAAACACACCCCACCCTCACCCCCTTCCTCCGTACACCCCAACCCACACCTCCACCGAACACCCACAACATCCACAGCTCCATCAACACTCCTCACCACCACTACCATCACCCCTCTTACCCCACCTCAAGGCAGCCCTGCCCGCCACCTCCCCAACACCAAACTGTAGCCAGCCGACTGGCCTAGTTAAGTAAAGCCGGTCGGCCCCAGGTTCGAATCTTTGACCTTTTTCTTTATTTGGTGCTCCTAATTATGTTCCTATCACTTGTGCTGGGTTTGGTATATCGTGTCTCGAGTAATTGTATGCATGAATAATCGTGACTAGAGATAGGTAGTTTATGAACTTTACCAACAATGGAGCTCAAAACGTGAGGCCATCTCTAAATGGAGTAGGAACGGGACAGAAAATTTCATGAGGTGAGGGCAGACTGCGAAGTGGGACATTGAATGTTAGCACGCTAACTAGGAAATGCTTTGAAGTGGCCCAAATGATGGTTAGGAGAAAGATCAGCATCTTGTGCATCCAAGAGACTAGGTGGGTTAGCACAAAAGCAAGGGATGTGTTAGGTTACAAATTATGGTATTCGGGCCAAGTAAGGGAGAGAAATGGGGTGGGTATTATGGTGGATAGCTCCCTTAGGGATGAAGTAGTAGGGGTCACTAGGACTAGGATAGGATTATTAGCATCAAAGTAGTTTTAGGTGGGGAGATATTGAACATCAAAGTGCTTATGCCCCACAGATAGGGCATACACAGTAGGAAAAGGCCAGTTTTTGGGAGGACTTAGACCTAACAATACAAGGGATACCCCAAAGCGAATAAGTCGTGATTGGAGGTGACTTTAATGGGCATGTGGGAGCGAACATAGAAGGTTATGCATCCCACCATAGAGGATTTGGTTATGGAAGGAGAAATGATGAGGGCAAGGCTCTGTTAGACTTTGCCATCACCTATGAGCTCATAGTGGCCAACATCTTCTTCAAAAAGCGCGAGGACCACATCATCACCTATCGGAGTGGTGGAGTAAAGACCCAGATAAACTTCATATTACTAAAAAAGAGGATTTAAAAAGATTGCAAGGGTTGTAAGGTTATCCTTAGGGAGGACCTCTCAAACAACACAGGGTAGTGTGTGCTGAGGTTAGGGTTAAGAGAAGGAACAAGAAAGCCATCAAACCATCACAGCCACGCACACGATGGAGGGAGCTAAAGGGGGAAAACTCTCAAGTCTTGAAGGAAAGAGTTGAGGCTGAGCTTGGAGAGGATTGTGAGGGAGATTTAAACCACTTGTGGAACCAAGTAGCCCAAAAGATCAAAGATGTGGCACGGGAACTCCTAGGTGTATCAATAGGTGGGGAACCAAACAACAAAAAGACCTGGTGATGGTGCTGGGAGGTCCAAGAGAAGATTAAGGCTAAACGAGACTGCTTCAAGGAGTGGGATCGAAGTTGAGATGAAGACAAGAGACAACAGTATAAACAAGCTAAGAAGGAAGCAAGGATAGCATTAAGAGACGCACAATCCAAAGCCTCTAAGGAGTTCTATAAAAGGCTGGACACGGATAAGGGGGCTAGAGACCAATATAGAATTGCAAAGGCAAGAGAAAGGAGGACTAGAAACCTGGACCAAGTAAGGTGCATAAAGGGGGCAGCCAGACAAGTGCTCATGGATGAGCAACAAATCAAAGCTAGGTGAAAATCCTACTTCCACCATCTGTTCAATGAGAAGGGAGATATAGTTACACACCCTAGAAGTTCTACTAGCACAAGCAGAGCATAAGTACTACGACTACTGCACCAGAATTAGACCCGAGGAAGTTAGGGAAGCATTGAAGAAGATGGGTAGGGGTAAAGCAGTTGGCCCTGAAGGTATACCCATTGTGGCATGGAAATGTACTGGAGAAGCGAGTATCGGATGGTTGGCTAAATTATTCACCCAAATTCTCCGGGGGAAAAAGATGCCTGATGAGTGGCGAAAGAGCACACTAGTCCACGTCTATAAGAACAAAGGCGACATTCAGAGTTGTGCCAACTACAGAGGAATCAAACTAATGAGCCATACTCTGAAACTTTAGGAGTAGGTCATAGAAGGCAGGCTTCGCCATCAAGCAGGAGTCTTAGAGAACTAATTCGGATTTATGCCAGGTAGATGAACAATAGAATCCATCCATCTTCTGAGGAGGTCCATAGATTACTATAGAGAGACAAAAGGACATTCATATAGTTTTTATTAATTGGGAGAAGGCATATGATAGAGTACCGAGAGAGGTTCTATGGGGGTCCTGGAGAGGAAAGGCATCCACGAGTCCTACATACGAGTCATCAAGGACATGTACGAAGACGCTCAAACTAGTGTGCACACTGAGGAAGGAGAGACAGACGCTTTTCCCATTACAGTAGGGGTACACCAAGGATCATCCTTGAGTCCCTTACTTTTCATTTTGGTGATGGACGAGCTCACTAGGCACTTTTAAGGGGATGTACCTTGGTGCATGCTTTTCGCAGATGATACAGTCCTAGTGGGAGAGTCTAGAGTGGAGGTGAATGAAAAACTAGAACTTTGAAGGTTGGCCTTAGAATCGAAAGGTCTAAAGCTCAGTAGATCTAAGACAGAGTCTAAGGAACTTAAGTTCAGCACCGCTACCACACCACGCGCAGTAGTCGTACAGATTGGATTAGAGAACGTACCTTACAAAGCATGCTTTAAATACTTGGGTTCCATGGTGCAGGAAGATGGCAAAGTGGACGTAGATGTCAACAATAGGATTAAAGCAGATTGGCACAAATGGAGAATGGTTGCAGCAATATTGTGTGATAGGAAGTTCCGCTAAAATTAAAGGGTAAATACTATAAGACGATAGTGAGGCCAGCTATGTCTTACGGGCAGAGTGTTGGCCTGTAAAGTGTAACCAAACACAAAAGATGAGGGTGGCGGAGATGAGGATGCTGAGGTGGATGTGCGGACACATAAGGAGGGACAGGATCCGAAATGATGTCATAAGAAGTAAATTAGGTGTCGCCCCAATAGAAGATAAGTTGAGGGAGAAACGATTGCGGTGGTTTGGGCATGTTAGAAGGAGAGCCACCACTACCCCTGTCAGAAGATGCGAACAACTCCACATAACAGACGGGAAGAGAGGGAGACTACGGTCAAAGAAAAGCTGGATGGAAATGATTCGACCGGATCTCACCTAGCTCAACCTAAATGAAGAGACGACTCTAGAAGGAGCTTTGTGGAGGACTAGGATAGGAGTACCCGATGTCGAGGGCTAGGAGCATCTGAGCACTCGTAAGCTCAATCTAGTGCCACGACTTTACGTTATGCCTGTTCCACAATTTTTGACTGGTGTTCCCAGGGGCGGTCATCTGGGATGTGGTAAGAGGCATAGTGGGGTGTGGCCTTGATAGAAGATAAAATGAAGAAGCAATGTTTGAAGTAGTTCAAGAACATTAGGAGGAGACCAACCACTGCTCTAGTCAGAAGATGCGATCAACTCTATAACACACTAGGCAGGAGAGGAAGAACCAAACCAAAGAAGGGATGACTGTAGTCGACACGGTAGGACCTTACCCACCTAAACCCAAGTGAGGAGATGGCCTTAGATGGAGCTCGATGGAGGACTTGTATAGGGGTAGCAGAAGTAGCGGCCTCATACCGCTGCTTATTCTGCTATAGTGGCGTTCCTAGGCATTTAGGCCTATTAGGGTGCACCTATCTACCTATATGCCTTTTTGCTACTATCTGTTACTTGCTTATTTTTGCTGCCCGAGGGGCATGGTTTTGCCTTGAAGCCTCCTCTAGTGCACTATGCTTTGTATTACTTACTTTATGCTATGTCTTACTCTTATGCATTGATGCCGTATTACTCACAGGTTGCCATGATACAATGACAACACGTCTCTCAGGTTGGGGGTCCTCGGAAATAGCCTCTTTTCAGGTTAACACCATGAAGGGGGAAGGCTGCGTACATCAACCCCCCCCCCCCCCCCCCCCAAACCCCGCTTTTGTGGGAGCCCTTAAGGCACCGGGATTGTTGTTGTTGTATGAAAGGAGGAAGATGACAATCTTCCCTAAATCATTGTGATTGCTAGAATCAAGCAATATCACCTAATTATCTATAATATCATAAAGAATATATGCTAATATCCTCTAATAGGCCCCCTCAATCTGAAGGTGGAGCATCAACATGAAGATTGGTCTTGTGATATTGGAATAAAGTCACTTCAAGACCTTGGGTGAAGATGTTAGCTATTTGTTGAGTTGTGGGAGTGTAGTGAACTTGAAGATCGCCTTTGAGGACCTTTTCACGCGTGTAGTGGAATTCAACGTCGACATGTGTGGTACGGTCATTGGAGACAGGATTAGCAGCAATATAGGAGGCAGATACATTGTCACAGTAGATGGTGACGGGATCAAAGTGTTTGAGACTAATGTCACGCATGAGGTAACGGATCCAGTCAGCCTCAGTAGCGACTTGAGTGATAGCATGATATTCAGATTCAGTTGAGGACTTAGAGACAGTGGCTTGTTTCTTTGTGCACCAAGCGATGAAAGCGGACCCAAGGAAAAGAGCATATCCTATTGCCCCAGTCAGGATCAGCATAGACGACATCATAGGTACAGGTGCCAGGAAGGATCTTTAGCCCATGATCCGAAGTGCTTTTGAGGTACCTGAGGATCCACTTCACGGCCTACTAATGACTAGTCCTGGAAGCATGCATAAACTGGGAAACAAAGTTAACAGCATAACATATATCAGGACAAGTCATGGTGAGGTATTGCAGTGCCCTAATCGCACTACGGTACTTAGTAGGTTTGGGTAAGACATCACCCTTAGTCAAGGAAAGATGGGTGCAGGACAGAAGAGGTGTTTTGATGGGTTTGGCATTGTGCATGTTATGTTTGTGGAGAAGATTTACGGTAGGATGTTGGGAGAGGAACAAACCGGACTTGGAATGTTGAGCCTCGATTCCTAGGAAGTAATGGAGAGGACCAAGGTCTTCCCTTGTAAATTGAGTGGAGAGGGCATGGATGAGGGTGTCTAAGGAAGATGGATTCGAGCCAGTGGAAATTATGTCATCAACATAAAGTAAGAGGCATATGGTGTCGCGGGCTTTGCGAAAAAGGAAGAAGGAGGGATTAGCCCTACAACATGTGAAGCCTAGGCTATCGAGGAATGTACTAAAGTGTTGAAACCAAGCCTGGGGAGCTTGCTTAAGTCCATAGAGTGCCTTTTTGAGGCGACAGACATGGTTGGGAAACTTGGGGTGAATGAAACCATTAGGTTGCTTCATATAAACTTCTTCCTTAAGATGATCATGTAGCATTTTTAATATCAAGTTGTTTAATTTGCCACTTATATGTGGTGGCAAGGGTGAGGATGAAGCGTGTGGTGAACGGTTTGACAACCGGGTTGAAGGGTTCCTTGAAGTCAATGCCTTCACATTGGTGAAAACCTTGGGCGACAAGGCGAGCCTTAAACCGGTCAACTGAGCCATCCGCTTTATACTTAACTCGATATTTTCAGGTGCTTCCTACAATGTTATGTTTGGGGTTGGGGGGGAACGAGTTCCTAAGTGTTGTTTAGAATTTATCCGTCATGGCTTCTTGCCATTTGTGATTTTTAATTGCTTGAGAATAACACATGGGTTCAAGTATTACTATTATCGAGGAAAGGGACAGGGGATATTTTGTTTTTGAAATTCCATACTTGAGTCGAGTTTGCATTGGATGGATATTGTGAGTGTTGCTTGGTTTGGGTAGGGCCGATTTGGGAGCGGGGCCTCCTACAATACGATGAGAGGCCTCGAGCGGGTCAGGTGCGGGTGCTTCGATAGAGGACTCGGGGTCAGGTTCTTGTGGAACCGGGTCTGGTTTGATTGGCACAGTGGGAACCAGTTCAGGAGTGCAGGAACCAAAGACCCAACCTCAGTGGGGTGTGGGCTATCGGGTTGGTGTTGGATAGGTGGATAGGATCCACCAAAGAGAGAGGGACTAGAGGGAGTCATAGTCCATGGGGGTATGGGGAGCACAGGTTGAACACTCGAGAGTGTGGTCCCTGAGCCTGTGGCGACTATGAGGGGAGGTCAACTATGGTGGCTATGCTACCTGGGTCTGGAATCCGGGATGGGTTGACTAGGTTAGTGTAGGGAAAGGCAGTTTTGTTGAACCTAACATGTCGATTTACATAAATTTTACCAGTTTGGGGTTCACGGCAACAATAACCCTTATAGCATGCGGCATAGCCTGTGAAAATGCAAGGTAAAGAACGTGGAGCTAATTTATGAGGGTCATGAGGTGTGATGTTAGGATAACATGCACATCCAAAAACACAAAAATTAGAGTAGTCTAGGATCCGTTGAAAAAGCTTTTCAAATGGGGATGAGTTTTTGAGAACAGGGGTGGGAGACGATTTATAATGAAGCATGCAGTACAAGCCGTATCATCCCAGAAAGTGTGAGGAAAGCGAGATTGAATAAAAAGAGTTCATGCCATTTCAATAATGTGTTGGTGCTTTCGTTCCGCCATTACAAGTGGCATGTACCCCAGCCTCGCTGGTGGTGCCCCCTTCGGTATCACTGGTGGTCTGACCACCGGTCAAGAGGGGCTGCTGGCCTCGCTCCCTAGCCATGGCGGCATTCACCTCTACCCCTTCCCTCACTCAAACTCTAATAGACCCGAGGATATAGAACCAATACGAGGAGGATCGGACATAGCCACAGAGGATCCTACCACGTGAGGGACTACCAAGGGGCCGGCATAGGGAGAGCCAGTCTCGGCCGCCACAGGGGTGGCATTCGATATGGTGACTGAGGGGGAGAAGGAGGGGGGAGTTAGAATTTGCTGCCATAGTATTAAATTTGAAATTATGAAAAGAAAGAATGAATTGAAGACTTTGCAAATTATGAGAGAGTCTCCTTTGGAGGCTCTAATACCATATGAGAGTAAGGAAAAACTCGATTTAATTAGTATAGAGAAAAGTACAAAGGGTGCTCTATTTATACAGCTCATGAGAGCAGGAAGATGGAAATCTTCCTTAAATCAATGTGATTACTAGAATCAAACAATATCACCTAAGTATCTATAATATCATAAAGAATATACTCTAATATCCTCTAATACTTATATCAAAAAGAATATACTCTAATATCCTCCAATACTTACCCCAACATGGTGTTACCATAAAAAGAGGCTAATTTCGAGAAAATATATCATTAACATGTTATCATTAAGAAAATAGTCATTTAATTTCATATTGCGTAATATGATTATATTATATTACATATTTTTATAACTATACATTTAAATAATATATCTTAAATATTATTTTCATTTATAAGCTATTTTAGATTCTCAAAATGAAAAACAGCAACTTCACATCAAATATGGGAGCTTCTTACGCAAGTGCAGGTATAGACGACTGAGGGGTTTTTTCCTTTTCTTTTTTTTTTTTATCATATGAAATGCTTGAGATCAAAACTATTCATTGATATCATATAAAAGAGCCTTACAACTCTAGGGACGGGCATAGAGACCCAGTCATGACAACAAAAACCTGTACCATGATATTTAGCAATGTCATGGACAACTGAGGTTTCACACAACTGTCAATAGCAAAGCTTATTTTTATAATATTAAAGTCATATTTGGTATAAGGTTCAAGGCACTTAATCATCTCCTTTTAGCCTTATTTGATTTACTGTTAATATTTAATCTATAAAAACATTTACTCTAAATAAGGTTAAAACAATTGCATTATGTGCAACAGTCATAACAAGAAAATAGGTAAAACTTTTTCAACATGTTTTTTGGCTTTGAGAATTTGGAAGATCGTAAAAATATGTTTTATATATTTTTAAAATATTTTAATATTAGAATAATATTTTAAGTATATAAAATATGAAAAAAAATATATAAAAAATTGACAATTAAAAATATTGAATAATATTTAAACTATCTAAATTATTAACAAATATTTTGAATACTAAGAAAAAAAATTTTATTAAAAGCATCTAGTTATTTTAAAAAGTTTTGAATGCTAGAAAAATATTTATACGTTTATAAAAAGAGTTTAAATATTTAAAAAATATTTTAAGGATTTATAAAATATATTATGGTATTCAAAAAAACTAATAGAAACTAAGAGAGATCTATTATAGCGATGTTGGTGGTGACAAGGAAACAACGGGAATTTCGGTGAGGATAGGTCATCCATGTTGCAGTATGGATGATCTAGTTTTTTAAAAAAATTTGAAATTATGTTTTTAAGATATTTGAAGCATCTCTCAATCTATAACTCTATAAGGATGAGTTTGCACAACATTTTAAATAGATATATTTTATTGTAATAAAGCTAAAGAAATTTAAAAGTTATATAAAGAAATAAAGTAACATATGAAAGATAAAAGAAATATCTCACTCTCATACCAAACATAAAGAAAAGTTCATGTATTAATGTTTATTCTTTTAAAAGTTATACAACCAAATACTGTGAAACATAAATTTTTATGGGATAATGGTCACCATAACCATTACACTATTACAAATCCCCTTTTTTAATCCAAAGCCAAACATGTCCTAAGATTAATACACTAACCAATAAATTGGAGTGAGTTATAGTGGGCAAATTTGATGTATAACTATAAATCGAAAAGTTTATAAAGCAATTAGACCGACAGAAAATCCAAACAAGTGGGTTAAACATTAATTTGCGCTGTCAATTTCAAATGGCCATAACTTTTTATCCACAGGAGTTATGAGGCAAATTGCTTGTCAAATCGAAGCTCTCGGACCAAACTACGCAACCCTAAGTGCTTTTCATCTGGCCCCGCATACTTTCTCTAATGTTTTGCGAATAGTTTAATGGCAATTTTGTAATTTTATATTTTGCGTGTTTTAGTGTTTCTTTTGTTTGCCTAGAAATACTCTCTAGCTAGTTGTATTGTTTATCAAGAAATACTCAATACAAAATCGTAGTACATTTTCTCTTTTTCGGTGAATTTTCGAGTTGTTCTTCGACTTTGACATATTCCAATCGAGATTTGTGATTTTATTCCACGTCAAATTTCAAATAAAAATCATAAAACCTCCAAATATACTATATAATGTGCATGCATGCTATATATGGTTATTATTAACGAAATATGTCCCAGAATATGATGGTAGCATTGACTGAATTACCCAATAGACTCACCAGCTGACTATTAATTCTTGGAAGGGCCATTGTGCGGATGATAATTTTATTATGATTATCAACTTTTTATTTCTGACTGGTAGGATTCATGAAACTGACTACGCCTATAAATTTTTTAAAATATTATAAATATATATCCTTGAGTAATATGTTATAAAAATAATTTAATAGGGTAATTAGAGGAGAAAACTTGACACAAATAAACTTAACTCGAGATTGGCAAAATAAGACTCAAACCAACTATTTGGATGGTTGGTTTGTACCTTTTGCCTTTTATTTTTTGGTTTCCTCTTCTTTTGTTGTTTTTTTCCTTCCTTCTCTTTTGTCTCGGTCGTCTCTGTGGAGGTCTTCGGATTTCGCTGTTGCGAAACACCGATTTTGTATCACATTACTTTCGGTAATTATCGAGAAAAAACTCAAACTAACAGAGCATTCTTGATCAACAATTAGAAAATTAATGTAAATGGGGAATCAAAGATGCAAACTCGAGACAAATAAACCTAGGTCGAGATTTCCAAAATCAGACTCAAACAGACTAACAAAGGAATTTCAAATGAGAAGACCTCGAATTGAGTACAATAGACCTTGAACTTAGGCAAAACAACCTCGAGTAATGATAATTGAAGGACAGAATGAAAAAGAAGCAGAGAGGAAAGACCAAACCAAGGAAGTCGTCACATTGTGAAATTCACCGTTGTCGGCTCTTGTCATTTATAGTCCCATATTGGTACAAACGGGATCAATTGACACCTGACTCCTAGGGTTAACATGACACCCACTGTTGGAGTGTATTCTTAAGTAACGGATAGAAGTATACCCCAACTTGCTCAATAGTCAGAGAAACAAAGGAACTCAGAAAGAGAGGAGAAGAGATGGAAGAGTTTAGAATTTCTCTGTGTCATTCTTCCCTCCAAGGCACTGAACTTATGGGTACAAATCTACCTGTTAGGGTAACTACAAGACATAGAAAGGGGGCAAGAAATCTGGCCTTAGTATTGAGAGTGGGTGGATATAAAGTGGCGAAGAATATAGTTGAAACAAGGAAGGTAGGGACATGAAAGGAGCCGGTGATTGCATCAGCCAATAGCCAAATCTAGAGCTCAAGCTTGCATCCTCGAGCTCGAACCCACCGGGGTAAGGCCTAAGGTTGAGAGCCCGAGCTTGAGCTTCAAGCTCAGCCAAGAAATGAATTCCCTCGAATTCGACTTTGTCTCAATGACTATAAATAAAACAACCTTAAAAATAAAAGTTCAAGTCGAAAAAAGCCCACACCACATCTTAACACATTGGCGCAGCGTGGCACGCGCGCATTTGTTGTGGCCTACAAAACCCACTTTAGACCTATAAGACTTTACCAAGTCAAACTCAATTCCTATCGTCAGTGGCAAGTAGACCTTGACATCTTTAGTGTTGAGCAACTTGTTCCTTACATTGATGACAACAATAAAGATGAGAACTTAATGAATTCAAGGACAAAATGTTTCAAAGATAGAAAAATGATGCAAACCAGGTTACAACTTCAGGGATTAACACACCAAGTAATTTTATAAATAGCATAATTGGCAAGTAGTGGATGATGGCAAGGACAGAGACATAACAAGTAGTGGATGATGGAGAGGACAGAAACAGAAGCCAGAAAAGAGAGCCCACTTTAAGAAGCTTAGGGCCAGTTTGGTTTTGTTTTCATCTTAACTTTCGCAAGTTTTCCTTGTTTTCTTCTAGAAGTTAGAATTCTAGATTAGGGGCAGAGTTGTAAAGCAAGGGAGATTAGGGTTATAAATAACTAGGACAGTAGCCAAATTGGCAGTTTTTTTCGCCTTTGTTTGCAATTGAATATTTTATTTTTCTGTTGTGTTCTCTCTCTAAAAGTTTTATGTTGAGTTTTCCCTTTATTCTTCTTAGCTTTAACAATTTGAATTAAAGAAAGGCCGTTGATTCTCTTCCCTTCCATCCAATACCGAGTAGCCAGCTACATCAAATTAAGTACAACAACAACAATTTAGTGCCTAAGAGGCTAGCGTTGAGGCAAAGTTTGGGGAGTGGAATGTATGTAGTCTTATAGCTATAGGGTGCAACCCCTACAAGGTGAAATTAAGACAACAACAACAACAACAGGCCCAGTGCCACAAGGACTCCCACGTGAACAAGGTCTGGGAGGGGTAGGATGTACGCAGCCTTACCCCATCAGAAGGGTACCCTAATGAAAGGCTATTTTCGAGAACCCCTAGCTTAAAAAGCGAGAAGGGCATAGGGTGAAATCAAGAGATGAATTTAAATTAATTTAGTAAACAAAGTACAAGAAACCCATAACACCAACACCAAAAAAATAAAATAAAAAAAAAAAAAAATTTGTTAAATAAACAAGAGTACTTTCAACTAGGGATGTTCATGGTTCGAGTAACCATATCAGAAAGCATTTCGGTTCAGTTAACCGTAACCAAAATACTCAAAAATCTCTAACCGTTACGGAACCAAAAAGACCGGTTAACCAACTTTCGGTAAATTGGTTATTCATTTTGGTTATATCGGTTAGTCGGTAACCGAAAAAGTAGTGCAACGCATCATTTTTGTTATACGATCTATTTCCTTAATGGTTAGTAAATGTGCAAAAAATACATTAAACTTGATAATATTCGACGACTTATGAGCTTATAATACAATTCTATAAAATTAAACATATAATATCTTAGTAATAAATATGTGAGCAAGCGAGTTGTACTAAATTGTAGCAACGTAGTGCTTAGTTAGTATTTGGGATATAATAATGAGTCATAAATACTCCATAATAGGAGATAAACTGGAAAAAAAAAAAAAAAAGATAAAGTTAATCATGTATTATAGAATAATCATTTATATGGTAGAAAAACATATTTAGTAAACAATATAATGTTATACGCATGTAAAAATATATCCATGATTTATACTATTTCGGTAAATCGGTTAACCAAAATGGACAAAATTACTAACCTTTACCGCCCCGAAATACCTCAAATTTTTTCGGTACGGTTAACCACATTTTCGGGTCAGTATTTCAAAATTTTGGTTACAGATTTTCTTAAACACCCCTGCCTTCAACACATTACAAAAACATGAAGTGTGTCTCCCCAAAAATGTCATGGCTGATCTTAGTGCAGCAACACGTCCAAATGATTGACTTGATCCACAAGAATATAGCTGTGAAGAAAAAAATATACGAAAGTCATATTCACAAACGTCCATGACAAAAACTCACACAAAGATTAAAAATATTAAGGTTATTTACATCAGAGGTCCCTCTACTTTGTTTATTGCATCAATTTAGTGATGCAGCGAGCTTAGGCGCCTAGGCCCCAGCTTGGCGGAAGGAAGCCTACGGCAGGGACACGCAAGGCTAGAACTTGGCGCTACCTGATCTTGACGCCACCATAGTCAAACGTGGTTGAAGGCCTTACGAGATTTCCTGCTTGATTCACGAGCGAATTTGGCTGATTTCCAACTCAACAAGTTATTTCTTTCCTTAATTTTGATTTATCTTTTGTTAGTTGATTTATTTCCTTCATTCAGTTTAGATTTGATTTGAATTTGAATATTGGAATCCCTCATCTACATAAAAGAATGTTATGTTAGTTTAGAAGGCATCCAATTAGAATTCCAATAAATTATTTTCTTCCTTTTTGTAACCTCGATTTCTCGACCTGTGAGAAATAAGTTTATGAACCTCTTTTGTTAATTTTATTTCAGTAATAATAAAATTCAAAAGGGAAGTTCGTTGAACCTTCTCGTTGCCCAATTTCTCCTATCACACGTTGCATCATCTAGTATCAGAGCACAGTTAGCTTCCTGCAACGATGGCCCCTGGAAGACGTCAAAGGAACACCACCGTGGAAGACGTTATCAACTGAGATCACCACCAGCAGCACAAGAGGAGATTTGAGGAACTCGAAGAGAGATTCCGGCTGATCGAGCAACACTCGGTCCAAATCTGTGCTAACCTCAACTCTACGGGTGGAGCGAGGCACCAACGCCACCCTTGGCCTGGCGTGAATGGTGAAGACGATGATGACCCCTTTGTGAACCCTTTCTTCGATGAAGATCAACCGGACCCAAGGCTTAGGCGCCAACAGCGCCATGGTGAAGACCGTGACGAACAGAGGTGGGAATCCGGGCTTCGGATCGAGATACCGGAGTTCAATGGAGGAGGAAGTCCGAAGGAGTTCTTAGATTGGCTTGTAGCCGTCGAGGAAGTCCTTGAATTTAGGGAGATACCGGGGAGAAAACAGGCGCCGCTTGTCCCTACTTGCCTTCGGGGTAGAGCCGCCGCCTGGTGGCACCAACTGAAACAAACCCGGTTCAGGCAAGGGAAGTCCAAGATTAAAACGTGGGAGAGATGAAGAAGCACCTCCACAGCGCCTTCTTACCGTACAATCATGAACGGATCATGTACCAACGCCGTCAAAGGTTATGCCAAGGTTCAAAATCTGTTGAGAATTACACTGCCGAGTTCAACTCCCTAGTCACCGGAAACAACTTGGCAGAGCCTGAAGAAAAGTTGGCCGATCATTTTATTAGTGGCCTAAGAGAGCCCATCCAAGACGTAATCAACATGTTTGATATTTTTATTGTGGCTGAGGCCTCTCAGAGAGTCGTGAACGTGGAACGGCAACAAAGGCATCGCCTTTTTGGCGGGACCGAAAATACACAAGCAGGCAGTAGGGATCTGAACTGTGTACCGCCAACTCAGAATCCGAATGCCCAGAACAGAGCCCCTCCCATTGTTATTGGCAAGCGGGCTAATCAAGAGGTAGGCGGTTCGTCCCGTATACGTTGCTTCAAGTGCGGAGAAGTAGGTCACCGTGCCTTCGAATGCTGAAAGGGAGACAAACCGGGCAAGGCTCTTCTCATCAACGAGCCTACTGAAGAGGAAGATGAGGCCATTGGAGAAGATGGTCAAGAAGAATTGGCGGAACAAGGAGAGGACCCCATTATAAGAGACGAGGGTCAATGTCTTGTCGTTAGGTGTATTTGCCTCACGCCAAGAAATGAATAAGGAAACAGCTGGTTAAGGAACAATATTTTTCAGACAACATGTACTATTGGCGGCAAATTTTGTCGTGTGGTTATAGACTCAGGAAGCTGTGAGAACGTCACCTCCAAAGAGGCGGTTAACAAATTGGCGCTAAGGACTGAAGCCCATCCTCAACCATACCGTTTGTCTTGGCGGAAGAGGGTAATCAGGCGACGGTTTCCAAACGCTGTTTTGTGAATTTTTCTATAGGACCAAAATACAAGGAAGGATTATGGTGCGATGTAGTCTGCATGGACGCATGTCACCAACTCTTAGGGCATCCTTCGCAATACGACCGAGGAGTTGTGCATGATGGACGGAAAAACACGTACAGTTTCATGTATGAAGGAGTGAAAACGGGGCTTTTACCGAAGAAGGAAGAGCAACCAAAGGCTATCGTGGCCCAACACCACAACGTGCAAGGTCGCATCATGTTTGCTAAAGAAGTTGGCGACACCAAGGTCGTGTTCGTTCTGATTGGGAAGGAAGCTGACAGTGTGCTCAACAAGCCACCAAGTGAGATCTTCCCTCTATTAAAGGAGTTCACCGATGCGTTTCCAAACGATTTACTGGCCATGCTGCCGCCTTTGCTTGACATCCAGCACAAGATCGATCTGATTCCTGGCGCATCCTTGCCAAACAAACCCCATTACCGCATGAGTCCTTCTGAGCATGAAGAACTCAGACGCTAAGTTGAGGAGTTGCTTGCTAGAGGTTTCATTAGGGAGAGCTTGAGTCCTTGTGCTGTCCCGACCTTGCTAATGCCAAAGAAGGATGGGAGTTGGCGTATGTGTGTGGATATTAGAGCCATCAACAAGATAACAGTGCGGTACCATTTTTCCATTCCAAGACTGGATGATCTATTGGACCAATTGCAAAGCGCCAAGGTATTCACCAAGCTGGACCTCAAAAGTAGCTACCATCAGATACGTATATTTCCCGGGGATGAATGGAAGACATCCTTCAAAACAAGAGAAGGTCTCTATGAGTGGTTGGTTATGCCAATTGGTCTCTCCAATGCACCTAGTACCTTCATGAGGTTCATGAACAAGGTATTACGTCCGTTTATTGGCAAGTTTGTCGTCGTCTATTTTGATGACATTTTAATTTATAGTCATAACCATACTGAGCACGTTGATCATTTGTGAGAGGTTCTTCTTACTTTGAGGAGTTAGATTTTGTTCGCAACATTGAAAAAGTATGAATTTATGAGGGAGAAGGTGACCTTCCTTGGCTTCATTGTTTCCAAGGACGGTACTTCGGCCGATGAAGGTAAAATCGCTGCTATCAGTGACTAGCCACCACCAAAAACCATTGGCGAAGAGCAAAGCTTCCATGGGCTGACGTCATTCTATAATCGCTTCGTTCCTAGCATCAGCTCCATTGTGACGCCTATCACGGACTGCCTTAAGAGGGTTCTTTCGTGTGGACGCTTGAGGCTGCATCTGCTTTCACCATCATCAAGGAAAAGCTGACAACCGCCACAGTGTTGGCATTACCAAACTTTCAGAAGACATTTGAGCTGCACACCAGCGCTTCAAAGGTTGGTATTGGCGCTGTCCTAAATCAAGAAGGAAGACCGGTTGCTTTCTTCAATGAGAAGCTTCATGGGAGTAAGCTAAGGTATTCGACATACGACTTAGAGTTTTACGCTTTGGTCAGTGTGCTCCGGCATTGGAAATCTTATCTGGCAAACCGCGAGTTTATTCTGTACTCAGATAACATAGCCCTAAAATTTATCAATAGTTAATAGAAGTTGTCAGAGAGGCATGCCAAGTGGACGGGTTTCATTCAACTCTTCCACTTCTCAATCAAGCATACTTCTGGCACAATGAATAAGGTGGCTGACGCCTTAAGTAGAAGGAGCATGGTCTTAACATAATGCAAGACTGAAGTTACCAAGTTCGAGCATTTCAAGGATTTGTACCGTGATGGCCCAGCCTTCAGCAGCATCTGGCGTGACACACAACTTGGCCCAGTACCGGATTACTCGATCCACGATGGATATTTGTTCAAGGGGAACCAACTGTGTGTACCGAACTCTAGTTGGCGTCAGAAGATCATAGAGGAGAAGCATAACTCTGGACATGTTGGTAGGGACAAGACACTGAAGCTCATTACCGCCACCTACTTCTGGTCCACAATCCGCAAAGAAGTTGAGAGGTTGGTCAAGAGGTGCCGCACCTGTTAGATCTCTAAGGGTGGAATGATAAATGTGGGTCTCTAATTACCGTTACCAGTTCCAGATCAACCATGGACAGACGTGAGCCTAGACTTCGTATTGGGGTTGCCTCGAACAATTGGCGGGATTGACTTCATTTTTGTTGTTGTTGATCGATTTTCGAAGATGGCTCATTTCATTGGATGCAAGAAAGCCACCGATGCCACCCACGTTGCTAGTCTTTACTTCAAAGATGTTTACAAGCTCCATGGCTTACCGTCCAGCATTGTGTCTGACAGAGACGTCCGGTTTATCAACCATTTTTGGCGCAGCCTTTGGAAGTTGGCAAACACTACACTTTCCTTCAGCACTGTCCATCACCCGCAAACCGATGGCCAAACTAAGGTCACCAACCATTCCTTAGGGAACATACTCCGATGTTTGGCTGCAGAAAATCCCAAGAGTTGGGCAGTAAAGCTTCACCAAGCTGAACTCGCCTATAACAGTTCAATAAGTAGAAGCACGGGGTTCACGCCATTTTAAGTTGTCTACGAGTTCACTCCACGAGCTCCTATTGACTTGGTGCTAGTTCCAGACTTGGCATGTCCTCATGGTAAGGCTGAAGACATCATATCTTCCCTTCAAAACATTCATGAACAGACAGGGGCGCGGTTGTTGAAGGTTAACGCCAAGTACAAGGACGACCGTGACAACAGGCGACAAAAAATTCAGTTCCAAATTGGAGAGAAGGTTTGGGCTATTCTAACACGAGAACGCTTTCCGGCTTGGGAATATAATAAGCTTTCAGCCAGCATGATAGGCCCTTTGACAATCCTTAAGAGGATCAACGATAACACTTATCGACTACAGCTGCCGCCTGGTATGCGAACTTCAGATATTTTTAACGTCAAGCATCTCAGTCCTTACTTTGGCGAGAATATCAGTGTTGATCCCCAATCAAATTTGAGAGCGAATTCTCTCCAACCCGGGGAGGATGATGCAGCGAGCTTAGGCGCCTAGGCCCCAGCTTGGCGGAAGGAGGCCTACAACAGGGACACATAGGGCGAGAACTTGGTGCTACCTAATCTTGGCGCCACCATGGTCAAATGTGGTTGAAGGCCTTGTGAGATTTCCGGCTTGATTCACGGGGAGATTTGGCTGATTTCCAGCTCAACAAATTATCTCTTTGCTTAATTTTGATTTATTTCTTTAATTCGGTTTAGATTTGTTTTGAATTTGAATATTGGAATCCCTCATCTATATAAAGGGGTGTTATGTTAGTTTAGAAGGCATCCAATTAGAATTTCAATAAATTATTTTCTTCTTTTTTGTAACCTCGATTTCTCGACCTGTGAGAAACGAGCTTATGAACCTCTTTTGTTAATTTTATTTCAGTAATAATAAATTTCAAAAGGGAAAGCCATTGAACCTTCCTGTTGTCCAATTTCTCCTATCACGTGCTGCATCATTTAGTCCTTATGTTTTTAATTGTATCAATTTAATCTATGTACTTGTGATACTGTGTTAATTTAGTCCTTCGAGAAAAATTTATGTTAAATTGTTAATGAGATTTTTAATCATTCAGCCATGACTTGGGTTAAATTAAGTTAACATGTGGATTTGTAATGGAATACTTGCATTTATTGTGATTATATCCATAGAAATTATGTCATTAACTTAACTTTAATTTGACCATATCTAAATTGGGGCAATGTCAAATTGTAGAGTGATTATTGACACAATTAAAAATATAAGAATTATATTGACACAATAAAAAAGGTAAATGGATATTTGGTACAAATAAACCAAAATATTATATATGGCCTCGTTTGGTTGTCACATGAATTGAATTCGTACGGAAAGTTTCAGGAATTTAGTTCCTATGTCCACTAATTTTCATGAAGTACATATGAAGTTTATGGTTGTCCGAATGGGAAATAAACCTTTCTTGGAGGAATAGATAAAAATGAAGGATTTAGAACTCATCTTAGGGGTTTGGGATGGAATTTCTTGGCACTTGAACCTAGGTTAAAGTCATGGATTATTTTATTGGGAAGTCGAGCACAAGACAGTGCTAAACCTCGACCTTCAGAAAGTTATTCTCTCTCCTTTAGCTGATGATAGCTTGACATGGAAACATGACCCTAAACGTACCTTGTTAGCCAAATCATTTTCTAAGGCCGCAATCATTGCATCTGACAACATATTCATGGATCAGGTCAAAGGAGTTTGGTGCGGCTCATTCCTCCCAGAATTAATTTATTGGTTTGGTTAGCGCTTCTTGAGAGGCTAAACACAAGACAGAGGCATGTGACAACTGGGATTCTTGATACTAATGAAATTCTTTGCCTTTTTTGTTCAAATAGTAATGAATCGTGCAGGTATCTTTTTCTTATTTCTAGGTCATAGTGAATCTCTAGACCACCAAAAAGGGTACCAATAGGCGAGCACCGAATCGGATTAGAACTCCGAAAGTATGCTTAGGCGAGAGTAGTACTAGGATGGTTAACCTTTTGGGAAGTTCTCACCCCTTAAGTTGGAAGTACTCGGAAACAGCCTCTCTTCAAGATAGCACCTGAAGGGGGAAGGCTGCATACATCTACCCCCCTGATCCTACTTAAGCGAGAGCCCTTGGGGCACTGGAACTGTTCCTTTGTGAATCTCTGGACCGCTATTGTGCAGTGGTGGAGGATCACTCTCATTTGCCCAAACAACCTCAAGGATTTGTTCCAGCAATGGCAATTTCCCTTCCTCAAGGGCTCAATCAAGAAAGCTAGGCTCATGACATTGTTTGCCATAGTAAGTGCAATTTGCAAAGCAAGAAAGAACTTCGTCTTCGGTAACTCTATTCCTGACCGGCCACACATCATCGAAACTGTAAGTTTGAGGGTCATCACATGGTTCCAAGCAATTATTGGCTGCATTGACATATCCATTCAACTATGGAAGACCCTTGTAGATTGATTACAAATTCTATTGACAGATCCCACTCCAGACCTAGGTTGCCTATATGACATCCTTATGCTCACTCTCATGCTCCGTCTACAAAAATTGGGTCCTAATCTGGATTGCACACTCCTTGTACCCACAATTCTCTTTATAGACATCACCCCTAGCTACAGACCATGAGCAAAGTTGAGGGATAGGTACTCGTGTTTGCCCATGTTGCCCTCTCAGCATAAGAATTTTCTTCTTGATCTATAATTATATTAGTGTTCCTTGTTTCCTGATGTAGCTGCTTTTTGAGATTATCTGTTATATATCTTAAGGATGTTTTCCTCTTAATTACCAAAAAAAAAGGTCAATTACTTCCTGTGCTTTAAAAGAATTAGAAATTGTTGAGAAATTTTCCCTTCTCGTTATCATGTTCTGTTAATTTCTTGGTTAATAAATAAGAGGACAAACGCACTCTGCTTCCGAGTGCCATGGTTAAAAAGAGGGAACGTTGCTTCATCCTTCATAAAGGTCAAATACATTACTTGTGCAAGGCATTGTGTTAAAATATCTAGTTAATGCATTAATTCAATGATTAAGGCATTCATACTGATCATGCTCTTACTGTGTGTGATAATGCTAGTACAATATGGTTCACCAAACCTCTGGCTCAACATTTTAGAACCAGAGGTAGACATCATATAATTCATGATCATGTGCTTAAAGGAGATGTCGTAAAATTTGTGCCCACAAATGATCAACAACTAAATAATTTTACTAGGCCTCTATGTGGAACTAATTGGTAATACTAAAACAAGGATTAATATAGTGAAATATATTACTTCTATATGTTAATTTCATATGCATGATTATATTGAAAATGGCTCTCAAAGATTTAACACGGTGGCATACAATTTTTCAAGTATTCTTATCTAATCTAATGGATATTAGTTCTTAGAAACCATTTTTTTAAAATAAACACCAAAACTAAGTTACCTTCGATCTCTCCAACGTTTGTTAAACTAGAATATTATCTCACATTCTTGTTCATAATTTCGATCAAAGTTATAAATATCTTATGGTAATTGCAAAATTTCAATTTTAAAAATCTTGCTTTGTAAAAAATTATCCATGTTCACCATATTAAGACATATAGAAATATTTAAAAAAAGGGTGAAATGTTATATCCAAAAAAAAAAAAAAAAAAATCCAAAAAAAAAAAAAAAAGAAACTTTTCTTAACATATCTGGCTACATATGGAAAAATTACTTTTACATTTTGAACTTCAATGTATAAATCTCTTTTCCTATTGCTTTTTGTTGATGACAAAGGGGGGAGAGAAATTGGTATAGAAATTAGTGTTATTTATGTCGGTTTGAACATTGGACAAATCTTTCTTTTTCAAAATATGTGCTATATCATGAACAGAGAGAAATATCAAACACATTTCATTAAATTGATTTATGCTCCTTTTGTTGATGACAAAGGGGGAAAGAAATTGATGTTTAGTTGATTCATGTCATAAAAATGATGCTAGGTGTAAGTTAATTGAACATTTAACTCCTAGGACGCATCTATCACGGCATGAAGTTCGTGTTTAATTGAGAAATGTTGAAAATGATGATGATATTAACATATCAAATATATGATACCTAAAATATTAACTTAGGGGGAGCAATTGAGTTTGAACCTTAATCATGATATAAATTGCTCCATGAGTTCATGGTCATGTGTATGCTTTCATAAGTGAATACTTTTATAATAAATTCTATACTACAACAGTTACATTTCCAAGGGAAAACACCAAATATTTGTCATCATCAAAAAGGGGAAAATTGTTGGCTCTAGAACCATTTATGTTGTAATTTTGATGATAACAATTATTTAGTGAGTTTTTGTGTTTAAATTATTCTAATCTTATTTCTAAGTGACTCATAAGAAAGTTAGGAAAAATCAATGTTAATCATGTTGATACCAAGCTTTCTAAGATGATGAATCAAGAGGAAAAGAGATCAAAGTTGAAGAAAAGATTCATTCAAAATGAAGAGAATGTGATCCGAGTCCAAGTGCCTTGAAGTCATTTATTTTTATTTTCTAGGACTTATGATCAAGATATATCAATTGAGTCAAAATCTCAATATTGATATATGATACTCTAACAAAAATATTTTTGAAATATTTTTGAAATTTGATTTATTCAAGTCAAAATTTAAGCCTATCTAATTTGTCAATAAAAATATTTTTCAAGATTGGTGTTTTAAAAAGCATGATTAAATCAAACATTATCAAATTTAAATGGATGAGTTTTTAGCTTGATTGAATCAATCAATTTTTGAAATGAATGAGCAAAATCATGATTAAATCAATCAAGCAAACAAAATGGTCAAAAACGTTCAAATCCACTCAGGCATGCTGAGTGTTGATACACAGAAGGGATGTGTCGACACACAGGCATACAGTAACCAACTGAAGCAGCTGTGTGTCGACACATAAAGGCTGCGTGTCGACACACAGACTTGCGACAGCTTTGACGGCTACATTTTAACTCCGATTTCTGTCCAATTTTTTTGAAAAGTTTTCGAACAGCTCTTATGTCCTTTTAGCCTATAAATAGTGCTTAAATTCTTTGACAAAACAATTCAATTCTTCAAGCTTTTAGTCATCAAAAGTTCTTTTGTTCTACTTGCACTTTAACGTTTTAGTCTTTTATTTTTCTTGAAGTTTTTTTGAGCATCACTAGTTCTCTTTATTGTCGATCATTGAGCTTAAGCTTGATCAATTATCAATTCACTCTTGAAAGAGTGAAAAGTCTCATTGCTCCAATTCTTCCATTGTTTTATTTCTATTGCTCATTGTAAATGTTAAATCCTGAGCCTACGGTATAAAAAGATCGGTTATAAAGGTTGGGTCTTGAGCCTACGTATAAAAAGATTAATTGTAAAGGTTGGATCCTGAGCCTATTTTTAAAAGGATTATCAAGATTAGTTAAAGGCTCAAGTGACGAAGAGCAGTCACTTGAGAAGTAGACTAGCTTCCAGTTTGGAAGTGGAATCACTATAAAAACATTTGTGCATCTTTTTATTCTTGCTGTGATCTTTTTCATTTCATATCCGTTGTCTAACTTTCAATATTAATTTTTGGTTCATAAAGTTTAATTTTTCAATTATCACAAAAAAACCTAATGTACCCCTCTCTTAGGTTGCTCTTTGGGCCTTCAGAATCTCTAGACCACTATTATGCAATGATGGGGATCACTCTTGTTTGCCCAAACAACCTCAATGATTTGTTCTAGCAATGGCAATTTCTCTTCCTCAGGGGCTCAATCAAGAAAGCCAAGCTCATGACATTATTCGCCATAGTAAATGCAATTTGGGAAAGAAGAAATAACTTTGTCTTCAGTAACTCTATTCCTGACTGGCCACGCATCATCAAAACTATAAATTTTAGGATCATCATTTGGTTCTAAGCAATTGTTGGTTGCATTGACATATCCATTCAACACACTATGGAAGGCCTCGGTAGATTGATTACAAATTCCATCCACAGATCCTACCCCAGACTTAGGTTGCCTGTATGATATTTTGGTGCTCATTCTCATGCTCCATCTACAAAAATTGGGTCCTAATCTAGATTGCACACTCCCTGTACGCACAATTCTCTTCATAGGCATTGCCCCTAGTTGCAGACCATGAGCAAAGCTGAGAGATAGGTACTCGTGTTTGTCAGCATAAGAATTTTCTTCTTGATCTATAATTATATTTGTATTCCTTGTTTTCTGATATAGTTGCTTTTTGAGACTGTCTGTTATATGTCTTGAGAATGTTTTCCTCTCAATTACCAAAAAAGGTCGGTTACTGCCTACGCTTAAAAGAATTAGAAATTGTTGAGAAATTTTTCCTTCTCGTAATCATGTTCTGTTAATCTCTTGGTAACTAAACAAGAGGACAAATGCACACTTCTCAATTTTTTCTGTTTTTTTTTTTTTTTTTTGATAGATATGGAGCAAGAGATCACAATACAATTAAGTTCTTAATCTATTTATCTAATTATTGAAAGACGTATCCTTGAACGCACTGTCTATTGATCAATTAGATATAATCACTCACAATGCCCATGTCTTTAGATATTATTATTATTATTATTATTATTATTATTATTATTATTATTATTATTATTATTATTATTATTATTATTATTATTATTATTATCATCATCATTATTATCATCATCATCATCTATATCTATATCTATATTTTAATTTGAAGTGTTTAACTTCCCCTACCCCTAATGAAAACCCTTCATTTGCCTATTTGCTTATTTCTAAAACTTAACAATTTTTTAATTAAAAAATTGCAAAAATTCTCCCCCACATCCAAAACAACTACCCCATATCTTGGTGTTTAACTTCCCACGTAAGAATCTATATCTATATTTTAATTTTTTTTAATTATAAGCACCACTTCAATATTTAATATTTAGTTCAGATTTTATTTTCTTTAAAAAAAAATTTAACCTCCCACTCACTCTTAACCTCCCATTACCCTTTTCTTATTTCTTAATCAATTAAAACTATAGGGACATTTACAACATTATCATCTCTAGCGGTGTTCCTCTCTCAATATTAGTTCATAACTCAATTTCTACTCTTTATTTCTCATATTATGATTCAATCAATCCAATCTTCTTTATGTAATGTCTCCGTATATTTTATTATTTCAAGGCTCTTCAACAATTGAGGTCAGTTACTCATGGATTATTCAATTTTCATATTTATATTATTTACTACTTGCTTGAATTTAGTACTTTCGGTATGAAATTGCACTAAAATTCTTTTATATTATATTAATGATTACTCCTAATTTTTATTGCACCATTGACAAACCAAGCATTATGAAATTGCGGACTTAAATAGGGAGAGATTTGATGGGGATAAAACTCCATTATAATATCGACTATTCATAGCCTTCACTTATATATTAGTTGATATATAATTGTCCTCTCATTTCTATTTGAAATTCAATGAATCATTACTAATAGGATTCATGAAAACACTTTTTCACGAAAGTAACTGCTAGAAAAAAGGCATAATCTTTGTTACCTTAAATTTTCTCTTTCCCATCGATCAATACTAAATTTTAAACTACAAACAAAAATAATCAAAATAACTATAGTTTCAAGAAAATTTCTACGCAATCTATTGGTTTTGAAGAGATATAAATAATTTTAAAAAATATCTACAATATGAGACCTAAAAGAAAAACTATACGACTATTATTGAAAACCCAAAAACTTGCAAAATGACAATAGACATTAACAAAACTCAAGAACTCCAAGTCTTTCAACCAATATGAACCAACAAGCAAATATCTTTTGATAAAATTTGACTAATCAACGGCTTCAAAGTTTGATAAAATTTGTACTTACCTTCTAATATGATTTAATGAGCCAATTAATAAAAATAAATAAATTTAAAAAAAACTAAGAAATGGAAAATTATTTCAAAAAAAATATTAAAAATAATATTATTTATTAGGAACTCCGAAGTTTGATTCATTGTAATGCTTCAACAATTTATTGTTAGAAAGGAGTTTTTCAACTAAAATGAAAAATCTTAAAAAACCGTCAAATATAAAAAAAATAGTTCAAAAAAATATTATGCTAAGATATCTTTTGTTAAACAAAACCAATGTTTCTTTAAGAATATATTGCAATTAAATTATACTATTACTATCTCGAAATACCATTAATTCATGAGCACAATAAAATTTCAATAATTAAGTGGTTAAGTTCGTTGTTAAGTTGTTATGTTGTTAGATACAACTCGAGATCTCACACAAAACAAGTTATTTTTATATCCTTCATTAAATATTAAAGAATCTATAACTTGGGGCGCTTTACCTTATTTGACTAATCAACAGTCCAAAAATTTGAAAAATTTTGCACTTATTCTCTAATATCATTCAATGAATAAATTGATTGAATATTAATTAAAAATACTAATTTCATTCAATGATTATATTTTTGTAAAGATAATTTCAATTAAGATAACTATGTTATAACTAAAATAAAATCAAAGACATATATAGTTTATCTTTCAAAGAAACATTTACAATATATATCATTATGTTATTAATTTTGAAATGTTTTTCTTTGATTTTAATACCCTTGACTCAATATCATAACAAAAGATAATTGTGTAGAAGAATAGAATACATATATCTCTATATTAAGTGAAAGTTCCTTACGCTCTAAAGACTCCATAAATCAAATCTATATTTTTAAAAATTACATGTGGAAAATAAGAGTGTATGTATCCACCCCATAATCAGTTACTACTTCCATCAATCTATCTATCTATATATTAAGTGAAAGTTCCTTACACCATAAATACTCCATAAATCAAATCCATATTTTTAAAAATTATACGTAAAAAATAAGAGTGCATGTATCCACCCCATCATCAGTAACTACTTCTCTTAGCTTATTTGAAAGTAACCACCCACAATAAAAAAAAATAACCACCCATTAATTATAAGTCATTTTCTAAATCCCTTATGTAAATAATTTAATTCAAATTTTCGTTCTAGATTTTGCTACAAATAAAGATCTTGAGAGAGTTCCAATTTTTAGTATAAAGATATTGAGAAATTTCTAATTTTTAGTGTGGGTTTAGTCAAAAGTACAAAAGAAAAAGGAAAACTAAACCATTATACAGACAGGTGGGTTTTGTCTTTTCTTTCACTTTTCTACAAAATTAAATTTCCTTTAGGACATAAAGCTTTAGTGAGAAATTTAGTTTCTGAGTGGATTGAATTGTTTTCTTTTCTTGATGATTGAAGTATAATGAACATTTACTCATTTTCTCACACCTTCGACCATGATACTAACTTGAATATATACATATCAAGCAGATGACCACATCAAATGTAAGCGAGTAACCTCCATTTGTGCAAATTTGATGTAAGACTCTCACATGTCTCTATTTTCCTATTTTCTTAAGTTTGTTGCTAATTGTATGTGTGATTCTCGAATAGTTTTTGGTACTTTTATTTTCTCTTCTAATTTTCCTGTTTAGACAAAGTTGCATTCTTATTTATATTTATATATCTATCATATCTATTTGGTAGAAGTTCATTCCACCTTTCACAAGTTTTTCCACCATAAACCTAGGCACAGTAAGATTAAAAAATTGAAAGAGACTACACTATTGTATAAAATATACCAACATCATCACTATATAGAAAATTAACCAATTTATACTGTTATAAATGTAAAACACTATAAGTTAAACACTAATCAAAGATTGTACTATGTGTACCCATGGTAAAAATCTTTAATACTCATAAAAAACTATATCCAAATATAAGTGGTACTGGCCAATTCTGTTTTTTCATTTTCATTTTGTTGGTTTATTCTAGAGAAATAATACATAAATTTAAAAAGAAGCTAAAATGCATTATAGGAAAAACGTATCTCTATACGAAAAGAAATTAAGAATTTCAAAAAAGGTATTTTAAACAAAATTGAGAATAATTATATGATGTAATATATGTTTACCTATCTAAATAAACATTAATACATCTAAATCATTTCAAGTCTCCAACCAATGTAGGAGAGAAACAAGAAAATAAAATAAATAATCAAGATCATAATAAATTTACTAACAATTACATTTCTCTAAAACTATCTTGCTAAAAAACTAGACTAACCAATGTAAGTGGTGCGTAAAGACATTATGATACGAAACAATTCTCATACCAAAGTACACACAATATTTTGTTATAATAAGTGTAGTTCATTTTCCTAAAAAAAAAAGTTATCATGTAGAATTAACGTTTTTAAAATATAAACATCATCCGTGCATCGCACAGGAATCCACTAGTTATATATTAATCCAAAGTCTAAACTGACAATGTTGGAGGCTTTTTATTTTCATTGTATTATGATCGTGTCTTTTTTTCTCAATAAATATTTTTTGAAAAAAGTTGACTTCATATATTGGGTAAGAGGTATGGCGAACTTGTATAATGACAGTTTTATTATTTTGAATATTTAAATGAGTGTTGGAATGTGAAATTTTCATAGTTTTAAACGCCAGCCCTCATTGCTCGTATTTGTTAAAAATGACACATTATGGGCCTATCTTAAATTATTGTAAATGGATCCATGCAAACTTAAACTATATGTTGCAAATTATAAGTGGGCTTAAAGTAATAACACATTGTGGAATTTAAATGGGTTTAGCACTAGGTTCATATCATGATATGATACGAATATTATCGAGGGTCACATCTGAATTAGTCTCGAGCTGTCCCGACTGCCAAGTCAGCACCAACACCACGTCAGCTTGCCTTATCAGCCCTAGGGCCACATTACCTTAAGCTTAATTAGTATAAATAAGAGGGGTTGTTTAGGGATTTATTAGGTTGATGAAATGTGATGAATGTATCTCTCTCTCTAACAATAACAAACCCAGTGCCTCAAGGGCTCCCGCATAAGCGGGGTCTAGGAGGGATGGATGTACGCGGCCTTACCCCTTCATGGCGTAACCTTGTTGAGAGGCTATCTCTAAGGACCTCCAATCTTATGGGATTGGCAACACAAGGACTTTCCAGAAGGTCACCATCCTGGTACTATTCTCGTCTAAGCACGCTTAATTTCGGAGTTTTAATGAAATTTGATGCCTCAGTACCTAGTAAATGAACCCTGATGTATCTCTTCCCCCCACAAACCACCCCCCCCCCAAAATTCTCTCTAATCCTTTCCCCTTTCTTCTATGTCTTCCTCCCCAATTTTACGCTTGATCTGAATTGATTCGTATCAGATTTACCCAAAAGAACATGAGCTATGTATGTGGCCCTTGGATCAGTGTCAAACCTCGGTGGGTGGCTGCGGTAGTCGATCAACGTCAGTTGGCAGCAATCGGTGATGGCTAGGGCTGCCGGTGAAGATAAGTGAAGAGTGTGATGTAAGAGAATGATTAAGGTTAGGTTATGAGAGGGGGAGGGGAAAACGTGAAATGGAAGGGGGGGAGGAAAAAGTTAAAAAAATAAAATAAAAAAATAACATGTAGAATCGGTGTGGAGTCAATAGAATCCGCGTAGAATCAGTGTCAAACTTTAAATATATATATATTTTTTTTTATTATTGACTTAGTAGAATTGGTGTAGAATCGACAAACCTGCCGATCCTACCTGAGTTTGACGTTGAGTCTGCTTGCTTACGATTTTTTTACGCATTCCAGGCTGGGATTGTAGGATTGCACGATCACACGATCCAACTCCCTATTTTGATAACCATGGTTATTGTTAAAGCAATGAAGTAACATGTAGTTAATAATAGCTAGGAGATTTAACAAATTTGCTATGGCACTAATAATTTTGTCCGGAGAATAACATTATTTAATTTAAGTTCTTAAAATAGTCATTATATATATATATTTTTTTTTTTTACTGAAAATCGCCTAAACTTTAGGCTCGATTTCAAAACACCTCCGTGATGTTCTTAATTTTTTAATATCACACCTAATCTTTGCAAAATCACGTTATTGTTAACACTATTAACATCCTTTAGTTTTCATTCACGTGGTTTTTGAAATAAAAAAGACATCATAATTTAAAAAGTTTGAATTTACATTTAAAATAGTTTAGATATTTAAAAAAAATTTAGATATTTTAGAAAATAATTTTTATATTTTAAAACATATTTTTTAAATATCACAACAATAAAAACAAATATATGTCAAGGGGGTCACATTAAGGTGTGACACCTAAAATCTGAGTTATTTTTAGTTTAAAAAGAAAAAAACTGTAATCTCGTTATCTATGAAAAATATATTTTATAGGGTGGACTCAAATTTGAACAAGGTTGATTAAAAAGAGAGAAACCTATTTTTGAGAAGGACGGCATAAAAGTCAATTGACTTAAACAAATTTCTTTTTATTATATTAAAAATGGTCGGTCATTGCTGAAAATATCAAAATAATATAATATAAGGTTGGTCGGTAAGTTTTTTGAATAAAATAAAGGTGCTTTTTTATTTAAATTAATTATACTTGTGTTCGGATTCCTCGGAATTTTGAATAATATACCTTAAGATCAGGTTCATTTACCGGGCACTAATACATCGGATCCCATTAGAACTTTAAAATTAAGCGTGCTTGGGCGAAAATAGTACCAGGATGGGTGACCTCCTGGGAAGTCCTCATGTTGCCAACTCTATAAGGCTGGGGGTCCTCGGAAACAGCATTTCAGCAGAATTACACCCTGAAGGGGTAAGGCTGCGTACATTCATCCCCCAAACCCTGCTTAGGCGAGAGCCCTTAAGGTACTGGGTGGTGGTGGTGTTGTATAACTTAAGATATATTCAAAAATTAGGTTTTATTGTAAGTACTATACATTTTTAAGTATAACATATATATATATATATATATAATGAGAATATGAGAGGACTAAATCTTAACGGCCAAGATTAAAGAATCTTAATAAATTAAAAAAATAAATAAATAAAACTAAAGATAAAAATATAGTAATACTCCTCACCATCTCTCTCCTCCCTCCCTCCAACCCCCCCACCTCCCTCTTGTCTCTCCTCGTCTGCCGCCACCACCAGCCGGCCTGCCACCTACTGCCAGCCAGCCCAGCCCCACATCCCCTCTCTTTCCTCCTCCTCCCTCCAACCCTTCCCCCACCTCCCTCCTCTCTCTCTCCTCCCCGCTAGTGGCAACAGCACGGGAGGAGAGAGAGGGGGAGGTTGGGGAGGGTTGGCGCGGGGGTTGGAAGGCGGAGGAGAGAAATTGGGGGTTGGGATGGCTGGCGGCAGGTGGTTGGCGGCAGGTCGGCGGGTGGTGGCGGGGGAGGGGAGAGAGAGGAGGGAGGTGGGGGGTTTGGAAAGGAGGAGAGAGGGGAAAAGGGGTTGTATTTGGGGGGCTGGGGTGGGCGGCAGCAGGTGGGCGGTCAGCGGCGGGTGGCGGAGAAAAGAGATAAGGGATATGGGGAAGGCTAGAAGGAAAACGGGGAGAGATGACAAAGGATATTATTGGTATTTTTTTAATTTTTTAGGGGGGTCACGTTAAGATCATTTAATCTTGGCCATCCATTACGCCGAACGGCCAAGATATAGCCCTCTCACACTACATATATATTAATTAGAAGTTTTCCTCCTAAAAGAATTTTAGGTTATCAGTTTACCTTCCCCTCTCTTAAGCCTCCACTTCCTCATTTATATCTATATAAAAGTTCAATTTATGCTAAGATTAACTCTTTTCTCTTAGTCTTTTAGTTAAATTATTGATCTAATTTTTAACAGAACAATCACATTTAATGCAAGTAACCCACTGCAAATCCATTCTTTGAGCCAATTTTAACTTAACCCATAGTCGAACTATTAAAAATTCATTAAAAACTTAACATAAATTTTACATTAAAAACCAAATTGACACAATATCAAAGTACACAAACTGAATTAACACAATTAAAAGGAGAAGGACTAAATTAACACAATGTGCAAAGTATAGAGACCTTTGATATGCATAACCTTATTCTTTATTATTTAATGATTATATATATTATTGTATAATGATCCTTAAAATATTTGTACATATTTGCCATTATCTCTATTTTTATGTTTCTAACTTCTATATGGGGAACTCTTTTTTCATATAATTACTATTGCTTTAGGAAAGTGGAGCATGCCGCAACACATTCAGCAGCTGAAACGTAGCTATTGAACCCTATCACTTTCCTTGTTCTTACCTTCTTTTTTTTCCGATAACTTGCAAAAGCGGGGCCTAAATCATCCCGAATAATAGCGTGCAGCAAAAAAAAAAACAAAACCAGCAAACATTATAGCTAGGGGTGTAAATGGATGTTTGCGAGCCAGCTTGTTATAAAGCTCGAAAAGCTCGGCTCACTTTGAGCTCGAGCTGAGCCGAGCCAAGTGACGCTCAAGCTCATAGGCTCGCGAGCCTAAACGAACTTTTCTTAGTATATATTTACTTAAATATTAACAAATGAAGCCATATTGGAACATAAATGAACCGAGTCCGAGTTTAAACGAGCTCAAACGAGCCTATACTGAGCTTAAATAAGCCAAAATATTACAAGCCTAATTTAAAGCTCACTGAGCTTAGATTGGAACAAGCCAAGCCCGAGCTTTTGACGAGCCAAGCTCGAGCTTGAACTTTCAAAGCTCAGCGAACTTCGAGCCGAGCCTCGAGTCTTGCAGGCACGGGCTCAGCTCAGCTCAGCTCAAATACACACCTAATTACAACTAGAGCCACCAACAGAAAAGAAATTTACAAACGATACTACCTATTACTAGAAAAGACTACACCGTCACTGAAGAAGACCAGGAACGGGAAGAGACAGAACCAATAAAACAAAACAAAACAATGGAGGGAGAGTAGGCAATCGTCAACAAGAGTACAAGCCGATCATAAGTTTCCTTTTTCTACTCAGTTCCTTTTTCTTTTTAATTTAAATTTCTGAAATTAAATTTCAATAGTGTAGTTTGAACTAGATGTCAAAACCATTTCCAAAACATGATTTTAGGCTTATAAAAAACAAAAAATTTCAAATAAAGAATGATACTAAACAAGCCCTAAGCTACCAAGATGTCAAAATGTCCTCATACACTCCAAACAGAATACGACATGCAAATCTTCACAAATACTATAAGGGAGTTGTTATACCAGAGCAAAAATTGCTATTGCAAGAGCAATAATACGACTCACAAATAATAAGAGATACAAAATTGCCTTAAAAACTATAAATTTACTGTAGCAACAACAATTTTGTGCTAACAATAACATCACCCCAGAATTATTGTTGATTTATGAAAGTATATGTTCCCGTATTCAATGGTCTTTTTTTTTATGAACATTAAGAAGTTGTATGCCTGTATGCCTTGCCTCTCTTCTCAGGTCGGAGGTCCTCAGACACAGCCTCCCTTAAGGGTAATACCTTGAAGGGGTAAGGCTGCATACATTCCCCCCTGCCCCAAAAGAAAAAGACCCTTTATTTGCGGGAGCTCTTGAGGCACTGAGTCTGTATTTGTTGTTATATTAAGAAGCTGTATTCAAAGGTCAAGATCCGAGTATTTTTCAAAGAGTTCTGCATGCTTTTGTCCAATTCAAAGCCTACAACTATCATACAATATCAAAGTAGATGGATAAAAAATTTTGGTAAGCAACTTCAAGACGCATCATCCATAAAGCGAATTTTGCTCCCACCGACGGTGCACAAACGTGTAATATGCTTCCCATGATACAATGAGGTATATATTTGGATGTGTTTTGCACTGCCGAACCTAAAGAAAGAATGTATTCAAGTATTGCATAATGATTAAAACGAACCCAAAAAATAAAAACCGTATCTCTAATATGACAAGCAACAAGTGGTGAGTCTACACTAATAAGCCCATCCATCAGTGCACACTTGAACTCGAGGCTCTCATTGCATTTATTTTGGAATTAGTTTACAACCAGATGACGAGTCCAAGTAACATACGATAACATCTTGGAAAAAGCATTTCTATCTGAGCTGCTCAGCTTTATTACAAGAATCATGCTTTTTATACTTTTTAGAATTAGCTAACCTGGTAAAACTCTACCAAACAATATTCACATAGGGTATTGTTATTGCCATGACAAAAAAATGTTACTGCCACGATTCGACTTATGATAAATAGTAACCATAATTTTTTATGAAATTGCTCAGGTGTTAAACATTTTTGTCGTGATAATAACATTATCCTTTAGAAATAACATCAAAATCATTACACAGAATCCTCAGGAACAAAAGCTTGCCCAGAAAAAGATTATCAGAGAAGGAGGAAAGAAACTTACCAGAAAGAAAGCGTTATGTCGTCTTGAATCTCTGGGTGAGTTTCTCAACGCCACCTCTACAATCTCCAACAACCCGTTTCGTTCCATCTTTCACAGCTACACTAAAACCTGCTACATTTTGCTGCAGTTCTTGTATAGACCCTCCTGTTAGTAAAATCAGGTACCGGAATTAAAGGGGATCTAATACGTATGCTTACTATTTGACTTTATATATGAAGTTAAAAATTTGTTGATTCACAAAAAAATACATACCGTTACATTCATGTTTAAACAAAAAGTATAAGCAGAGTGGGAAAAGATATAATTCTATCAATTAGACTTTTGTTTGATAGTTTTAGCCATAAAGGGGGTGGCAGGAAGCATAACACATAGTAAATGATAGGTATAACCAACAATTTGAGACTAAAAGTGACAAATTGAGTAAATGTTATAATACATATATTATCCAGATAATATCTTAAAGATACAAATAAATATTACACCACGTATAATATCCAGATAATATCTTAAAGATAAATAACCAGGGCCGGGACCCCATCAAAGAATGGCAATCACTTACCAAGGTGACTTAGCTAAGACCTCTTTAAGGACTTGACTAACTTGTCGACTTGATTTGATTTTCACTTAACCTGACTTTATAAATGTTGACCCATTTTGCTTTTAGGGCCAGGGGCCCTTCGAACACAACCTCCCTTCAGGCTAAGGCTGCGTGTATTCCAAACCCCCCCCCCCCCCCCCCCTCTCTCTCCGACCTTGCCTCAGCGAGAGCCTCTTAGACACTGGGTAGTGGTGGTGGTTGTATTGGCAATGATAAAAATGACTTTTTAAATGGGAAAATACGGAAACGTGACCAATATACATATTATATGTATTTTTTAATAACAGGGATAAACCCACCCATTTTTGATACGGCATTATCCTTGAATTCGACGGTGTGTTTCCCAAACTCCGATGCACGTTCTTTAAGAACTGCGATGAGAGCGAGTATCTTCTGGATAAGGCTGTTAATTATATCCCGGGACTTTCCTCCAACTTCGGCTGCCATTGCCTTGAGCTTGTCAACCAAGTTCTCAGTTCTGTCAATGGTTTCTTCCACTGAAAGTTGCTTTCCAGCGTTGAGCCATGTGACGCTGGCGGAGGATTCCTCACGGAGGTTGTCATCGACAACCACTTTGATACCATGCCTCTCCCAATGGTCTCGCGCTTCCTCTAGCATTTTTGCGCGTTCTTGCACCTTTTTTGCTTCATCCTCAGCCCATGCCCTGGATGGTCAGCCAGGTGTCATAATCACAGTATTAGGGGCTGCTGTCATGGAATTAATTCAAAACCAATGAACTCATAGAAGATGAAACTTAGGCTTGTTTCGATAATACAAGAAAAGTTGAAACAGCAATTCCATAACAATTTGTCTAAGTTTGATTGTTGGGTTAATCAGGTTGGATCATTCCTAGTCTTGGGTCAGCTAAATTTGGATTTCAGCCAGGTTAGATCAGGTTTGGTCAAAATCATCTCGAGCTTTGGTTCAACTCATGTTGAATTTTAGTAGTGTTGAATCATTTCGTGTTTAAGTCATCTCGAATTTTGGGTTAACCAGATTCGCACATTTTGGATTCAAGTTCACTTCAAGCTCGAGTC
Source organism: Simmondsia chinensis (assembly GCA_018398585.1). Classification (NCBI taxonomy): domain Eukaryota; kingdom Viridiplantae; phylum Streptophyta; class Magnoliopsida; order Caryophyllales; family Simmondsiaceae; genus Simmondsia; species Simmondsia chinensis. Next base: position 29,379,973 of record JAGTTD010000013.1, on the reverse strand, counting down.
ACTATATTTTGGTCAATCGTGTTAAATGTCATTTCAAATTCTGGATCATTTTGGCTACGGTCAAATTTAGGTTAAGACTAAGCAGGGTAGATTTGTTTTGGGTTTGAATCATCTTGAGTTTCCCGTAAATTGAGAAGGATCATTTAGGGTCTTGGGTCAACTCGGTTGAGTCATATTCAAGTCAAGTAGAGTCCTTTTGGGTTCGAGCCATTTTGGATTTTTCTTCAATCGGGTTGCATGACTTCAAACTTTGAGTCAAATCAAATTGGGTTTAAGTTACATTAGATCATCAAGTAGATTCATTTCGAGTTTTGGGTCAAATTTAGGCCGAGTTGGGCCTTCGGTTTCTAGTCATCTTGGGTTTTTTGTCAATCGAGTTTGATTATTTTGGGTTTCAAGTCAATGAAGTTAATATGGAATTCCAATTCCAATCCCCTCATCCAAAGAATTAGAATGTATGATTCTTACCCCGATTCAATGGAATTGGGAAATGGAATAGCAAACAGTAAAACAGAAACTCTGGACTCCAATTCCAAACTCTAATTCTACGCACCAAACAGTCTTTCAAAAATCTCCTCATAATATCAATTTCTAGAGTTTTGATATAAGTCTATTCTTGACCATGAAAGCCCATTGATACAAACACATGAACGGGATACTCAATTTAAACTCACAGCAGTATAATATGCACACCAAAAAGAGAGAAAAAGTCCAAGCCACAAAAACATTCAAGTATAATATCACCTGGCCATGGATAGGGCTTTCCTTTCAACCTCCAGCTCGTATTGTAACCGAGCAATTGCCTGGTTCTCTTCTTCTGTGTCTTTCCGAAGCTTGTCGATTCTTTCCTTCTCATATGAAATCTCAACCTTGTTACTCATGAGGCTCTGCAACTGTTCTTCAAGCTCATGTCTCAGCTTTGAAAGAACTTCCATTTCTGCACCAATGGCAGCGCGTTCCTTCATTAAAGCAATATTTCGTCCTTCTCTCTCTGCCCTAAGACTTTCCACTTCCTGGCTTGCCTCTTCAGCCATTTTCCTTACAGCATCTATCTTTTGTCGTTCTGCCAGGAGTTCTTTTTCAAAACTTGCATTGATATCCTTTTCAACTTCGGCAACCAATGCACTGTGGGCAGCAACAGCGTTTTCAGCGACAGACTCTGCTTCAATACGAGCAAGTTCTTCGCTGACTATATCAGCAGCTTCACCGGTTGCAAGAGCGACTGCGGCTTGTGATTTTGTAACTGGCTTATCTGGCTGGAAAAGTCTTGTGTAACCTACACATTGATGTTATTTTACAGTCGGTTTGATTTAAAGGAAAACATTTTACATATGGAAGATTTTTCTTCATAAAATGTTTTCAATTCAAAAATATTCTTTTGTTAAAATTTTGTCTTCCCAAATAAAGAAAATGGTCTTGTTACATAAAGTAGTATAAGGTTCATGCTTGACCAAGTTGAGATATACGTGAAATATATGACATGAGATTAATGCAGAAAATGTTTTTCTTGCATAAAGGAAAATGTTTTCTCTTCCATTGAGGAGAAGTCAATCTTCCTTCAATAAAGGAAAATAATTTTCATATTTTTAGTTGTTGCTATGAAGTTATGCAATAAATAATATAATTGAGACGGAAAAGCTTAAAATCAAAGCAAACAGAGCATTAATTTCTACATCTAAGGCAGGCAAATCCTGTAACAAGGACAAATGTACTACCAAAAGCAAGTGCCACGATCCCATGCTCTCCTGCAGATAGGTCAGCCACAAGTGCAGGGCATGCATCTGGGTCAATCCTATCGACGTCAATGAAACCAGAAACCCGGTGCAGGGCCTGTCCATGAACACAAATGAGAAATAATTTTCTTATTAAAATGTGCTGAGAACTTTGCATGTGAATGCAATTAAAATGCCCCACATTAAACTTGTAAGAGAAAAGATATCTACATATAAAGCTTAGTGGGCTACTCCAGCTAAAGCCAATTGGTTTTAGAATGGAACCTTACTTGGGCTTATATGTGGACTTCATATATTCTAACTTTGTGAGTCGAGCCTAAGTCCCAATAAAAGTTTATAAAATGCATGGCTGATTATTTTGCATCTGATTAAATGACCAATTGACTTGGTCTCCAAACTCAACCTTTTTGTCAGCTTCTGGTAATTGCTTCTTGTCCAACGCCATCTTCCATGTCACCAGATCTTGACGAGATAGAGGACTACAGGAGTGAAAGGAAAATCGTATAAACTGAGATCAGTCTCCAAACAAAAGGAACAATAGGCCAAGATGCCATATCATTAGTCTTAAGAACTCCAAATGTAAGTCTCATGAGAAATCTATCTTGAAGTTGTGAGAGAGAAACTAGTGGGGTATTCCACCGAATGCCAATTGGTTTTAGGATGGGCCCCTCTTCTTGGGTTCATATGTGGATCTCGTATGTGCCAAATGTATCAAAAAATAGGTGAGTCAGATCTGTTAAGAAAAGGTTCAGAATTGTCCCCCAAACAGAAGGTAGGACCCAAAACAATTACATTGTGAAAATTAAATCCAAAGCACTGATTGTGAACTAAAAATAAATTGTTTCCCCCAACAGAAAACTATGCAATAACCTTGGAAAAGATACGAAGCAATTAACCTATCTGGAAAGAAGTGGAAGGAGCCTATTTCTTCGTCAGGAGAAGAAAGCATATCCCTTCTTGAAAGCTTGCTTGAAATAAGTCCTGCTTCTGCCAATCCTGAACCAGATTGCTAATAAACTATCATGCAAGCCAAAATAAATTGGAAGAAGAATCTTCCTACAATTTTCTAAAATATTTACATATATTATTACCTTGGATGGCCGCAAAATCGGGATCTTCAGGTGTGATATCGTCAAAAGCAAGCTCAGTAACATTTTCAATATACATTGCAGGGTAGACTTTGGAGATCACATTTCTGAAAAATAAGGAATAAAATTTATGACCATATAAATTGTATCGAATTCAAATACTAAGAAACACAAAAGAAGTGAATACCGTGAAAGAGCACTACTTGCCAAGACTAACCAACGGGCATATTCGCGACGTGTACAAAGGTCAGTGGGCTGGGCATCAGCTTCAATGACCTGAAAAATGAATAAAGCAGTAAGTTGGCAAATAATACGGTGAAGCAGAGGGAGATGTTACAAAATTCAAGGATGTAGAGAAAGCACATAATTTTCAGATTGAAGCAAATAAGAACTGAAGAACAATTTCTCCATATAGTCCACAAACTGATGAACTCTTGGAACCAGGGCCAAATGTTGAATGAACTTGGTCAATGGGAAAGTCAAATGCTGAAGATTCTTAGCCACTGGTGGATGAAGTCCCCACCGGAAAAGAGCGGTGAAGGTAAGATCATTTTCATTTGTGGATGGTATGGATTAATTGTTCTACCCTTATGGTGGAATTTTGTAGCATTAATCCAGCTATCAAATCAAAATCATAACTTGGAGTCTTGGATCGCAGGCAGTATGAGAATGTATTAAAAGAGCTATATCCAAGCCCTAAAATAAGGGCAGACAAGACTCTCCACCCCAGATGAGAAAAGAAAAGAAATAAAGATTGAAGAAAAATATCCACGAGAACTAGCAGTTGGCATGCCACTCAACCGAAGCGCAATCCCGGTAGAAATTCTACACCACAATCCGTAAATGGGTTCCTAGCAGTTTAAGTAGGAATCAGAATAAAAAATGATTCAAGCATCTACCAACAGGCTGGCTTAAATGGTTCTCTGAAGTAGTATTAACATCAAATAGTTACAGTGCACACAGGTTTCTTGTTTCTCTTTCTAGACCACTTATTCACGGTTTTTTCTTAGGTTTAAGAGGCGTTTCTTGTCACTGGGAAAAGGGCAGTAGAAGCTAGTATGCATAGGACGAGAACAAGCCTAGGGCACCAACAGGACATTGTGGGAACACGACCTTCAAGCTAACCCCTTGAACCCATAACAAATTGATGACGCTTCAAGTGGAGTGGTTGTCCAAAGTTTGTTTCCTCAACCACTGTCACAGTGTAACTACTAGTATAAGTACAAAAGCCTCACCATAGCGCTTGAAGAGAATTAGATACACGACAAGGTAAACAACAAAGGTCAAGACAGATTGAAGATGTGATATCCATATGAAGTATGAACTCGAGAAGCACAGAGAAAACCCAGCCACAAATCAGCAATTGTGGAGCAAAGCCTGAGAAACTGCACCGACATTTTACTATATTAGATGGAATCATGGAAAATCTACCTCAAGATCAAACGCCATTGTTAATCAACTACCCCTAAATTACTGCATTGTGGGCCTTGCTAGTTGCTATTACAACAACAACAACAACAACAATAATTCCAGTGCCTCAAGGGCTCCCGCTTGCTCGTATGATGCGGTATGATTTTTTTTTTGGTGGGGGGGGGTGGGCCATGCATGCAGCCTTACCCCATCAGGATGAGACCCTGACAAGAGGCTGTTTCCGAGGACCCCCAACCTGATTGCTAGTTGCTATTAGACTTAGATAATTCTAATTTCTTATTGAAATGTGAGTAAAAATATCATACAGCATCATTTTAGTGATGCTGCAAAGACAGGGAGCTTCAAGATCAATCCACAATTGCATTTACAAGACTTGAACAAAAATACAGGTTTCTTTTTCCCTGGGCATGCTCGTTTCCTTCCTAGCTCTGCAAGAAATATAGATTTACACTTGTGCTTTGCTAATAAATTTCAAGTTCACACATATATGTAACTTCTCCTGTCATCTACTTCTATTATCTGATTTTAACAAGGTAACCGAGGAAAGAATTTCCCATCTACAAACAGGCCAAAAGTACCCTCACAGGAAGGATTAACCTTGCATTTGTGCGTATGCGACATTGAATGCATATGCATGCATATTCAACCCACTCATCATGCACACGTGTGGGGATATGGTGTGCAAACATTTTACCTCAACTGTTTCTTTAATCATAAATCTTACTTGTGTCTCACAGCAGTGCTTAGTTTAACATAATATACTATACCGCACAGTAAAAAGTTGGCCCAAACATCATCTCAGCACATGACAAACTTTCAGTCAACCAGGATCAGAAACATTATGGAATAACCAATAAGGGGCTGTAAATGTAGTCATAGCTGTTCTTTCCTTGCAAATGTAAGAGCCTGCTGGATGCCTGTACAGGTCTAGTTACCATCCACCAGATAAATATTATCAACGCGATTTCATCCAGAAACAGGTCCTCCTTTCATATTAGTCAGAACCAAAAGCACTACTAAAAGCAAATATATATTCACAGGTTTAAGGAACCACAATTCAAGCAATATTCTGGGCTAAACATAGGGCAGATTTACTAAAAGACAGGCTAAAACAATTTGTGGCTTCCCACATGCCCCAATCATTCCCGTGTAAGAGTTGAGGGAGTCTTGGAAGCCATTTTTGGGAGGCAAATAGCAACTCCATCACTCAAAATATAACTTCTTCAACCAACAACAACAATAAATCCAGTGCCTCGAAGGCTCCCGCATATGCAGGGTTTGGGGAAAATATAACTTCTTCAACCCTGAACCAAAAAGTTTTTACCTCAAGCAGTTTAATTTGGTTTTCTTTGACAAAATTTTTACCCTCAAAGGTTACGGAAAATCCTAAGAGAGTACCAACATGCAAGCACCGGATCCCATTAGAACTCCGAAATTAAGCGTGCTTGGGCGAGAATAATACCAAGATGGGTGACCTCCTGGGAAGTCCTCGTGTTGCACCCCTCAAGTTGGGGATTCTCGGAAACAGCCTCTTTTCAGGGTAGCATCTTAAAGGGGGAAGGCTGCGTACCACCACAACCCCCCCCCCCCCCCCCAAACCCTGCTTAGGCGGGAGCCCTTGGGACACAGGGAATGTTACTTTTTTGCTTTGAGGGTTATGAAAAATATTAGTGTAACTAACAGCCAGCTAATAAGAAATCAAACCTCATAAACAAGTTACCTTTAAGACTTGCAATGCTGCTAGAGCCTGCCCCTGAGCTTGATCAACAGCAGCAGGAACCAAAACCTTTCCGGGAAGTACTTGTAGAGCTGGATGAAATACAGATGGTGCAGGTACTCCAATGGAGGGAAAAGAAGACCTGGATGATTGTGATTCAAAAGAAGATCCACCACCACTGACACCACTCACAGCGTCAGCATCCTGATGTCTAGATGATTGGGCTAGTTCAGATGTTGAATTCTCTTTCGAACTGCTGATCCCTAGGGATGCGCTATTACCCTCAGTTAAAAATTCAAGTGCTTGGCTGAGATCTGCATCTTTCTTTGTTGAAGATGATCCACTAAAGCCTTCATCCTTGCCAAAACTATCTGAAGCTTGAGATTCTATAGAAGCCGGGGAGACAATAACATAAGATGATTCAGGCACAACAGGGGAGATTTCTGCTTCAGTTGTTCCAATGCTTCCTGGATGATCACTTGGATTAAGGAATTTCTCATCAGAACCAAAGAGTGATGTATTGCTTAACTTAATATCAGCCAACTTGTCTTCTGATGTATTCAATGCACTACTTTTCTGCAAATCGATAATACTAGGGGCAGTAGAAAGGCTATCAACATCCTCTGATTCAGGAAATCTAGTTGAAGTTGAGCCATTTTGCAATTGTTCTTGAATGGAAGCCTCCGAGGCACTTGTAGATTCATTAAATTCAGATAAGGACCTCATCTCAGTTTCATCACCAAGTGCACTTTTACTAATATTGTCAGTTGATTCTAGGGATGCAGGAGAATCCTTCTCTTGATCTGTCGTGCTCCCTAAACCATGCTTCTCATTTGCCAATTTTTGATTCTCTTCAGCAACCAGAATCGTATCTTCTGAAGTTAACATCTCTTCCTGCTGCACTGTCAAGGATTTCATCTCCGGCTTTCGTCCTACATGGCCAGTAAAGCAAATCTACATCACCATTCAAGCAAATGCTCAGCCCCTTTCAGAAGCAGCAAGTGCAACAAAAAGACCATCAAAGATCATGGTACATACAGCAGGACAATGAACAAACACAACAAAAAGGGGGCATATCAAAGGGTTCTCTTGGATACCCAATACGTTTTAGAAACCAAACCGACACTTGACACAAATGGAGTTAATGCGTACCTGAAGAGCTACGTTTTCCAATAGACAAGGCCGCAAATGTAAGCCCAGCAACAAGAAAAGTCCCCACAAGTCCTGCTCCAATAATTCCTGAAGCAAACTACTTTGAAATTGTTACCAGTACAATCCCAGGAAGAAAGAACAAAATCAATTAAGGATAAGTTATATCAATAATAAATGAAAAATGTGTATAACATCAAATGCACCAGAATCTACATGCCCCACTCCTCTCCAGCCCTGTCTGCGAAAATCACGTGGCAACATAAACAATGAATTTTACACAATGAGCTACATACTGCTAAATGAAGAAACTACAGTGATCATTCCACATAGACCATCCCAACATTAGCCAATTGACAGGCAATAGCACAAAAGATTTAAAACTTCAAATCCATTACTCAGAGTAATCCATTAACTCACTTTATAAAGACCAGCATAACTGAGTCCACTTCTGTTTCTAGCATAAGGTAAAATACCATACAACAACAACAACAAACCCAGTGCCATAGGGCTCCCACAACAGCAGGGTCTGGGGATGGTAGATGTACGCAGCCTTCCCCCTTCAGGGGTCTACCCTGAAGAGAGGCTGTTTCCGAGGACCCCCAACCTGAGATACGGGTCCGCCGCCAAGAGCATGAGACCTAGCAACAGGAGAGCAACAAAGCGGTCAAGACAGAAAGCACAAAACACACAACCCAAGATACAAGACACCAAGCAAGCCACATCACGTAGAAATCAAATGATCAAAAATCAAATGAAATCAAATGATAGGTAGGCAGGTATGCATGCCTGCATGTAGAAGCTCATGGGAGCAAGTACGCAACCTAAGTGCACCAGGAGGATAACATGGTCTAGCACTAAAAAGCTAGACTACCTTATTCCAACTGGAGCATCTATAACCCCTATACTAGCCCTCCATTGGGCCCTATCTAAGGCCATCTCCTCCCGAAGGTTCAGGTGGATGAGGTCTTGTCGGATCGTCTCCATCCATCTCTTCTCTGGCCTGCCTCTTCCTCTCCTGCCTAGTGTAGTAAGGGGTTGTTCGCACCTCCTTATTGGAGCGCTGTCCGATCTCCTTCTAACATGACCGAACCATCTCAAACGTTGCTTTCTCAATTTATCTTCCATGGGGGCTATACCCAATTTGTCTCTTATAACGTCGTTTCTGATCCTACCCTTCCTTGTGTGTCCGCACATCCACCTCAGCATTCGCATCTCCGCCACCTTCATCTTCTGTGTGTGCTGTTGTTTCATCGCCCTGCACTCCGCCCCATACGTCATGGCAGGCCTCACGACCGTCTTATAGTACCTTCCCTTTAGCTTCAAAGGGAACTTTCTGTCACAAAGTACCGCGGAGGCCAACCTCCACTTATGCCATCCCGCTTTAATCCGGTTGTTGACATCGTCGGCAACTTCACCGTTGTCCTGTACCATGGACCCCAAGTACCTGAAGCTCTCGTTCTTCGCTATGGTCTCAGATCCAATCTTGGCGTCTTCCCGGCTAGGCGTGGTGGATGGATCGAATTTGAGTTCCATGTACTCGGTCTTGGCTCTGCTTAGTAGTAAACCCTTCACCTCTAGTGCCCCTCTCCACCGTTCCAGTTTCTCATTTACCTCTTCCCGTGACTCCCCCACCAACACTATGTCGTCTGCAAAAAGCATGCACCAAGGTACACATCCCTGGATGTGTCTAGTGAGCTCGTCTAGAACCAGAATGAACAGGTAGGGGCTCAAAGCCGACCCCTGGTGTACCCCTACTGTTATCGGGAAAGCGTCTGTCTCCCCGTTCTCTGTACGCACCGAAGTTTGTGCCTCCTCATACGTCTCTAATGGCTCGGATGTATGGCACGGGAATGCCTTTCCTGTCCAAAACTCTCCAAAGGACCTCCCTTGGCACCCTATCATATGGCTGCTCCAAATCAATGAAAACCATGTGAAGGTCCTTTTGTCTCTCCCTGTATTGCTCTATCGTTCGCCTTAGGATGTGGATGGCTTTTATGGTTGATCTCCCGGGCATAAATCCAAATTGGTTCTCGGACACCTCTGTCTGTTGCCTTAGCCTCCTCTCTATGACTCGTTCCCACAACTTCAGAGTGTGGCACATTAGTTTGATACCCCGATAGTTGGCGCAACTCTGAATGTCGCCTTTGTTCTTATATATCGGGATCACTGTGCTCTTCCTCCATTCTTCAGGCATCTTCTCCCCCTGGAGGATTTGGTTAAATAGTTTAGTCAGCCAACTGACGCCCTTTTGTCCAAGGCATTTCCATACTTCTATGGGTATGTCATCTGGGCCAACTGCTAAACCCCTTCCCATGAATTTCAGGGCTTCCTTGACTTCCTCAGGGCTAACTTGCCTACAATAACAATGGTTCTGATGCTCGTCAGATGTTTGAAGATCACGTAAGGATATCTCTGTCCCTCCCTGTTCGTTGAAGAGCTCGTGGAAGGACATTTTCCACCTAGCCTTAATCCGTTGCCTGTCCACAAGTACCTGTCCATCCTCTCCTCTTATACATTGTACTCTGTCCAAGTCCCTAGTTTTTCTTTCTCTAGCTTTGGAGATTCTATATAAGTCCCTCGCACCCTCCTTGGTCTCCGGCCTTTTGTAGAAATCCTCATAAGCTCTTGATTGTGCTTCTCTAATTGCCCTCTTTGCTTCTCCTAGCTTGCAGATACCGATGTTGCATATCCTCCTCTCTTCTATGATCCCATTCTTTGAAGCAAACTCATTTCGCCTTAATCTTCTCTTGGCCCTCCTCACACCACCACCATGACTCTATGTTGCTTGGTACCCTGCCCTTTAACGTGCCGAGAACTTCCCGTGCCAGTCCTCTGATCTTTTGGGCCAGATGGTTCCACACCTGGTTTGTATCTCCCTCAAAGTCCCACCGGAGCTCGGCCTTCGCTCTCTCCTTGTATACCTCAAACTTTTCCCCTTTCAAATCCCTCCAACAGGTATTCGTCTACGCGGGTTTGCTGATTCTTTTGGCCCTCTTCCTGGCCTTTACATCCTCCCACAGCACCCTATGTTGTGTAGACAGGTCTTCTCCTGGGGTAGCCCTGCAATCCCTGCAGTCTCTTTGCGCCCTTCTCCTTATTAGTATGTAGTCAATCTGTGTTCTTGTCCTACCGCTTTGGTACGTGATGATGTGTTGCTCTCGCTTTCTGAAGAAAGTGTTGGCCACCATTATGTTGTATGTGACCACGAGGTCTAGTAGGGCTTTCCCGTCTGCATTCCTGGTTCCAAGACCAAATCCTCCGTGTTAAGAAGCGTAACCGTCCTCTGTCTCGCCGACATGCCCGTTAAAATCCCCGCCGATCATCACTTGCTCGGCTTGGGGTATGCCTTGCATCATTGTGTCCAACTCCTCCCAGAATGCTGCCTTCTCGTGCTCTGTTAGTCCAGTTTGGGGTGCGTAGGCACTGATCACGTTTAATACTTCTCCATCTAGGACCAACTTGATACTTATGATCCTATCACCAGCCCTTGACACTCCGACAACTTTATCCTTGAGGCTGTTATCCACAACGATATCAACTCCATTCCTACCTCTGACCATGCCCGCATACCAGAGCTTGTACCCCAGCACATCCCTGGCTTTCGCGCCAACCCATTTAGTCTCTTGCAGGCAAAGGATGTTGATCTTTCGCTTCATCATCATTTGGGCCACCTCGAAACTCTTTTTTGTTAGTGTCCCGACATTTAGTGTCCCTAGTCTCAAGTTCTCTGTCCCCTTCTGCCTCGTCCTCCCCCTCCCCAACCTCCTTGGAGATGGCCTCAATCTCTGAGTTCCATCACTGGTAACATTCATCCACTAGCTGTGACTATCGCAGGTAAGTGTTCAACATAGACAAGACGCTTATTATAACATACACACACCAAATTACCACCACAACCAAATATCACAATAAACAAGATAATGAAAGGAGAAAGAACCCAACGAAAAGTACCCAACAATGGTAAATTGAAACACTACCCTACTGTGATTAAGGAAAGATCAAACCTGGGGCTGGTGCACAGTAGATACTCCGACCCGGCTAATACTTACCTGGGGCCGACCGATTTTGCTTACCTGGGTCGGTCGGCTGCGAGGTTGTCGTGAGGCGGTGGCTGGCAGCTGCTCCGGGTTGGCGGGCGTGGGTGGCGAGCTGGTGGGGATATTGAGGGGGCTTGGTCTTTGGTGCTGGTGGGTCAGGGGTATGAGGTGTGAGGTCGGTGGTGCTGGTGGGTCAGGCACGGGCGACCGTGGTAGTGGGTCTGGGTGGTGAGGGCGGTGGTGGTGGTGGGTCGGACAGGGGCAACGGTGTTGGTGGTTTAGGGAAGGCGGAGTGATGGGGGGCTGAGAGATGGATAGGGGGTGGTGATGGTGGTCGAGGTGGCTCGGGTTGGTAGGGGCTCCGGTCGGGCCTGGTTCCAGTGGTGGTGGGTCTGGGGAGACGGGTGGCGGTCATTCAGGAGGTCGGATCAGGGTGTCAAGGGGTCAGGGTGAGGGAGATGCTGCGTCAAGATGTTCGTTGGTGGCTTGAGGGGGGGTTTGGGTGGTTGAGAGGGGGTGGCCGGGTCGAGGACGGCTGCGCTTTTGGTCCGGTAGGCACCGGTGGTGATGGTGGGGGGGTGGGGGGTACTGGGTTTCGAAAGGGGAAGATAGGTGCCTCGAGCAAGCGTCGTTGTTCCGGCGCTGCGGTGGTGCCGTCGTTTTTGCGCCTCCGGAGATTGTGCACCGGCGGCGTCGGCGAGGTTGCCGACGACAGTAGCAGGCGGCAGGCGGCTGTGACAGGACCCGGTGGCAAGTGAACGTTGCTTGGAAAGAGAGAGAGAGAGCAGAGAGCAGTTAGAGAGAGAGAGAGAGAGAGAGCAGTAGTAAGTCTAATATGAGTGTACAAATATAATTTCCAATTTCCATGATGTACAAAATAGCTAGCTTATACATCCAATTTCTATAAGGTAAAATACCATGATGTACAAAATAGCTAGCTTATACATACCATTCCAATTTTACAGATACTAGTACGTACTATTCCAATTTCCACTAGTTCTACATACCATTCCAATTTTACAGATACTAGTACATTTTACATTTGACATAAATTGCTCATGTTTCAAGCAAATTCCGCCATTCAATCCACTAATAACACCATTCAACTCCATAACAATCCAATATAATAGGGAAAAGAACGGAAGAATAAGACTAGTAATCTCTAACAAAGTAAAAATGAGGAACTAATTTGAAAAAAAATTACCACCATTAGGAATCATTTTGACCAGATGAAAAGATGAGGGACCAATTTCAACAAACTTAAAAACACGAGGGACCAAGGACGTAAAATAACTTCTCAGACCAGCATAACTCAGTCCCCTTTTAGTTTCTAGCATAAGGTAAAGTAGCATGATGCACCAAATGGGGCATACATTCAACTTCCATGTTAGAGTATAAAACCAATCCATAACCTTCACCCATCAACTTAAGCTTTTGGCATAGCCCCCCCCCCCCCCCGGGGACATGGTATCAGAGCCTTTTTGACTAAGAGGTTAGGAATTGGTATCCCAACCGTCCCCACTCTAAATATTAATCTATTTCAAGCACAATGTGAAGATGGGTATGTATATTATTCACGCTTCAAGTCCAACAAGCATTCACATGAGGGGCACGTTACAGTATAAAATCATTCATGGACATTCACCCATCAGCTTAAGTGTTTGGAATAGTTAGTTCCTTGACATTCCAATAGATATATATCATCTCCAAGTTACAGATACTAGGACATTTTACAATTGCAATAAATTGCCCCTTTTCAATTGAAATTTCAGCATTCAATCCACTGATAACACCATTCAACTCCATAACAATACAACATAATGGGAAAAAGAGTTATTTACAATTGGTCGCTAATATTTTGTTGCAGGTCAAATTGTTCTCTCATTTTTTTTTTAACTTTTACCTAATTTTGGCCATCATTTGGGGGTCTAATTTTTTCACAAAATAAAACACTAAGAATCATTTTGGATAAACTAACAAATGAGAACTAATTTGAACAAAGTTACAAACATTAGTTTGAACAAAAGAAAAGACAAATAACAAATTTGAACAGACTTAAGCATATCAGGAACAAATGGCGGAAATAATTCACATTCTACATAAATTACCCCTTTTTCAAGCAAAATTGCAGCATTCAATCCACTAATAACACCATTCAACTCCACAACAATCCAACACAACAGAAAAAAAGAAGAATAATAAGAACAAGACTAGTTTTCTCTCACCTGGAAGCTCTCGCTTCTGCTGAGACTCATCGTTATACTGCTCCCCACCAAACCAATCCGACGACGTTTCAGCCCAAGAATTCCCAATACGACGCGCTGCGGGCTGCTCATTGCTCTGTGCGGCACATAACACCCGAAATCGACGATCAAGGGTCAAAATTCGGGTGCGTAAAAACAAAGGGGTGGGAGATTTCCGGAATTTGAAGGTGGAATTGAAGTGGTAAGATGTCGGAGAGCATGATCCTGCCAATGAACACATCTCCGAACCTGAAATTTGAGTAAAAAGATTGAGAAATTGAATCGATTAGGGTTTTGAAATGACGAGCTTTACTCTTTTGCGATTGTGTGTGAATGAGTGCGATAGTATTGTTCGTTGTTGGGGATGTTATCAAGTGGTACCACTCCTCCACGTTAAGGCTTGAAGCATAGGTACGTAGGGTAATGGTGCGAGTAAAATCTGTTATTTGTACATATTTATTTCAATGTAAAGCAAGGTGAATAGTGGACACGGGTCAAGTATATAAGACAATACCCATTATGAGTATGAGACAAATACAAATACAATTTTATATCTGTCCTATCTTGCTCCGCGTCCCCTCCCACCAACCTGGTGCCCATGTCATATATAGAGGTGTAAACAATCCAAGCAGCTTATAAGTACCTCAAATAAATTATAACTCGAACTAGAATTAATCGAGTTTGAGTTCAAGTATCAAAAGATATTCGATTAAATACTCGACTTAATACTCAAATAAATACTTGATTAGATACTTGATTAAATACTCGATTCGATCCTCAAATTGGTACTCTACTCGATACTTGACTCGTATGAAGTAGTTCTTGTGTATTATTTTCTTTTAAAATGGGTGGCTTGTGACATTAATGGTAAAAATGAAATAAGGAAGATTAAATTCGTTGTAAAAGATGACATATTACATTTGTGATTGAGTGAAAGAACTTATATTTGGCTTGCTTGTATTTTTCCAAACTTTGGTTTTGATGCATATTTGCTATTAATATATCGGCGATTTATTATTGTATATATTAAAATATAATATAGGCAATAATTAAGTATAACTAATGTTCGAGTGCGTGGAATAATATTATAATGAAGCTAATTTGTCAAATGTTTATATGCACAATAAACGAGTGCTCGAGTCGAATTGAGTACTCGAATAGTTAATCGAGTTCTAGTTTGAGAAAAGTTAACTACTCGAATCGAGTTCGAGTTTTCGAGTAGTTAATCGAGTTTGAGACAAGTACTGAGATACTCGGCTCGACTCGACTACACCCCTAGTCATACCTATATTTAATTATTTTAAAAATAGAAAAATGTGTTATTAATTTAATTTTTATGAAATATTATCACAAAATGTAATTGGGTTTTATATATAATATCAAATAATTTTGAGGATCCGGGCCAAAAAAAAAAAATTAATAATAATAATAATTTTGAGGATCCATGCTACTCCCACATCCTTGTGTTCGATCCTCATCCTCCCCTCCCCTTTCCCCCTTCCCTTGCCTGTGGGCATATGTAATGATCAAAAATAATTAACATCAGCGAGTATGGATATATACATTAAGGCGGGCATGGGCGGATATTAGAAATGTGTTGAACACCTACGAGAAATGGGACGAGTTTGTACCCGTCGAGGCAGGTATGATATCTACTTAATACTTGTGGCGTATAACGAGACAGGTATGGATATGGATTTGGGCAGTAGATACAAATAAGGATGACTTTGGAACAGGACAAATACGAGGATGCCTCCTCTATACCCATACACGCCCCCAAATCCATACTCGTTACCCTCCCCATTACCTGCCACATGTTGGATACTCATACCCGCTTCAGCGAGTACATACCCTTATCCATGTCCACCCCATTAACCATGAGTATCCATCGAGTCTTTAGTTCCTGGCGCATATGTGCCCCATACCTGCTCTAATGTGGCTGTCGAACATCTATCCATATCCACTCATATTAATTATTTCACATTGTTTTGTAGAATCTCAATATATCTCGCTCTAATATTTGACACAAAATTGAGTTATTAGATTGAGCACATATTTTTCTTAATTTTAAATAAATAAAATGCAAATTAGAGAGGGTATGGCAAGTATGGAATGGGCAAATATAGGAGCAGGGTGGGGTAGTACAACATCACATACCAGTACCCACCCTAATACTCATGGCAGGTATTGTCAATGTCATGCATTCTACCCTGTACCTGCCACCTGCTTCACTTGCACTCATATCTATCTCAAACAGGAAGGGTACCCGTGGGGTAATGGGCTTTCTCTGCCCCATTGTCATCCTTAGGTACGGGTATAGAGGAGGCACCCCATACCCTCCTCTCTCCAGTACCTTTCCTACATATGAGTTGAGAATTCATCACCCCTTCCTCGTGTTAGTTTACCTTTTTTGGAAAATGATATTGTACAATCAATATAAAAAAATGAAAAAATATCAGTTCCAAAATGTGTAGGTGTAATAGTTTATTTCCTAACTTCTCAAGCTAAAAGTCCGAGGACTTAAAGCTCATCAACCCATTCCTACAGTGTTGATTTTCCTCTTTAAAGTATGATGTTGTGTTGATGTATTTTCAAAATATATGTGATGAATAAAGTATTAAAAATTGTCCAAATACTTGTCTTTTGTGTATATATGGCTTGCATAGGGCCTGTGTCTACACACAGGCCAGTGTCTAGATACACAACTCTACACAACCAAAGAAGGGCAGCTGTGTGTCGACACACAGGGCCAGTGTCTAGATACACAGCCCTACAGAACCAAAGAAGGGCAGCTGTGTGTCGACACACATGGCCCGAGTGTCGACACACAGGTGTTACAAAAGCGCAATGTGTGTCGACACACAGGTTTACAATAAGCTGTGTGTTGAAATGTGCGTCAACACTCACTTCAACACACAGACTTACAAAGAGCTGTATGTCAATGTGTGTGTCGACACATAGCTTCCACACATAGGGCAGTTTTGACAGTTATTGTGTGTGGTTTTTCCTTGTTTTGTGGCGATTCGTTTGGTTATTCTTGGGACGCCTTTAAGCCTTTATATACACCGATATCTCCCATGGTTACATGGTTGAACATACATGAAAAAGAATTTGAGAGAAAGATTTCAAAAGATACTTTGAGAGAAATATCAAAAGGTTTGAGTGCAATTGTTGAAAAGTTCTTACAAACTTCATTCTCTACGTCTCACTCAATCTCTCCTCTTACACATCCTCACTTCATCGTATTTGGTTGTCGTTATATCCCGAAGCTATTTCGTATGCTGAAGTAAGTCTTAAGAAAAGTGATCACATGACCTCCACACCTGAAATCTTGGGATACCTAATTTGCAAGGATTTGCCAGAATTTGAAGAGTTTGCAACAACATGTTGTACTTAGGGGTGTAAACGAGCCAAGTCAAGCAGAGCACCCCCTTGTTGGAACTCGAGTTCGATAAGGTTTATCGAGCTCGAGTTCGAGCCGAGCTCTTATCTAGCATTTTTAACCCTTGTTCGAACTTGGTTCAATAAGATTTTAGTGTGTTCGGTACTCAACTGGACTCGGCTTATTAGGCTTATCAAGCCGAGTTGAGCTCATTATCGAGCCCAGTCGAGTTTAAAACCGAGCAATGCTCACTATCTAGTCGAGTTCGTTACCAAGTCGAACTTTTTAAGTTACTATCAAGCCACTATCAAACTATTTTCAAACCAACACTAACTGTTATCAAAGCTCATAACGAGCCCTTAACAAGCTCATATCAAGCCCCTTAACGAGCTCTTATATTATCAAACTGTTCGTGAACATTAGAGAGCCAAGCTTATGGAGCCTGCTCGAACTCTGCTCAATAAACTATCGAGTCCTAGTAATGAACACGAACGAACCCTAATCAATTACGAACACGAGTAGTTCATCAAAAGTTCGGTTGGTTTACACCCCTAGTTGTACTCCTTATCAATGTGAAGAAAATAATGTAGATTGACATTTCAATATTTTCAAAAATAAAATATTAAAAAAGATTTACAACGTTGCTACAAATATAAAACTATAGCTGTCTGTTATATTTAACATATAGATGTACGACTTTGATCGCATAAAAGTTCAACTATTGTTTCTGTTATATATATTGGTTCCTATATATGCTAGCTATATTTTAAAAAGATTTAGGGCTAGAATGAGCATAAGATAAATGGTTAAGATTAAAACAGGCAATTAAACACATAACTTGAGCTAAGCAAAGAGATAAAACGTTGCCTTTCACTATTTGATAGAAGCAGTGACTTTTGTGTAAATAAAAGGAAGTTGATGGGCATTTCTGTTCCGAAAATTGAAATATGGTCATTTGAGACATTGCCCCTTTTACCTGTGACTGTTGCGCTTATTTACTTGCCCAAGCCGCTATCCTTGTCTGTTCCACCGCTTTGTTTGACGTGTGCCACGCGTTTTTCATCCGTGGCCTTTTCTTTATGTTTCGTCTTCCGATGCCCTAGATTTTTGTTGCTTTTAGTGAATCTGGGCCATCCGTAGGAATGCTAATGTATGGCAGAGATTGGATTTTAAGGGTTAGCCACGTATTGAGGTGGCAGGGTATAAAAGACGCGAGCTAGACTGGGAAATAAAGAACCGTTTTTCCTTTCTTTTGTTTTCCTCTCTCTTCTTCCTTTTTCTTTCTCATTTGCAGCTCTCCAAACCCTAATCCTAGTTCCTCTCATGTTCTTAGGGGTGCACACGGTCCGATATGATGAATTTTGGTTGCCAAATTGAACCAAATCGTAAAAATACGGTTTAATAATTTTACAAGTCAAAACCGAATGGCATATGATAGAGACGAATCAGATGTGATTGAGCTTTTTGGAAGCATGGAATAGAGCGGTTTTTAGTCAGTCCCCTTGTCAATTTCCGTCCTGCCCTGTTGGTTTATCGTCTTCCCCTGCTCCAAACCCATCGCTCTCACTGCTGATTTCGTCATGTGATGCCTATTTTTGTTCTTTTGTGCTGCTTATTTTTGTCCTGCTTTCCTGTTTTTTGTTTCTATCTCCCATTTTTGCAAGTTCTCTTAGGCCTCGCTTGGGCGAGTCGCCTGTTTTGTTTCGTGACTATGCTGCTAATTATCGGAAAAAAGAAGTCAAAACCGAACCGTTTGTTCTCACAAACCGAACAGGACCAAACCAGAAATATGGTTCGATCCGGTCCGGTTTACGGTTTCTACAACAATAATAGAAACATTGTTATAAACATTAATATAGAACTAATTAAGGAATCAAAAGTGAATTAAAATCATCATCAACTACAAAAGCATATCGAAATATGAAAACATTACTTCCCTTCCTAATTTATAATACAAAACATTAATGTAAGGAAATTTCAATAGAAATAAAGGTCCCGGTACTTTGCCCTTTATATCAATTTAGTCTTTACACTTTCAATTGTGTTAATTTAGTTCATGTACAAGTGTATTTTGTCATTTAATCCATAAAGTAAAATTTATGTTAAGTTGTTGGTGAAATTTTTAATGGTTTAGTCAGAAATTGGATTAAATTGAATCAACGGGTGGATTTGCATCTAACATAATTGTGTTGTTAAAAATTACATTATTGACTTAACTTAAAGTTGACCAAAGGACTAAACTAACATAATATAAATAGTAAAGAGACTAAATTGACACAATTACAAGGACTAAATTGACAAAAAAACTTTTATATATTATCAAGTAAAGAGTTGGATGGAAGGAATTCGACAGGATCTTGCCTATCTCAACCTCAATGAGGAGATGACCATAGATAGAGCTCAGTAGAGGATTAGTACAGGTGTAACAGATATAGCAGGTTAAGAGCGACGAGCACTTCTAAGCTAGTACTAGCATCACCAAGCTTCTTACATGCTTGTCTGCTTATACGCATTTCTGCTTTGCTACTTGTTGCTTACACCATATATATGTTTGCATTTTGTAGTTAGGGAGGCTTGACCCCCGTAGATGCTTGCTTGCTTTTGCTTTTTGCTCTTGCTTTCATGCTTCCATGTTTATCATGCTCTACATGTTTTCTGTGCTTTTCATGCCATTCATACTTTTCATGTTAGGGGTCCTCGGAAAGAGCCCCTCATTAAGATATCCCCCTAATGGGGTAAGGCTGTGAACATCATACCCCTCACTGGACTTCTTCTTGTCGTTGTTGTTGTATAGGTTATCAAGTAAAATTTTGCTAACTATTAACTTGTTATAATTTGGATGGTGCAAGTACTCAATGAACCTCTTTTATTTATGATTTTTGTGGTTTACAGTTTAGGTTTGGTTTTAAACCGAACCTAAATCGTAAACCCTACTAACCAAAATTTTCTAAACCAAACCAAAATTTTTCAAACCATAAATCAAACCAAACTATATATTACGGTTTGATCTGGTTGGGATTATGGTTTAAACCATTCTTTGCGCACTCCGACATGGCATTCAAGATTTCTAGTGAGAAGACTTTATAGATTTGGATTATTGTAAGGTTTTTAACTTAGACATTAGATAAACTTCTCTTGTAATAAGAAACCATGGATTAAAACTATCTTTTTTTGGTCTGAACCACATAAAAATCTAGTGTTCTTATTTCTTAGCTTTTTTTTTTTTTTTTTTTTTTTTTTTTGGATCTTGTATTGTAATTTTCGTTTGTGTTGCTTTCTAGTTATAAAAGGACTTAACAAAAGCTATTTCTAAAGATAATTCCAACAATTCCTTTTAGTACATTATTAAAGGCTTGCATGGTTAAGCTATGAAAAAATAATTAGTTTTTTCAAAAATACTTTTTACAAAAATATTTTTTTGTGAAAAGTGCTAATAGGAGTGTTCTCATATTAAAAAAAAAAAAAAATTCAAATTGTACTTCACTTCTATTAAAAGTACTTTTCTTTCTGGGCCAAACAGGCTCAAATCCTCAGTACATCTTTCCAGAAAAGAAGATAGGCAATACAGAGCCCTAGAACTTACCCTGTTAAGCATAAGAAAGTTTCGAGATGCATGCAACCGAAGGACTAGCCGAGATGCATATAAATTGACCTAAACAACCCGGTTACTAAAAGACGAGAATCTACAAATGCATTACAAGCTTATAACAAATAGAATTGTGAATACAAATAGTCTCTAATCTTATAATATTCCTCTGATAAAGGCCCTTCAATTACAATTTGTTGGCTTCCTGTTCCACCAGCCTGCACCACAAATTTGAACAACATAGAAAATTAGGTACTCATTAAATACTATGTGTCTGTTCGGTATTCATTTTTTGTTTGCAGTTTTTTTTTTTAAAGACAATTTTGTCTTTTTTTTTTTTTTTTTGGCTATCAGCTTTCAATTCTTATTGATTTATAAGAAAACTAAAAACCAAAGCCAAAACCAAAAAAAAAATTCATTTCCAAAATGTGACTTTTAATTTCCTAATAACCATATTTAGGAATCAACTCATATTTAGCTCAAACGGCTTTGACTTATCACAAGCCTTCAAGCTGAAAAAGCTCCAGCTAAATGACTCTTAAAACCTAAATGAGTATGGGTCTAGCTTTATGCGCCAATGAACTCGAGCTTAAAATAGTGCAAATAAGTCGACCGAGGCTTCAAACTTGTTAAGCCATTGTGTCCATCGACTGAGCTGATTCCAGAGCTAGATGGAACTCCTAAAAAGCTAATGTTTCACATTCGAAAACACAATTGGCCTTTTGAAGTTAGACTCGTGTATCAAATGCATATCAAACTTCACGAAAACTCAATCCAAATGATATTTGAATCATTTAAATAAGAAGATACTTAACAATGATTTGCTGGCTAATTATATCACTCAAATCAAAAAATAATTGAATCAAAGTGGGTGTGCTAGAGTCAATTTTCTTCATCTATTTGTCCAATACTCAATTTTGTTAGTTATTGCTTAGTTGAGACATTATTTTGATATGTTGTACTTTAAAAGTTCAATTAATGATATTTTGTGCAACTAATATATTATACCAATGCTCCTGCGCTCCAAACTCAAGAAACTCAAATAACTTACACATTAGTACCCTAGTAATTTAACTTTTAGTCCGCAAATTTTGTGAAATAATTTTTTAGTTTTTTTTATAGTTGTTAAAACCCTAATAAAATGAACAAGAGCGCAAGGGGAACAGAAAAAGAAAACGAGAAAGGAGCAAACCCAGCGACACACCTAAGAAAGCCTACCCCAACAACACAAAACCCTCAAGGTCAAGGGAGACCAAAACACCCAAGGCAAGTTACATATATTTTTTAAAATAGTCCAAATGACGGCATGAAAGGGACTAAAACCGCAATGTTGTGACACTGCCAATAAAGAAAAGTTGCATGAGAGGCTTATTTTATACCTTTATACACTACTGTCAGGACGATTTTTTTAAATACATGTTAGTTTTGGACTAAAATATTATTTCACAAAGTTTGTATACTAGAAAATTAATACACCAAACCTTAGGATACTAATTTGTAACATCTTCCCCTAGAAACTTTAAACTTTTATCACTGCCTTCGCCCATTCCTGCTTCCATTTTACTCCAGATTCATGCAACTATGCTAGGCCAAGCTCAAGCTTGAGTTCTAAAGACTAGGCAAGCTATGACCCGAGGTTAAATAGAGTGAAACATTGCCAAGCTAAGCCTTGAGCCTAGCAGGCCCGCATCTTGCTCAGCTGACTTACATCCTTTCTTTATCGATAATATAGTAAAATAAACAGCACAAAAAGAGGAAAAGAAAGAAAATAAAGAAAAAAGATGGCGAACCTTCTGGGTAGGATCTCCAACTTTGCGCAAGGTCACATACTCCCCACATCTCAACGCCCCTCCAGAAAACTCAGCCTGGAAATGACAAATAGGAAATAACAATAACAAAAAAGAAAGACAAATGAGAATCAAGCCCAGCTTTTTTTCAACTTGTTTTATGTCATTTTTTGTGAAACCTTAAGGAAGAACCATACTACAGGGTTGGTTTGATCATGTTGTAAGATTATTGTTTTTTCCGAAGTCGAATTTTTTTTTTTGTTTTTTTATAATCACTTATTTCTAGAATCAAACAAGGCCTTATTCTCCTGCATAGCAAACAAGGCCTTAACCCCTCACTTATGAGAGGCAAAGTGGTCAAAAAAAGTTGAATGGGGGTAAAGTGATAAATTTTTAAACGTGAGGGGGTTAAGTGAATGATTTTAGTTGTGAAGAGAATTTTCTATTATTGAAGCAAAAGATAGAGGAGTTTTGTGTAATTTACCCTAAAAAATAAAATCAAGCCAAGTGATTTTTATGAATTTTCTCTAAGACGAAAAATATCCTATGATGTTTCATATAAATTATGTGCAAGATACATTATGAATGATTATTTTATGTACCTAAATTTCATGGTATTTTCACATCATTATATTTCAATACTTTGTTTCTACAACAACACAGTGCCTCAAAGAGCACCATAGTTTCCTACACCATCATATTTCAGTACTTTGGTTTCTAGAACAATACCTAAGGTTCATGGTATATTTCAATACTTTGTTTCTATTTTTCATTTTTTTGGTATACGCCAATATTTTTCAATTTTAGTCATCTTATTGTAACTTTTTATATACTATTAACTACATCATTTGTCCTTTTATTCTTACCAAACTCCAATGAAGAAAATTCTAGTTTTGCAACTGCCCATTTTCAAACATCCATATAAGGCATAAGAGAAAACAATATACCACAACAACAACAACAACAGTCCTAGTGCCTCGCAGCTCCCGCAGAAAACAATATACCACTTACCAAAAAGTAAAAAAAGGAAAAAAAAATAAAATAAATTATATATATATATATACCTGGATGCCCTTGCTAGCCAAAAATTGCTTGAAATCCGCCATTTTAATGTCGCCAACAAGTACTGATTTATGTGGTGGGGCTGGGGTCGAGAGAGGAAGCAAGCTTAGCATGCTCGTGTCTGTCTTCCCTACTTCAGCATCGACCCATGCAATTTCATAATCTCCAAGCTGCAGTGATGATTTTTCGCATGAGAAAATAGGCCAAGAGAGGATTGATTTCATAAATGGGTGATACTTCTATAATAAACTGTCGATTATGCTAATATTGTAGCAAGACGCTCTATTTTTCTTGCAAAACCTCAACTTTGATCCGGGATTTTCCCTAGAAAGACTAATGCTTCAGAAAAAAAGGGGGATATAAAAATTAGTTTAAGGCTCCGTTTGTAAAGGGGGGGAAAAATTAGATTCTAAGAGCTGATTTTCCTCTTTTCCATTATTTTGCACGTATTTATTGATGGAATTCTCCAACGGAAAAGGTTTTCCACCCAGAATGACTTCCCTGGTAAAATAAAGGAAGTCATCATTCCAAGCAGCCCAAAAAGTATCGGGGTATCCATTAGTCCGAATCTTGATCATGTATATTGTATTACAACTTAGATTGTCTTATAATAAGGTATAAAATGAATTATAGAAGATGCTTTCTTTTAAACCAAATACGAGGATAATATATGGTGGGAACATGGTTTCTCTTGAAGCAAATAGCAAAAAACTTCGAGTTGATTTTGATTTTTCCTTCGAAAATATTTCCCAAGAAAGATATTTTGGGGGTAAAGGAACTTCACCTTTCCCAAATGAAAGGTGGAATTCAGACAATTGCTCTACAGACTAGCACATAGATATATGAGACTTTCCAACAACAACAACAAATCTAGTGCCTCAAAGACTCCCACATAAGCAGGGTCGGGCCGGGGGGGTACGCAGCCTTACCCCTGCAGGGTGAGACCCTAAAGGGCAGTTGTGTCTGAGGGCCCCCAACTTGAGAAACATGAAGGCATGTTTTCATGAGAGCATAAAAGCAATCTATGAGACTTTCCATATTAATAGATCAGCAAGTCCGAAACATTAAACACACTAATGCTTATAGGTTCACTAATCATTCATTTGCCATAGAGTTGGATATACTCGTACCTTCTTGAATAGAATGTCACTCATCAATTTCTCTGAAAGTTGTACCTACATATAGCATAATGCAAAATAAATTAAATCTTTCCATCAGAAAAGACAATTTGTCCAAAATGATAGCATTCTCCTTGTACGATACCTTGTACGCGCATAAATCTGAGGTGACATCAATTGTCTCGCCAATTTGAGGAGCATAAACATGAGGACAGAACTTTGAGCATTGTTGCTTCAAGTGCTCAGTGGCCTCTGCTGAGCCATGCACCAAAACCTATAAAAGTGCAACTGAATCACTCAAATCAAAATTTTTATGTTGAGAAGCGATTGGGTGCAAAGCCATTAGATTTACTATAGTTATAATGAAGCATCACTATAACCTAATCTATGTTACTGGATAAAGGTATAAGCAGAGTCACACTTATCTCTAATCTTTTTTTTTTTTTTTTTTTTGGAGATTTTCTTGTGTATTTGGTCCAACTTCAAGCCTCATTAACAATGTCCAAGCATCCTTCTCTAAATTTTGGCGGTAAGTCCATTTACTTAGATGAAGG
The DNA here is from genome assembly GCA_018398585.1 of Simmondsia chinensis. Lineage (NCBI taxonomy): Eukaryota > Viridiplantae > Streptophyta > Magnoliopsida > Caryophyllales > Simmondsiaceae > Simmondsia > Simmondsia chinensis. Next base: position 29,355,083 of record JAGTTD010000013.1, on the reverse strand, counting down.
TTGAAGAACGTCATTATTACTTTCATAGTATAGGTGACCTACCTCATTCTTGTGCAAATATTTTTCCTGCGTAAGGTAAATTTCTTCCCTTAATCTTTATGGTAACAGAATCACAATGACAATAGCATAGCCAAAAAGAAGGATTTGTTTCATAAAAGCTGGTTTAAATAGGGATAAGAAGAAAGGGATGGCAGCTTTATCCGTAAGCGCAAAGTGTGACCAAAGGGAGAAAACCAGTCAGTTGCTCCACAACACTGAGATGGACCAGTATCTGGGCATTTATTTGATGTCTATGGGTGTATTGGTCTTTCAATAACTGCCCAAATCCCCTTTGTGCAGAATTTAAAGGATGATTATTTCAGACCGACCACCACCACCCAGTACCTCAAGGGGAAAATATACGCAGCCTTACCCATATAAGGCGCTAACCTGAAGAGAGGTTGTGTCCGCATTATTTCAAACCATCCATCATAAATAGACATGAGTGTCCACCCATTGTCCCTATTGAACCTCCCAGACATAGCACAACTTGCTACTCAAAACAAACTCACCTTTATTTCTTCCATAAACTGAAAATAAAAAATTACAACCTATATTTGTGAGCAAAAACTAATCTTTACTAGATAGCAAAAGAGAAAAATATTAAATTACATAAGAAACTACTTCTATAAAATAAAAAGAACTAAATTATCCTATCAAATATCATAATGATGACTATATCATCCTATTGACTTACAAGACAGATTATATTCTAGTCCTATAACTTAATCTAACGAAACCTAAATAAAATATCACATCTTCTACAACCATTAAACATCTTCTTCTGTGTTGCATCACTCCCAGTAGTACATTATGGGTTCTTTTTCAACTAAGTAATCATGTTTTGCAATACGGAGAGGAGATTAGAACATGAGACCTCTTATTCTAAGGCCTCAATTGTGGCACTGCTTTACTACTAAACCAAAGCCTGAATGGTAACAAGTCATGAGACATGAGGGTTGTCTAAAAGCAGCATAAAAATTCGATGTTCTTACAAGTTTCAGTGGGGCCACTTTGTTGAGAATTGACCTAATTGAGCGGCCATCAGACAGGCCCTCAAAATCCATGTAAACCAACGAACACTTCACCTGCACCTGAAGCAACAAAGAAAGCCAGAGAAGTCAGCCATACTGTGAAATCCAATACTAAAAGCTAAAGTTCCATATTTTACTTCTGTGCATTCCTCTTGAAGTTAAAATGGTGATATTAGATTCATATTTAACAGAGCTTAGTCCATGAACTGACACCAATAACAGAAAAACTGATTCAGGAAAAATGATAGAATGCAATGGATAACAAAGCTAAAATGCCATCAATTAATATCCAGAGACGAGCCATAATTTTTAAAATTTGCTAGATTCTAGCCTATAAATAGATAAAGATACTCCTGTCCTTCCCACATGAATAAGTGTGAAGATTGGTCCAGCTCTTGATAACTGCAGTGCTTTATCAATGGAATAATTCCAGGAGATCTTCTTCACAGCCATATCAAGTGTGAAATAGAGTAAGAACTTTATTTGCAAATACTATCAGAAAAAGAACCAAAAGCATCATATGTTTGAATACTACAATGGAAAGAAGGCAGGCATCAGCTAGCATTGCTAGTAAACTCTCCGGGAAGTGGTGGAATATGGTGAACCTAGGATCAAATCCCGCCTTCATTATTAGAGAGAGGGGTTTAAGGGAATGCAGGGAGGCTGCCCCCTTATGTAGCTCATGTGGCTTCCTTACCGTTCTTTAAAAAAAAAAAGCAAGGGAAGGAAGTTCTACAAATTTGTTCTTTTTTCTAGGAGGCAAAAAAATAATATGCTGGACAAAGAGAGAAGTAATCCACAAGACAGTAAACAAATCTACTACAAACAAACAGAGAAGTTTTGCACAGAAAGAGGGAGTAATGCAAGGAAGTTTAAATCTACAGATCCAATCCATATCTACAATAATATAGCTCAAAATGCAAATACAGTTAAACATGATAAGAATTTTAATTAATTCAACTACATATGTCGAGATTTACCGGATAATCGGGTTCCTCATTAGCAAAACACATCTCTTGTCACTATAATTTAGAAGATCAGAAGGTAATGTGCATATGCCAGAGCATAGAAAGCAATTTTTTGCTTCAACTATGACATTGACTAGAAAATGCCCTGAAACGTTAAAGAAATAGCATTGACTTACAGTCAGTTCAGTAGATACGACTTTTGAAGGGGTAGTATCAAACATCAAACTAACTGAGGCTTCGTCAATTTTCCCATCGATATCACCGCCAACCTTTTTTGAACAAATCAAAGCAAGCCAACACAAAAAAAAAAATTATCAGTCAACTTAAACCAAGAATGAAAAAACTAAACACACAAGCATGCATGACAAATTAAAAAAAAAAGGCACAATACAGCAGAATACTCCTGATGCCAAAGACTAGCAAGAGATCCTAGGGGCAACTTGATGAAGAGGTGAATGACTAGGTGCTTTTATGTGACCATGCTGGATGACTGGAATTTGTTCCAATTAACAAATGGCCTAAATTCTTTAGAAAAACATTAAAAAAACCATGAATATGTGAGGCAAGAAAACCAAGAAGTTCTAGCGTTATTTTCCACATCCAAGATGACGATTCTCTGGTATATTTGGCTTGAAAAGAATGCTTGGATTTTCAAAGATTAACATACATCAATTAATTTCTTATGGTAAAGGTAGTCCTTTAGGAGCTTTTTAAACAAAGAGCTTTTGGGGATTTTGCTAACCTAGCTTTACTTTATTTGCAAAGGGATTGGAGGGTTTTATGCCATTAGTTCATGATTTTGTATTATGACATTTTGTAATTTGAGGACATCTTGTCCTTAACACTTTGTGAGTTTTTTCTCTGTTAATATATTTTCTTTTTTTAATTAAAAAAAATTCATAAGCAGCTTTATCTGATAAAAAATTACAGCACCTCAGGTAACATCTGAAATCAAACTCTAAGGCCATTGTCCACATACAGCCTTCCAGCTTCATATAGCCAGAGAAGCATAATCTAGATCCATTCAAACTATGAATAACATTTGATTTTCCAGCTTTGTAATACAAAATTTCACATTGTTGCAATTTGTTGGACTTCAATATAACTAAGTGGACAAGACCTTTTCTTTCCTTTGAATATTTTTTTTGAACTTGTAGACTCTCCACATATCCACCCATGCCAAGGCAAGACCAATAAAATTCACACATCATAGCTTCCTCCCTATTTCAGCAAAATAGTGACTAAAGCATCATTAAAGAAAATTTAGCACGTGGAATGCATTACTTTGCGTCCAAGTTTTCATAATCCTATATTCATGTGCAAGTCCATGCTATCATAAAATCACAACAAGAGTACAATAGAGTTCTTACTTTACTTCTGAGTCTGACTCTAGTCTAACATTCCAATGCTGAACAGGACGAGAAATTTTTTCTCCAAAGTTTTTCAAGGATGAACGCCACTTTTCAAATTTCAAAGACTTGAGCTACAACATCAAGCACAAACTCCAGAATACTACAAATGTTTTAATAAAGTCCCTTCTCAAAGCATCAAGACGCACTTGCCACCAACTTCCTTTGATTGGCGAGAAGTTTGAGCAAATAAGATTTAATATTAGGCAGCCAAAGGATTGTTATTCGAGCAGAAATCAGTTCATTTTTTCACATCTAACTAATCAATTGGTGATTAACTAATCTTTCCACATGTCCTCTTAACACAACTCATTTGTTATCAAAAAGAAAAAAAACTTCACATGCAAGGTGAAACATGCAACTCTATACATCAACACATTGTAGAAAGTTAATACGAGAATCCTACCTGCATTATTTGCTCCATATTTTCTTCTTTGATCACATAATCATCAGGATTAATGACTTCACCAAAATCATCCCACGCGGCAGAATTTTCATAGAAGGGAAACATTGGAGCAACACTAGTCGAAGGTGGGACAAATCCATCACATAGAACATCTCTATGTCCACTACCCGAAGGGCCACCTGCTTCACAGCAGCAATTGTATGAGATTTAGCATATCGAGTTTTAAAATGGAGGAAATTTCTACTGGCATCTGGAATCAGAAAAGGTGAATATGACAAAAAAAAGCTAAATATACGATGTTTTGCACTATAACAAATTTTGAATGGTAGGCAAACTTTAGAGTTAAGGGAAAATAAGGGAATAATATCAGATGAAAACTCAGGGTAGTGTTACGAAACTTTCTTTAGCTTTTAAAATAGAGCTTTTCTTCCTATGATTGAATTTCTCCACATGCTATTGATCTACTACTAGAACTGCATTCTTTCTCTGCATCATTAATTTAGAAATGGGTGTACCTTCCAAGGAATGAGGGGTTTCACGAGCATCAATGACCATAGGATCACCCAAATTAGAATCAGATGCCTGAGATGCTTTCTGCTCTTCCTCTTTGCTAAAACTTGCTTTTAAAGCTTCCTCTTTTTTCCTGCTTTGCTCTTCTTCGTATGCTGCTAACTCTTCTCCCACCAAAGGCACTCTGTTGGATAAGGTAACTTTAACAGCTTTGGGAGGTGGATCTGCTTGAAGCATGCGAGCTAATGTAGCAAACTGCACCATCAGATTCACAGTTTCAGTCAACAGCTACTACAAATACAGCTGGTACCAAAACTGCATATCTTGCCCTCCTCCATTGTATTTCACTATTTTTTTTCCTCCTTGCGGTCCTATTGGTGCGGACATTGTCAGGAAGCAGGGTTTTACAGACAATACATCACTTACCCTCATGATGGCATCGAGTTCTTTTAGGAATACAAGGCCATAACACTTCTGATAGTAAACACATTTACAAGTATATTCTTTAAATATAACACAACACATACGTTAAAAATGCACCATCTCATAATGGCCAATTGCATAATGGCTAAATCAAAATCTAGCCTGTAACAGACATTCACAACCTTTATTTGATTCTTTGTTTACACTAGCACATGGAAACCAAAAGAACATGACAAGGTTTAGCAACAAGTGAAATTGTACCTGGCCTCTTTCTGTAAAAAGGATAAGATTTTGAGCATCAGTTGCCCACTCGACAAATATGTCATGAGAAAATCCGGCTTCCAGACTGGCCATGGATGCTAGAACAATCTGCATATCATACAGCTTCTTTTAACTAAACAACGAAAGTACAAATCCATCTAATATTGTAAAGAAGTAAGCATGTTAACTAACCTTTGGACCCTCTGGAATCTTTTCAAGTTCACTCTTATTGATCAACAGAGTAACATACCTACAAGTTTTTCACAGAAATACTTTGTGAATATTTATCTCCATGTAATGAGAAAACAGGTAAAGATACCATTAAGAGTAGTGAAAACCACTAATATTTTCATCAAGAACTCTAAGACTAACTGAGCTTGAGAGAACAAGACCGCTATAAATATGAAAAACCGAGGGAAGAAATACAGTCTAGAGCAGCTATACAATAAGGCAAATGTCCAGTAACACAAAAGATACTTACTTCAGAAGAAAAGCATTATCCCTTTTATGTTCAAACGACTTTGCTATGGCATCATTCATCCACTCAAGAAAACTTTTTACATACTCAATTGTACTCGAGGAAACATATGTGAGAAAGAAGATTGGATAGGTCAAATGATGTTGTGCCCAGTGCTGCGATTTTCACCAGAAAACTACGGTCAGGCATCAGACATCACAACAATAAAGAGAACAACTAGTGAAATCCAGCTGACCTGTTCTAGAATTAAAAGAAGTTCAAGCACTCGTCCTGCTGTATCAACAGGCAATAACACATTGCCTTCCGCTCTGAGAGTTCTAGTTATAGTATCTAGAAAGCAAAATATGCAGAGGAATTTTAAAAATGTTTCCAAAGCCAGACAATAAATATGATAAGCAAAATAATAGTCAGCAATAACCAACATTATCAACTGAGATAGAATGGAACAGAAAATAAACCTAAGAATTCTTGATCCCTTTGACGTCTAGGAGGTTGGTTGTTCAACGCATTGTAGGCGTCTGTAATTAACACTGCAGGCTTCACAAAAGAGTCTAGAACAGTCCCATTTAAGTGCCTGGTTCAACACATTCAAAGCAAGTGCGTCTTCATTTAGTCGGGCACATGTCATATATGTGCATACATTAAAAACAATATGGTAAGCAGTCTATTTACCTTTCTTTGCGATGATTGAAGTCCACAGCATAAATAACATCCTCCCCATCTTTTGTTATCTTCCATACAGTACCTCCCAGAAGATGTCCAGCCACATGTGGAGCAATAACTATCCCTTCGCCTTTTCCTAATATGGAACGCTTAATGAGATAATAGATTAAACAGCAGTCAGGGGTTCACACTCAATATCATCGACACTGGTACACAAAAGCATTTGAATATATCAAGTTCAGTATGCACTAAGGATGCTTGCTCAGTAGAGTCTTTTATATTGTATACTGGTATAACTGACACCCAAGCTAAACAAAGTAGTGAAGATTGGACTAGAAAATGCAATAGAGAACAAGAGAAAATAGTCTCTCCTAGTTTCAAACAACATGCTCATATCTTCTTTTTGATTGGAAAAAAGAAATAATATTAAAAGAGAAAGAATGTACAAATTACAAAATACAACGATAAAAAACCGAAAACTAGTAACATAAAGCTCTCCAATCCATTTGCAAATCAACTAAGGCTATATCAGGCTCGAAGCCACCAAAGCTTTATCCAAGGAGCTCTTAAAATGACCACTTTTTCATAAGAAATTAACTAGCATATACTGATCTTTGAATTCAAGCTGGGGGTTCTCGGACACAACCTACCCCGTAGGTGTAAGGCTGCATACATCTCAGCCCCCCCCCCCCAAAATAAAAAAGACCCTGCATTGGCGGGAGCCTTTGAGGTATTGGGTTTGTTATTGTTGTAGTTGTATACTGATCCTTGAAAATCCTAGCATTCCTTTCAAGCCAAATACACCAGAGAGTCACAATCTTGATTATGGACAACATGCTCATATTTACAATTCAGTTAATATAGATATCAACCCTTTAGCTAAAGTTGGCAACATCCTGCTTTGCCTAATAATTAACGGGAAAAAATCAATGAGATGCAACCTACCAGATAGATGATAATTCTGAGAGTACGTAAGTCTTGTTATGTTTTGGAACGCAGCATCAATGTCATCCAGGGTAAATAAATCAAACTCCGAAACTTGCTGTAAATATAAATGTTAAACGTTAGATATGTCATATAAATACCTGCAAGGTGCAAGGGAGACAGCGAGTAGATAGGTAAACTGTGTAACACCATATGGCAGAACAATTTGTCATACAAGCATTGATCAGAACGGTGAAATAGAATGCATACAGAATAAACAATGGTGGACAAGATTTTTCTCCTTGTTCCTCATTATGTCCCTGAATTTCTTGCTTTCCTCGTTAATATTGGATGACATTAGAAACAAGGAAAAGAAACCTGCTCTACAATGTGCAAAATCTCAAGCAAAATTATATTCTAATCAATCCACTGGAAGGATAACTGTGCTGTGCTGCAACAAAACCTCCAAGCGGTGAACATGAACTCCAAAAAATATAAAAAAGCAATTACAGATTATCTCAAACAATAATAAATGGGTAATGTTATTGTCAGGCAGAATTGTTAATGCCAGAGCAATATTGTGAAATTTTATGGCTATTATTCACTGCAAGTCACATTATTGCTCTAGCAATAACAACCTAATAAATTCATTTGCTATTTAGATCCGCTGGAAAACCACTCCGATGCCACTCAATTCACAAGAAGTCTTAGCTAGCTACCAAATGCAGTGTACTTTTGCAACATTGCAATAAAGAAGTATCTTTCGGAAGTTTCATCTTGTTGCTTACACATAGCACAGCGTCTATTCACCAGCATACAGCTCCTTTATCAGACTATGCAAGTGAGAAGCACTCTTTCCCAGTTTTTGATTCTTGCTCTATGGATCATTTTACACAGGCATGTGACCTGGTTTTAATTTATGAACTGCCACTTCAAAATACCTTCTTTTTCTTAAAAAAAAAACACTGGTAAGATCATTACATGGGGTGAGCAGAAGATGCCTTGAACTTGGGACTCCGAGGACGCCTAAAGCATCCCCAAACACTGGAACACAAGGGTGTTGGGCAAACACCTGCTTAATAAACCACCATGGCACCTTACCCTCTCAAAACAGTCAGTCATCATAATAATCGAGGACTCCAATATCTCTCAACCTCTTCTAACAGCCAGTCAATACAACTACAGCCTGGGAACCCAGTTTCCCGGCTTGATTTCTGAGGGATCACATGAATTACAAGTAGATGAGAGGAATATACTCTTTCCTAACTAGGTTGAAATGAATTATATAGTACCTTAAAATATGAATACAAAGTAAAACAGCAATAGATAAAGGCATTTGTGAAACCAGCCATTGTCTAAGAGTAGGGCAGGCAAATCTGTCGTGTTATAAGAGGGGTCTTAGAAATGGAGTCAACCTGAAACCGACCCGTTAAATCAAATGGGTTAGAAACTCTCAACCCTTAGCCAATCCAATTATTAAAGGGTCCCATTCAATTATCTTAGTGATTTTTTCCATTAAATGTTAGTTTGTCAACTTACAAACATGTCAGTAATACGCCTCATGATTGATACTAGTAATACATATATGGGATCGTTATAATTGTTAAAATAAATTATCAAATAAATATTACCAAATATAGTTCAAATTACTTTATGTGAGATGGACAACCAATACATATATATATATATATGTATATATATATATATATAAACAAACAATAGTATTACCACTCAAACACCTAATATAACTATATAAACAGGTCAAGCGTGTTAAAAACGAGTTAAAGGGGTCGAACCCAAATTCAACCCAATTATCTAAACAAGCTAAAAGGGTCAACCCAAATTCAACCAAGCTTCAAAAACTTCGAGCCAAACCCACTATCTTCATGTCATGTTCGTATTGTATTATCATGGCATGTCAAACTTTGCCAGCCCAATTTAAGACCAAAAATCCAAGAAGAGTGGGGAAATCAACAATCTATCAATTCGCCTTAATGGGGTTTCTATACTAGCAACAATCAATGCCTATCAATTTTCCCCCATACATTCCTACATCAAATAGATAAATGTACCCGTGAAACCAGCCATATATACAAGAACAGTGTTCACCTTGCGAGAAAGAAAGTGGTCATACATGGTGAGAAGCCCAAGGCGAAACACAGGCTCAGTCGCATAAACAGGAGCACACAATCCAAGTTGCTTCATAGCGTAGGGCAAAGCGCCAAGATGCAGCGTATCTGGATGAGATATCAACACTGCATCAATGGTAGAAGCAACCCTAGACAGAGGTTGAAGAAGGGTGGGCTCAAAATGGTCGTTCCAGCCGCAATCAAGCAAGAAGTTGAAGCCATCAATGGAGACGAGGTAAGAGAGAGGATTCTCGCTGTATACTCCGCATAGTGGACTCACCTGCACCGACGTCCCCATCTCTCTCTCTCTCTCCTCTCTCAAAGGACACAGCTTGGTGTAAGAGTGAAGTTCAGGGGTTTGATGAACCCTAACCCCCTGTGAGGCAACGGGAAAATGAGGGGGAAGGATGTAAGACTGAAATTTGACTTACAACAACAACAGCAGACTCAGTGCCTCAAGAACTTCTGCATAAGTGGAGTAGATATACGCAGTCTTATCCCTTTAGGATGTAACCCTGTCGAAATACCATTTCTGAGGACCACAAACCTTATAGGTTTAGCAATACGAAACACACTTAACTTCGGAGTTCTAATGGGATCTGATATCTTAGTGCGTAGTAAATGAATCCTTAAGACTAGAATTTGACTGTGGAATTAAAATTCTAATAGAATTTTATTTTCACTGTTTGGTTCATTGGAAGAATTGGAGGTTGAAATAATAACTTGGTTTATTATAGGTTTTCGATCAATTGAGTTAGAGTATTTTAAGTTTTAAATCAGCTGTGGTCGAATTTTGGTCTATGTAATTCACATTGCGTTCTAGTTATTATAGCCAGAGCGATTCACTTTGAGTTTGAGTTGTTCGAGGTTCACGTGTTCAATTTGGATTTGAGTCATCTCGTATTTCGGGTTAATCAATTTGGGTCACTTCAGCTATGTTTATCTAAGTCTTATGGGTTTTTTTTTTTTTTTTAACACAATAACGCCAAGTCTTATTGTTTTAAGTTATCTTGAATTTGGATTAATCAAATGGAGTTATGTTGGTTTTCAGATTAGAGGAGTTGATAAGGAATTGTAGTTTGTTACTGTTAAGAATTTATGGGCTTGGAGTTTGATTCTCACTGATGATATACTCATAACTCACCTACTCATGAGGATTGTGGGTCTCTTTATGGGCCAAGGTTGGCTGGGACAACCCAGTATCTCGTTGCAAAAAAAAAAAAAAAAAAAAAAAAAAAAAAGAACTCCATATGTAAATCAAATGTGAATCCCACATAGAAATTGTAGGAAAGAAGAGACTAATTATAAGCATAGAGGGTTACTTTACCAAAAGCCAATTGGTTTTAGGCCCGGAGAAATTCAACATAGCAGAGCGGTTGGATGATCTCTAGCTCTTGTTAGTCGACACTGTGTCCTCAGGGTGCATTTGACTTTATTGCTCCGAGTCCTTCATCGATAAATGTTGGCTCCAACTCAACATAATTCTCAATTAGAGTGGAAAAGGCCAGGCTATGATTGTTGAGAGACTCATATGTAACGGAGAGTGTTAAAAACTCCACATACGAGTCAAATATGAATCCCAAATAGGAATTGTAGGAAAGAAGATAGCAATTTATAAGACCAGTGGGCTACTCTACTAAAAGGTAATTAATTTTTGGATAAAACCCCACTTAGCCTTCTATGTGAATCTCATGCGTGCTAACTACGTAGGTTGGACCTAAAGGCCCGGTGAAATTTAACACTTACCTCCACCCAGAAGAATTGGAATGCATAATTTTCAATTAAAACTCAATTTCATGGAACTGAGCAATAAAATTGTAATTCTAATTTCAACGGCTGAACCACACAATAAAATTGGAATTATAAACGTCAATTCCAGTCTCAAGTCCAATTTCATACTCCAATTTCACGGGTCAAGTAGGGCCTAAAAGAAATTTGAAGATTAAGAAGATAAATTCGAAAATCTTTTGGTCTCGTTACGTTGTTGTTGATCTTCTAATGAATTTTGATTGGATCAATTGAAACATGTTTCGATTAATCATATTAACATCTATTTGCTCGAGTGCCTGTTTTATACGACGGCCAGGTCACTAATTATTAGGAAAAAAAAATGCGATGATATTCGATCAATCAAAGCCATGTTATATTTGAGACATGAATCTAGTAAAATGATATAGGATCGGTCCACTAGATCGATTATTTGTATTAGATTAGGTAGGATACATTTGAGAATTTTGAGTTTTTTGTAGTCACTCTTTTTTCAAAATCACGTTTTTAGATTCATTTTTAAAAAAATTAGAAGTGAAAGAATTTCTATTTTAATCATATTTCTAATTCTATTTTAAACAAGAAATATTATTTTTTAACTTCTTAGAGGAGAGAATATATTTTATTTTCACTAGAAATTATTTTTATATGTGGTCCTTCTAAACAAAATGTCTTCTTTGATTAAAAGAAAGTTTTTTTTTTTTTTAGACTCTTTTTAATAAAGTCAAACAAGTACTAAAATTCAAGACATTAACACAACCTTAAGTGAAGTCCTTCCCGTGCCAAATATTAGACCTAGCAATCGGGTCGGGTTCGGGTTGGGTTATTGTCACATTGGGTCTATCTCGGGTCGGATCAAATTCGGGTTGGGTCAGACTTGGATCGGGTCATCCTCGGGTTCACATTGACCTTGAGTCGGGTCAGTCTCGGGTTGGGTCAACATCAGGTCGGGTCAACTTCAGGTCGGGTATCCTTGGATTAAGTTAGATTTGACCAATTAGGTTATTTTGATAATATATTTATTCAATCTTGAAATTTATAACTAAAATTATAAAACATAATGACTATAATTAGCAATTTATTTAGATTCTATGATAAATTGGATTTCTATTTGGGTCATTTCGGGATATAGGACGGGTCTGATTTGGTCTTGGGTCATCATGGGTCGGGCCATTTCAGGTTTCGGGTCAGCTCGGGTTGGGTCAATTTAGGGTCGGTTCATTTTTGAGTTCTAGTCACAATAAATTTAAAATTTTTCAGGTTAGGGTCAGATCGGATATCGGGTCAAATGGGTCGGGTCACATTTTTCCAGCTCTACCAAATGTAGTGGATTTTGCCTCTGTGGCGACATTGAAGTCCAAAAAATGAAAAAGGAACTTACCCAGTACCTCAAGGGCTCCCGCCTAAGCAGGGTCGGGGGGAGGGGGGGGGGGGGGGGGGATGTACGCAACCTTCCCCCTTCAGGGTGTTAACCTGAAAAGAGGCTGTTTCCCAGTGTGGTGAGATCCATTGTTGGTTAGAAAAGATGTCTTTCTCTTATATTTTTGGGAAATCGTACAGTTTGGAACCCTCCCCCCCCCCCCCCCCCCCCCCCCCCCCCAAAATCTTTTTTAAACCCCATTAACCAAAAATATACCATTTTAGACAAAAATGTCCCTCCCACTTCATCCCCACCCGTCCATTCTCTCTCCTCATTTAATGCAACAGCAGTTAATCATTTACTTTACTCTCTCCCCCCTCCATTTTCTCTATCCTCATTTAATGCAAAAGGACATATTTTTACTTTATGTCATGTAATATGCTTCTCATTCTCTCCCTCCCCTTCTCACTGCCCGCCCGTTTTACTCAGCTTACCTCTCATTCTCCCTTCTTTGTTCTTTTTCTCTCATTCTGAATTCCCTAAGCTCCATTTTTTTCGTCCTCCGTGTGTCGTTCTGCTACTTTGGGCCCTCGGAAGAAGAAGAAGGCCTGGTAAGATCGTGTTTGAAGCATTGTGGCATTGCGGTAGGTTCAAGGTTGAGTCGTTATACACATTTTACGGTTTTCAGATCAGATATTGAAGGTAAAATGATCATTTGTTGACATTGTCGTTAATGAATCCTTATCGTATGAGGTTGGTGTGTTACAAGTCATTTATGGTGTATGATTAGCGTAAATGATGTATTATAATTTTCTTTTGGTGTGTTTCAACTCAATAATGGTGTATGATTAATCATACACCGTGTATGATTGATTTAAATGGTGTATTATCATGTTGTGTTGGTGTTTTTCAAGTCATTAATGGTGTATGATCAATCATACACCTTGTATGATACGTTTTAATGGTGTGAAATTAACTTGTTTAGGTGTGTTTCAAGTAATTAGTTGTGTATGATCAATCACACACCGTGTATGATTGGTTTTAATGCTGTGAAATCAACTTGTGTTAGTGTGTTTCAAGTAATTAATGGTCTATGATTAATCATACACCGTATATGATAAAGTTTAATGGTGTAAAATCAACTTGTTTAGGTGTGTTTCAAGTAATTAGTGGTGTATGATCAATCATACACCGTATATGATAAAGTTTAACGGTGTGAAAATAACTTGTTTAGGTGTGTTTCAAGTAATTAGTAGTATATGATCAATCATACACAGTGTATGATAAAGTTTAATGGTGTGAAATCAACTTGTTTAGGTGTGTTTCAAGTAATTAGTGGTGTATGATCAATCATACACCGTTTATGATTGCTTTTTAATGGTGTGAAATCAACTTGTTTAGGTGTGTTTCAAGTAATTAATGGTGTATGATTAATCATACACCGTGTATGATTGGTTTTAATGCTGTGAATTCAACTTGTGTTAGTGTGTTTCAAGTAATTAGTGGCGTATAATCAATCATACACTGTGTATGATAGGTTTTAATGGTGTGAAATCAACTTGTTTAGGTGTATTTCAAGTAATTAGTGGTGTATGATCAATCATACACTGTGTATGATAACTTTTAATGGCGTGAAATCAACTTGTGTTAGTGTGTTTCAAGTAATTAGGGTGTATGATCAATCATACACCGTGTATGAGTACTTTTAATGGTGTGAAATCAACTTGTTTAGGCGTGTTTCAAGTAATTAGGGGTGTATGATAGGTTTTAATGGTGTGAAATTAACTTGTTTAGGTGTGTTTTAAGTAATTAGTGGTGTATGATTAATCATACACAATGTATGATAGGTTGTAATTGTGTAAAGTCAACTTGTATTGGTTTTCATTGTGTAAAATCAACTTATATATGTGTGTTTCAAGTATTTAATGGTGTATGATCAATCATACATGGTGTATGATAGGTTTTAATAGTGTAAAATCAACTTATATAGGTATGTTTCAAGTAATTAGTGGTGTATGATCAATAATACATGGTGTATGATAGGTTATAATGGTGTAAAATCAACTTATATAGATATGTTTCAAGTAATTAATGGTGTATGATCAATCATACACGGTGTATGATTGGTTTTAATGGTGTAAAATCAACTTTTGCAGGTTTATTAAGTAATTAGTGGTATAATGGTGTAAAATGAACTTATATAGGTATGTTTCAAGTAAATAGTGCTGTATGATCAATCATACACGGTGTATGATAGGTTTTAATGGTATAACATCAACTTTTGCAAGTTTTTCCAAGTAATTAGTGGTATAATGGTGTAAAATCAACTTGTATAAGTATGTTTCAAGTAATTAGTGGTATATGATGAATCATATATAGTGTATGATGGATTATAATAGTGTAAAATCAACTTATGTAGGTATGTTTCAAGGAATTAGTGGTGTATGACTTATCATACACGGTGTATGATTGATTTAAATGGTGTAATATCATTTGTTGTTGGTTGTTTCAAGTCATTAATAGCGTATGATCAATCATACACGATTATGATTCGTTTAAATGGTGTAATATCAAGTTGTGTTGGTGTGTTTTAAGTCATTAGTGGTGTATGATTGATCATACACCGTGTATGATGGGTTTAAATGGTGTGCAACAACTTGTTTTAGTGTCTTTCAAGTCAATAGTGGTGTAAGATCAACCATACACCGTCTATGATTGGTATAAATGGCGTGAAAACAACTTGTTTTTGTGTGTTTTAAGCAATTAGTGGTGTATGATCAATCATACACCATGTATGATAGGTTTTAAGGGTGTGAAATCAATTGGTATTAGTGTGTGTTAAGTAAATAGTGGTGTATGATTAATCATGCACCGTGTATGATTGGTTTTAACGGTGTGAAATCAACTTTTTTAGTGTGTTTCAAGAAAATAGTGGTGTATGATCAATCATACACCGTGTATGATAGGTTTAAATGGTGTAAATCAACTTGTTTCAATGTCTTTCAAGTCATTAGTGGGGTATGATTAATCATACACCATATATTAATGCTTTAAATGCTATTCTTTCATTTTATCTTGGTGTGTCTCATGTAATTAGTGGTGTAATATCATGTTACTTTCGTGTTCATAGTAATGGGAGATGTTGCTATTGTTCGGTACGGTGGACACTTTGACGAGAGGGCAGAGTATGTTGGTGGAAAGTTGGATTTTGTTTTTTTAGATGATAAGACTGACTTTACTGGCTTGCAAAGGACTTTGGTGGAGTTGATGGGTGTTCAGGTGGATGAAGGTTCGAAGATGCAATTGCAAGTTCGTACCGGCGATCGGGACATCCCATTGTATGATGTCAATAATGATAGATCAGTAATGGTTTGGAAGGCACTGGCAAAAAAAGATATGGCGAAGCATACCTTGTTCGTTACTGTTGATTCACAGTTGATAGGACTCCTTACTTTGGAAAGCAACAGAGTCTTAATCAAACACTACCAGATGGTGACGAGAACAATGGTGGTTTGGACCCTGTGGTGCCTTATAGTTTTGGTGGATATATTAACACGGGGATGTAAGAAGTAGCCCGTGGAGATGCATCTGAACTGGGGTTTGACATACCTACGGCGACAGCGACAGCAACCAGTGAAGATTGGGAAAATTCCAATCAAAGTCCGTGCGATCATTTGGATAATATAAATTTATCCCATGTGCAACCGACTGCAATCAACGCATCACCTCCACATGAGCACATTTCTGACCAGCAGAATATTTGCCCTGAAGTGGGTAGATCACCTCCTACTGTCGAACCTGCAGTGGAACCGAATGTCTAATCCGACGTCCAAGCTACTGTTGATCCTCATTATGACGATGATGTTGGTTCCGGTGATGAGAGTAGTTGGATTGACGGGGTATATGGGTAGGGTAGGATGGTTGATGTAATCGAGGTGCATTAAGTATTTAAATAGAAAAAGAATTTGTTGACTAACCTGGTAGTAATTGCCATGAGGAAAAATTTTGAATTCAAGAGCTTCAAGTCTAACAAATCCTTAACGGTTTTTCGTTGTGTGCAAGAGGGTTGCACATGGAGGGTTCGGGCTATGTGTCTAGGAGATGGTGAGTATTGGATGGTTACAAAAGTTGAAAATAATCATACCCACCCTACCGCTATCACCACTGTTAGACACAGGCAGGCAACCAGTTGGGTCATCAGGGAATGCGTCCACAAGAAACTTGTCAACTCCGGAAGAGTGTTCAAGCCACGGAATGTGATAGATGACATCCGTAGTTGCTACGGTGTCGATATCAGCTACAGTGTTGCATGGAGGGCATGAGAGTTTGCATACAACAATGTTTGATTGGGTACCGCCAAAGAGTCATATGCATTCTTGCCTGCTTATCTGCATGTCCTCCAACAGACTAACCCCGGTACCACATTTTATTTACAGACAGATGACGAAAGCAGGTTTCAGTACCTTTTCATTGCGTTTGATGCTTCACTGAAAGGGTACCGATTTTGCCGGCCTGTTGTGAGCATTGACGCAACACATCTAAAGGGAAAATACCGGGGTGTTCTGTTCATGGCCATTTGCCACGATGCCAACTAGCAAATTTTCCCGATTACTGTCGGTATCGGTGATTCAGAGAATGATGCATTGTGGCATTGGTTCCTGAGCAGGTTGAAGGAAGTCATTGGGGAGCCTATTGGCCATGTCATTATATCTGATAGACACCGAAGCATCCAACTCGCGGTGGAAGAAGTTTTCTGCAGCACATTTCACGGGATGTGCATGTACCACTTGCTGAACAACTTGAACCCCAAATTCAAAAGCAAAACGAAGCAATTGGATCAGTACTACTACTACCAAGCAGCTAAAGCATACAACATTCAAGAGTTCCATAGTTTATTTTTTAGTTTATGCTGTGCCGTACCCAGGGCTAAAGATTACGTGGAAGCTGTGGGACTGGACAAGTGGACTCGTTCCCACTCCCCTTGTCGTCGGTACAACATAATGACGACAAATATTTCGGAATCCATGAGTGTTGTATTGGTCAAGGTGCGTGACTATCCAATTATTGCCCTCGTTGATGAGTTTAGGCTACTGTTACAGAAGTGGTTTCATGACAGAAGAGCCAAAACTGAAGCTTGCACCAGTACAATGTCCCACGACATCGAAAAAAATTACAAGACAGATTCAAATTATCAAGAACGGTGACAGTAAGCTCCGTACATATTTTCTTGTTTAATCCCTACTACAAAGCATGTTTATAGCGTGTTTTAAATACTTAGGGGTGTAAGGCAGGTTTTAATGGTATGTAATGTACGATTGCTTAACATGGTGTGAAATCTACCTGTGTTGGCATGTTAAAAGTTTGAAACGGTGTGAAATCCGC
The DNA here is from genome assembly GCA_018398585.1 of Simmondsia chinensis. Taxonomy (NCBI): domain Eukaryota; kingdom Viridiplantae; phylum Streptophyta; class Magnoliopsida; order Caryophyllales; family Simmondsiaceae; genus Simmondsia; species Simmondsia chinensis. The sequence continues at coordinate 29,337,330 of JAGTTD010000013.1, read as the reverse complement.
TAATATTGGGGCGCTTCAAGTGTTTCGTGGTGTATGTTTAACCATAACCCTTGTATGATACGTTTTAGGGGTGTAAAATCAACTCGTTGCTGTGCGAATCAAATAATCCTTGGACGTTTATTGGTGACACGTGCATGTTTTGTTATTTTTTTTATTTTTTTTTATTTTTGCACCGTGGTTGTTTGACGCATTTGTCTATCCTTTTGGCAATGCAGGTTTTGCGAGTTGATGATTATAATTTCGACGTCATCGATGGGGATAAGAACTTTTGCGTAGATATGTCGCTCTGGACATGTACCTGCCGCAGGTTTCAGCTTGAGCAGCTTCCTTGTGAGCATGCGTTAGCCGTCGTACGGCACAGTCCTCATGGTCTGTATGACTTATGCTTGCCGTACTATAGTAGAGAAAATTGGCACGAGTCGTACAGAGGTGTTGTCTACCGGATGCCGCACATAAGTGACGGGCGTATCCCGCATGTATGATGAGTCATACACCACTAATTACTTGAAACATAACCATATAAGTTGATTTTACACATTTAAAACTTATCATACACCGTATATGATAAGTCAAACACCACTAAATACTTGAAACATAACTATATAAGTTGATTTTACACAATTAAAACTTATCATACATGGTGTATGATAAATCAAACACCACTAATTACTTGAAACACACTTATACAAGTTGATTTTACACATTTAAAACGTATCATACACCGTGTATGATAAGTCAAACACCACTAAATACTTGAAACATAACTATACGAGTTGATTTTACACATTTAAAACGTACCATACATCGTGTATGATAAGTCATACACTACTAATTACTTGAAACATACTTATACAAGTTGATTTTACACATTTAAAACGTATCATACACCGTGTATGATAAGTCGAACACCACTAAATACTTGAAATACAACTATATAAGTTGATTTTACACAATTAAAACTTAGCATACAATGTGTATGATAAGTCATACACAACTAATTGCTTGAAACATACTTATACAAGTTGATTTGACACATTTAAAACTTATCATACACGGTGTATGATAAGTCATACACCACTAATTACTTGAAACATAACTATATAAGTTGATTTTACACATTTAAAACGTATCATATACTGTACAAGATAAGCCATACACCACTAATTATTTGAAGCACACTTATACAAGATGATTTTATACATTTAAAACTCATCATACACCATGTATGATAAGTCATACACCACTAATTACTTGAAACACACTTATACAAGTTAATTTTACACATTTAAAACTCATCGTACACCGTGTATGATAAGTCAAACACCACTAAATACTTGAAACATAACTATACAAGTTGATTTTACACATTTAAAACGTGTCATACACGGTGTATGATAAGTCAAACACCACTAAATACTTGAAACATAACTATATAAGTTGATTTTACACAATTAAAACTTATCATACACCGTGTATGATAAGTCATACGCCACTAATTACTTGAAACACACTTATACAAGTTGATTTTACACATTTAAAACTTATCATACACGGTGTATGATAAGTCATACACCACTAATTACTTGAAACATAATTATATAAGTTGATTTTACACATTTAAAACTTATCATATACCGTGTAAGATAAGCCATACACCACTAATTACTTGAAACACACTTATACAAGTTGATTTTACACATTTAAAACTCATCATACACTGTGTATGATAGTCAAACACCACTAAATACTTAAAACATAACTATACAAGTTGATTTTACACATTTAAAACTCATCATACACCGTGTATGATAAGTCAAACACCACTAAATACTTGAAACATAACTATACAAGTTGATTTTACACATTTAAAACGTATCATACACCGTGTATGATAAGTCAAACACCACTAAATACTTGCAACATAACTATATAAGTTGATTTTACACAATTAAAACCTATCATATACGGTGTATGATAAGTCATACACCACTAATTACTTGAAATACACTTATACAAGTTGATTTTACACATTTAAAACTTATCATACACGGTGTATGATAAGTCATACACCACTAATTACTTGAAACATAATTACATAAGTTGATTGTAAACATTTAAAACTTATCATATACCGTGTAAGATAAGCCATACACCACTAATTACTTGAAACACACTTATACAAGTTGATTTTACACATTTAAAACTCATCATACACCGTGTATGATAAGTCAAACACCACTAAATACTTAAAACATAACTATACAAGTTGATTTTACACATTTAAAACTCATCATACACCGTATATGATATGTCAAACACCACTAAATACTTGAAACATAACTATACAAGTTGATTTTACACATTTAAAACGTATCATACACGGTGTATGATAAGTCAAACACCACTAAATACTTGCAACATAACTATATAAGTTGATTTTACACAATTAAAACCTATCATACACGGTGTATGATAAGTCATACACCACTCATTATTTGAAACACACTTATACAAGTTGATTTTACACATTTAAAACTTATCATACACGGTGCATGATAAGTCATACACCACTAATTACTTGAAATATAACTATATAAGTTGGTTTTACACATTTAAAACTTATCATACACCGTGTAAGATAAGCCATACACTACTAATTACTTGAAACACACTTATACAAGTTGATTTTACACACTTAAAACTCATCATACACCGTGTATGATAAGTCAAACACCACTAAATACTTAAAACATAACTATACAAGTTGATTTTACACATTTAAAACTCATCATACACCGTGTATGATAAGTCAATCACCACTAAATACTTGAAACATAACTATACAGGTTGGTTTTACACATTTAAAACGTATCATACACCGTGTATGATAAGTCAAACACTACTAAATACTTGCAACATAACTATATAAGTTGATTTTACATAATTAAAACCTATCATACACGGTGTATGATAAGTCATATACCACTAATTATTTGAAACGCACTTATGCAAGTTGATTTTACACATTTAAAACTTATCATACACGGTGTATGATAAGTCATACACCACTAATTACTTGAAACATAACTATATAAGTTGATTTTACACATTTAAAACTTATCATACACCGTGTAAGATAAGCCATACGCTACTAATTACTTGAAACACACTTATATAAGTTGATTTTACACATTTAAAACTCATCATACACCATGTATGATAAGTCAAACACCACTAAATACTTGAAACATAACTATACAAGTTGATTTTATACATTTAAAACTCATCATACACCGTGTATGATAAGTCAAACACCACTAAATGCTTGAAGCATAACTATACAAGTTGATTTTACACATTTAAAACGTATCATACACCGTGTATGATAAGTCAAACACCACTAAATGCTTGAAACATAACTACATTAGTTGATTTTACACAATTAAAACTTATCATACACGGTGTATGATAAGTCATACACCACTAATTACTTGAAATACATTTATAAAGATGATTTTACACATTTAAAGGTCATCATACACCGTGTATGATAAGTCATACACCACTAATTACTTGAAACATAACGATATAAGTTGATATTACACATTTCAAACTTATCATACACTGTGTATGATAAGTCATACACCACTAATTACTTGAAACACACTTATATAAGTTGATTTTACACATTTAAACCTCATCATACACTGTGTATGATAAGTCAAACACCACTAAATACTTGAAACATAACTATACAAGTTGATTTTACACATTTAAAACGTATCATACATCGTGTATGATAAGTCAAACACCACTAAGTACTTGAAACATAACTATATAAGTTGATTTTACACAGTTAAAACTTATCATACACAGTGTTTGATAAGTCATACACCACAAAATACTTGAAATACACTTATACAAGTTGATTTTACACATTTAAAACTTATCATACACGGTGTATGATAAGTCATACACCACTAATTACTTGAAACATAACTAATTTTACACATTTAAAACTTATCATACACCATATAAGATAAGCCATACACCACTAATTACTTGAAACACACTTAGACAAGTTGATTTCAAACAATTAAAACCTACCATACACGGTGTATGATTGATCATACACAATTAATTAGAGTAAATAGTTGATTTTACACAGTTAAAACCTATCATATACGGTGTATGGTTAAACATACACCACTAATCGATAAAAACACACATAAACTAGTTGGTTTTGTACCATTAAAAGCAATCATACACGGTGTATGATTAATCACACACCACTGTTTACTTAACACACACAAACACAAGTTGGTTTTACACCATTAAAACCAATCATACATCATGTATAATTGATCATACACTACTAATTACTTAAAAAATATCTACACAAGTTAATTTTACACCATTCAAACCTATCATACACAGTGTATGATTGATCATACACCACTAATTACTTAAAAAATATCTACACAAGTTAGTTTTACACCATTAAAACGAATCGTACGTCGTGTATGATTGACCATACACCACTAATTACTTAAAAAATATCTACACAAGTTCATTTTACACCATTAAAACGAATCATACACCATGTATGATTGATCATACACCACTAATTGCTTAAAAAATATCTACACAAGTTCGTTTTGCACCATTAAAACGAATCATACACCGTGTATGATTGATCATACACCGCTAATTACTTAAAAAATATCTACACAACTTCGTTTTGCACCATTAAAACCAATCATACACCATGTATGATTGATCATACGCCACTAATTACTTAGAAAACATCTACACAAGTTCTTTTTACACCATTAAAACTAATCATACACCACTAATTACTTAAAAAACATCTACACCGGTTGCTTTTACAGCATTAAAACCAATCATAAACCGTGTATGATTGAAAATACACCACTAATTACTTAAAAAACATCTACACAAGTTGATTTCACAGCATTAAATCCAATCATATACCGTGTATGATTGATCATACACAACTAATTACTTAAAAAACGTCTACCCAAGTTAGTTTTACACCATTAAAACCAATCATACACCTTGTATGATTGATCATACACCACTAATTACTTAAAAAATATCTACACAAGTTCGTTTTACACCATTAAAACCAATTATACACCATGTATGATTGATCATACACTACTAATTACTTAAAAAACATCTACACAAGTTCTTTTTACACCATTAAAACCAATCATACATGGTGTATGATTGATCATATACCACTAATTACTTGAAACACACCTAGAAAACTTGGTTTTACACCATCAAAAGCAATCATACACAGTGTATGATTGATCATACATCACTAATGACTTAAAACACAAGCCGTGTATCATCAATCATCCACCATTTATGCTTCACCGTCAATATCTGCTTTCCACCCCCAAAATCCACACAACTTATCGAGAACTATCAATAAAAACCGATTCAACCACCACACACATAAAATACGAAAAAGCATGTAAAACATCTACACAATAAAGTTAATCAGCCACTGAATCAACAACCAAACCAGGATAAAACACACTAACCCTTACTCACAAAGCCACTAACACCAAAACCCTAAACCCTAAATAAAATCCTAACCAATACTATGCCCATGCAACACACGAAACAAACGCATATTATACATTTACCTACAAAATAACTACGAAAATCGGTACTCACCTTCGAAAATGGTGATTAAACCCTAGATCGACGAAGAGAGCAAGGATGAAGTGAGCAAACAGACGATATCGTCGGACGAACGTGTCTTGCAGCAAAGAGAGCAGCTAGAGCTTCACAACCGATGGGAACGAGAATCGCAGATGAAGTTAGAGGAGAAAGAGGATGAATGGGTGAGAGAAAGAGGAGAGACATAGTGGCTTGCAAAACACGATTTGGAGGAGAGAGAAAACAGAAGGGAAGGGGGAGGGGGTAATTCAAAATTTACAGCTGTAAAAATTAAATGAGGAGAGAGAAGAGGGGGTAAGGTAACGTGTGGACTGCATAACGTTAAATGAGGAGAGAGAGAGTGGACGGGTGGGGGTGGGGGGTGAAGTAGGAGGGGTATTTTTGTCCAAAAGGGTCTATTTTGGGTTAAGGGGTCTAAAAAAGATTAAATAGTGCGTTAAGGGTCTAATCCGTACGATTTTCCTATATTTTTTCCACCCTTAATATAAAGTGTGTGAGCTATGGGTTAGACCTTGACCTTGATAGCGTTTTAACCATTAGGCTAGATGTTCAATTAACTATTCCTATTCGAAATTAAATAAGGCTCGTTTAGTTCATTTTGAGGGCTCCATTAATGTTGAACAATTTGCTAAGAGACGATTTGCTAAGAAGTAGTTAATGGCCTAGAGTTAGTTTGATAACGGATCAATAATGTCTTGATAGTAGCTTCAATATCTTAGCTCATTAGCAAGCTCGTTGCGGTAGGTCATAACTAGCAAGCTCAGTTCCATAACAAACTCATCTCAACCCCATTAGAGTAATAAGCATACTGATATCTTTCTAGACCAAGTTAGAACACAGGCTTAAAAGCCTAATAAAGACTCAACTTGAACTCAAATTTTTAAGGCATACTGAGTTGGAGTTCGAGCAAAAGGGTACTTCGCACAGCTCCGCTCGCTATCCATAAGTATATTTTTTTGGATCACATAAACGCCCGAAGGCTTACACGAGGGGGGAAGGGGTGGAGGGAATGAGGTTTGAGCACGGGACCACCAGAGTAGCACTCCACTCACCCAACCGGGTGAGCTCCCATGAGAACCTCAGCTATTTCACATTTGAATATAGCATACATAATATCTGAAAACAAATTTAATAGTCACCTCCATAATTAATTGCAATTTAAGATCAAGTTTAATAATTCCAACATGCAACCCAACCCACCTAGGTTGATAAGCCGCTTCTGCTAAATCAGTAATGAATTAAAGCATTTAAGGCAGAAATATCTTTATTGGTTATAAAACTATAGAGATATTATACTCTATAGAAAGGTAATAAAAAAACAAACTCAAATATAATTGAGAAAAAATGATAAATATTTTATATCAGAATAAGATTATTTTATTAATTTCTTTTTTTTTATCTCTCTCGTTCTTTTTTTTCTTTTCTTTTTCTTTCTCTCTTTCCTTTTTGTTGTATGTTTGGGCTGTGTGCTATTGGAAGGGGTGGGGGGATGAGTCATTCAATCATGGCTCAGGATGTGACACATGTCACGACTTATATAAATGAATAAATTATCAAACTGGCACACTTTTAAAAAAAATTTACCAAAATAATACAGTTTGAAAAATATTTATCAAATTGGCACACTTTACTGTAGCAGTATCAACGCACGCCGTTTAAAACGGCGTACGTTGATAAATTTTTTTTTTTTTTTTCTAAATTGGGGGACGCGGTTTGAATCCAATCTTTTTTTTTTTTTTAATTTTAATATTATTAATATTATTTATTTTTTTAGATGGATTAAATAAGAGTATTTAAAATTAATATTTAAGTACTCAAAATTCTTTTATATACTCTTACTTTTTTATAATATGTGTTGACACACATTTAACGTACTCAAATTCAGCACCAATATAAGAGTACCTAAAAGAATTTTGAGTACTTAGGTAGTGATTTTAAGTACATTGGTGGTGAATTTGAGTACGTTAAATATGTGCCGACACACATCATAAAGACATACGAATACCTAAAAGAATATGAAGTATTTAGGTAGTGATTTTAAGTACATTGGTGGTGAATTTGAGTACGTGAAATGTGTGTCAACACACATAATTTATATGTCGACACACACTATGAAGAAAATAAGAGTAACAAAAAAAAAATTGAGTAGTTGAGTAGTGATTTTGAATATTTGTTGTAATTTTGAGTATGTTAAGTGTGCGTCGACACACACCATAAAGAAGTAAGAGTACCTAAAAAAATTTTGAGTACTTAAGTAGTAATTTTGAGTACGTTAAATGTGTGTCGACATACATAATTTATGTGTTGACACATATTATAAAGAAGTAAGAGTACCTAAAAAAATTTTGAGTACTTATATCTAACCTATTTTTAAAAAATAAAAAATATTCATAATATTAAAATTAAAAAAAAAAAAAAAATTGGATGGGGGGACGCCATTTCAAAAGGAGTCCCCCCATTTGAAAAAAAAAAAAATTTTTTTTATTAACGTACACCGTTTAAAACGGCGTACGTTGATACTGATACAGTAAAGTATGCCAATTTGGTAAATATTTTTAAAACTGTGCTATTTTAGTAAATTTTTTTTAAAAGTGTGTCAGTTTGGTAAAAAATTCTATATAAATACCCATATATATATATATATATATATATATATATATACATGTAAATAGATATTTTATATAATTTTTAATTTTCTATGATATTTGATAATATCCAAACTCGACTTTAAAATTTGTACCTTAAAAATATTCAATATTTACAATATCATTCATAATTTGAAAAATGAAAATCTAAAAAAATAATTATTTTCATAGCAATGCCAAACAGATCCTCGAAGAAGTATTGACACGATTCATTACTGATCCTTAAAAAATTATTCATTCATAATTTGAAAAACGAAAATCTAAAAATAATTATTTCACAACAATGCTAAATAGATCCTTAAAGAAGTATTGATACGATTCATTACTGATCCAATACGATTCCCCCCAAACTGTACTTAATGAGAACATCAAATCAAACCGGGGGCTTTGAAGCTTGAATCACACAATTTTAGCATATCTTAAACATCAATCTTGTATTTCAAATACACTTGACAAGAACTGAAATTACTGATGTCACTACGAGGAGTGATCCAGTTGAGAAGGACGAGGATCGGATAACAAATGCACCATGTATTTTGCCATATTAAGTCAAAAACAACTGTATGGTCTTTTATTTCATGTTATGTTACCATGCAATTGTTAAAAACAAACTTAATATGGCAAAATGTATGGTGCATTTGTTTTTAATGGAAACCTACTGATTAAAAACTTTACACTTATCAAACTTCGATCGAATGCACTTTGTCGTTCAAGTTTTGTGGGGAGCCTTCCCATAGTTCTTCCAGCTCCTTTCTCATCCACGAGATCACGATTACGGGTCCCAATGTTGACGGAACCTGCACAAATCATTAGAGGGGTAAGTACAATGGAGTCCCTTTTTTCAGATAGATGGTAAACAGGGCCAATCCCGAGATTTTAGGATTCTAAAATAAGTTTGATTTGTAAACTTTTTTTTGTTGGGAAAAGCGGAACAAAAGCATAAAATCAAAATGAACACACCAAATTTTACGTGGAAGCCCTCTCTCAATTAGAGGAAAAAACCATGGAACTCAAATGGACATCTCATCTGCTACGAAATCTAGGACTAAGATCTCTTATTGAAATCCCAAATGCTGTCTCACAATTTCTCCATTAAAGTGTGGCCACTAAATAGTAAGCCACCAACCTTCCTCAATGTATAGCTTTCAAAAGAAGAAGCTACAAACTCTCTTCAAACACCTAAGAATGACTCCCTTCGTGCTCAGGGAACCGCACCCAGTATCAAACACAAAAACTTTGGTAACTACATTGTTTAGTTCAGCTTAAGCATACCGCAAATTATAATACTACCTAAAATGTGGGCTTTTAATGTCATTATATAAGTAGTCATGTCTCCAGATGATATACAGTAGAAGTAACTAATAATATAACTAATTTTCAAAAAAAGTCCTTCATGAATTAGGATTGCTTGGGATTTTGATTGGCCCTAGTGGTAAAGGGGCAAGCAGCATGGCGAAGTGCCAGGGGGTCCAAGTACAGGAACAACAAGGCTAGAAGCAAATAGAAACAGATAGCAGCCAACAAGACGAAGAAATCAGAGCTCCAAACTACTACTAGAAGTCAAAAATGATCCCCTCAACTTTTAGTTTCATCAAACACATCCCCTCCACTATCGCCAGTTTGTATTAATCAGTTTCGGTGTTGCGATTCCGCCAAATTTTGACTTTATGCAACCAAATCATATGTATATGACAAAAAATAAATGTCACCTGTGATTTTAGCGACGAAATTTAGGGGAGTATTATACTTGTTTAATATCCTCATTTGCTCAATGGTTATGTAAAATAGAAAAAAGTAATATACAATAATAACAGCCCAATGCCTCAGTGCCTCAAAAAGGCTCCCACAAAGGCAGGGTCTGAGGGAGGGTTAGATGTACACGACCTTACCCTACAGGGTGCTACCTTATAGAGAGGTTATTTCCGAAGGGCCAATGTGAGGTAGCTTTCTCTGAGCTTTCAGCATGAAGATTAGTGGCCAAAACCGTTGATACTCTACCAAAACCAAACGCCTCCCACACGGACAGATGGAGCAGAACCCATAGAATCAATTTTGATCGCCATAATGTCAAGTCCATGATCGCAATGTGGCAAAAATCGGGTTTTGTGAATATTAAATAGCGTGTCACGAAATAACGTTTGAATTTTTAGGTAACACTTTATTTTGAACATTATGCTTTCATGAAATTAAATTAAATGAATATCATGCAATTATTGATTTTCAGACCCATTTGCTAGTTTTTAACATAAAACGCATTCACAAGTCTGCTTTAATAAATCAAATACAATAAATATCTTTTTAAGAAGCCATCACAAAAATACTTTGCCCATAACTCCAATTGTGTAATGACTCCAATCGGAAAGTTCAAGCTCAAGCTCGAGTTGGGCTTGTCAAAAGCTCTGGCTCGGCTCCGCGAGCCTTGAATTAAGATTACAATACTTTGGCTCATTTAAGCTCAATTTAGGCTCGTTTAAGCTCGGGCTTAGCTGATTTAGGCTCAAATTTGGCTTCATTGGGCATATTTGAGCAAATATATTATATCAAGAAAGGTTCACTTAGACTCGCAAGCCTATGAGCTCAAGCTTCACCAGGCTCAGGCTCAGGCTCAGGCTCAGGCTCGGCTTGCATCGAGCTCAAAGCAAGCCGAGCCTTTCGAACTTTATGAGGAGCCGACTTGGCTCACTTACACCCCTAATTATGTGATTGCAAACCATAATTTGATTCCATGATGTCTCCCTCTACCTGGAGTTATCTACGAGTAAAATGTGTTCTCCTATCTATCACAGTCTCGCCAACCCCAACACAACACCTCTTCCCCATAGTTGAACCCCAAAACACAAATATATCAAACATATGCAAATAATTTTTGACCTTTAGGGAGTTCATTAAAATGTCTACTTAAGTCCCTTCTTTGCCACCAAAGTACACAGAAATGGACAAATTGGTCGCTCAAATCCTAATAAAAATCCCATTCGGTCAACTAGCTGGTTTAGAGTGGACAAGTTGGTCACCCAAGCAAAAATTTGGAAAATTTTATCACCCAACTCCCAATAAAATCCTATTTTGATCACTTAAATGATTTAAAAAAGACAAAATTCATCACCCAATTAAAAAGCAACATTTTTATTTTGAGTTATTTAAAACATTTAGGTGACCAAATATGATTTTTATTAAAACCGAGGTAGCTGAATCTTCCAAAATTTGACTTGAGTGGCCAACTTGTCCATTTTCGTAGACCGAAAAAGAACTTCAATCTTAAAATATCATCAGAGGAACAAAAACATACCAGGTAAAGAAGTGCTGGCTGTGGTGAGTGAGTCAGAACTCCGGCTGCTAAAGCAGTAACTAGTCCCACTGCATATCCAGAAATGGCATACCATATATACTTGTGGCCTTTCGAGTATGCCAAGTCAATTGCACTTACAGTTTCCCTGCTCTTTCTATGATCAAAGCAGAGAACTAAGGCGAGAAGCATGGCGGGGATAGCCTAAGAAAACAAACACGACAATGAAAGTTAGATCTTTGTCGTTGCTTCCCGGGAAGAGAATAAAGATAAATGGAAAGAGGGGTGTAAATGAGATAAGTTGATCTTAGACTTGATAAAGCTCAAGCATGGAGGCTCACAAGCCTAAAGGCTCATTTGACCATATTCTGAAATTATTGCTTTTTTCTAGAATCGCTTTTTTCATGATCACTTTTTGCGGAATCAATTTTTTCAAATTATGAGCAAAGGAACTTCTTCAAATTTTTTTTTAAAATTTTGCTTTTGATTCTGCTTTAATAGAGAAACATTATTTTCCCACTTCTCTCTAACAACAAAAAATATAGTTTCTGCTTCTATTTGAAAGTGCTTTTACTTGTGGGCGAAACTCCAGAGAAACCCGATGAAGTGCTTTTTAATGACAAAAAGCAAATTTTTGCTCGAATACAATAGGATCAAACAGGTAATAAACAAACCTCAATAAGCCAATTTTGAGCCAAAATATGAGCGTATATGTGCCTAATTGAGCCAAATTCGAACCTAAATGAGTTGAGTTCAAGCATTATCAAGCTCAAATGAGCATCAATCAAACTTAAATAAGCCTAAACAAGGCGAAGTCATCTTCAAGCTCAATAAGTTGGGGTCGAGCTTAAAGAAGCATGAGCTCAAAGTCTTTAGAATTCGGGAACTTCAAGCCAAACCCAAGTTGAGCAAAATATTGACAAGCCAAGCATGGAGCATGGAAAGCTCGAGCTCAACTTGGCTCATCTACACCTCTAAATGGAGCAACAAAGCACACAAGAATCTTTCTATCTTTCCAAGACCTAGACACAAAATAAGTGAAGATACTTGCGCTGAAACAACTGCATGTTTAAACATTATCAGAGCAAACTAAGTCTTATTCCACTATATGGACTGACTACAAAGATTATCAGGAGCGTCAATGCTAAGAAGATCTAAAAAGTTTAACCACTAGCAGTTGTCCACCTAACACATCCATCGGGTAATGTGAGATATTAGGGATTGATATTCAAACCAACCTCCAATAAACACATTGGGCCAAGCGCTACAAGAAGGCGCACCAACTAAAAGAATAGTCCCAAACAAGTTAATTCTTCACCACACGTGAAAATGCACAAAAGCAACATGTTTATAACTTGTTACTTTCTTTAATTGAAAAAAGATAATTCATTAAGAGAGAGAGACTGTACAAAGAGCTAAGGACAAGATGTCCTTGGTCATCATAAATCATTACTTATTCAGTGAATGCCTTTGAGCAAATGGGGCAGAGCAGAAAAATAAAAAGAAAGGATGTTGTACCATGTCCCCTAGTCCAAGCATCATGAAGTCTGCAGCATTTCCTCCTGGAACAACTCCACCCAACAAATTCCTAGGAAAGATTATCTTCACTGGTAGCTCCAACTTTTTTGTTATCAGTTGTAAACCAGGAAGGCTCAAACTATTTGCTACTGTATGAACAGGATTGGATGCCTGCTGGGTTGCTACAGACACCATGACGTTTGCCCCAAAGAATCTCTCCGAGTAGAAAACCCAGAATATATCATACAAAAACAAACACGCCAGGAGCAAAGCACATATTTTTATATTTGGAAGTCGTACATGGCTAACGAACGCAATACAAATGGAGATCCCAAGCAAATTGTTCAATATCCAGTGTCCAGAAACTAACCAAGCAGCCACTATACTGAAGCATGCCAGCAAGAGGAGGCCTTGAATCCTTGTAATTGACTTTGAACAACACCTTGACACAAATGGATCAGCCAATCCAAGTTGTGACTTCACATGATTAACATGTGGAGAAAGGCAGAAGAAAAGAGATGAAGCAGATGCAACGGCAGTGAACAAAGTAAGCAGTTGTGACACGGAAGTAAACAAATAGAACATCAAAATCAGACTGAATGAGCTCATTATTGGAATCATGAGTGCTTGAGACCTGTCTAATGTAATGGATGCTTCTGATAAATCGCGATTACGCTCCATCTCTTTGCCATAATTTAGAGCTCTGAATGCTGATCCGAATGTCACAGCAACAGCTGTCACAATCAGAGTAATTGGAGCAGGCTCAAACAAATATGCAAGTTTCCACAGTGGTTCCATGGCCAGCTCGAGAAACAAATCTTTCAAATTAACCGTTCAATAATACAATCATATACTACACTCCAAAAAATTGAGGCCTATCACAAAAGCTGCATTGTTTCTCTGTTGAAGTTTTCACAAGGAAAATCTATACAACCTGATGAAATAAATGAAACACACGGAAAGTAAGAACTGATCCAAGTCAATCTTCGAGGAATTTAAGCAAGACAATAGGAATAGACCAAAATAGATGAACTAACAACAACAAACCCAGTGCCTGAAAGGCTCCCCCCAAGGCAGGGCCTAGGGGAGTGAAATATATGCAGCCTTACCCTTAGAGGGTGTTACCCTGAAGGGAGGCTACTTCCAAGGGCCCAATTAGATATGCAGCCTCATACGGAATGATATTTATAAAATCAAGTCAAAGTCAAATCAATAAAGCAGTACCAGACATGCAAGCAACAATAAAGCAAATAGATGAACTAGTATAACTAGAATATGCTTTTCACATGAAACCAATTACTTTGTATCAAACAACATAACCCTCTTTCTCCAATATAGAGCTTAATGCATAACACAATGATTTCAGTGACGAAAAACCCCAACATTATTAATGACAGAAAAATCATCAGAATCATAGATGCGGGGAAGTATTAAGACAATACAAGAAACAATTTTGATACAAGCTCAAAATGAATTCATTGGATGATAAAAGAGTTTTGAAGCAACAATAGAAAGTTTCATTGGAGCTGTCTCCAGAAGTGCATTCCAGAAACGACACCAAGCCTGATTTTATCAGCAAAACTCCATCATGAATATAACTAGAAGCCTAATCAGTTTTAGGGAACAAGAACTATATGTTTAGGTAGCCAAAGTGTACATGCCAGTTTACACGCACCCGGACAGATTACTTGCTTTCACACACCACCCTCTTGGAAGTTTTTGTATGTGCAACAAGGTGAGGTGGGGCTTATAGACCCAGTGAGAAGGCCCAATAGATTGTTGAAACTCAATGGCAAGACTCAAAACCCCAAAACTAATGCTTCTTGGGGCACCGGTTTCAAATGGCTCTTGAGAGCCAACCCCTTAAGGTTAAGAATGATTCCCTAGCAACCGAATTAAAGCCACTAGAATATATATCACATAAATATCACTGGGCAAATAGCTGAATCTTCCATCTATGTGCTTCAAGCAATGTATAACAAAATAAGTAGAACCGAAATGAAGCTCATTCAAGATTTACATAATTTCCACGAACTTTCAGTTTCATATGAAAACAAAGTATTCTGCAAAGATAACTTTCGGCTTCCTTCAAAATGAATCGAGAAATGACAAGGGCAGAAAAAACCCAACAAGTAGCACTTCCTGAAGGTAACATTGTTCTTGGGCTATACTCATACACGCATTTACTTTTCCCACATGGAGAACGATGAAATAAATTCACCGATACTGTTTCTATTCAACCAAGAAAATGAATCAATGAATGAAGCATAAATTCCAAAATTAAACTTGACAAGGCCCTAAATTTCTCATAGATAAAGCATCCTGACCAATGAATTAACTAGATTGTTCTTCAACAAGTAACAATACCTGAAAAGCAGCATTATGCCTCAACAACAGTAACCCGGGCATTCTTCTTTGGCTTGAAGAAATGCTGGCATTTTAAAGATTAACACACGCCAGTTAATTTCCTATGGGAAATGTGGCCTTTTTAGGAGATCATTGTCGCTGCACAAAGAGCTTTGGAAGGTTTGCTAACATAGCATTAGTTGATTGATTTGGAAGGAACTTGAGGGCTTTATGTTATTAGTTTATGGTTTCTATTCTTGCTTTTTGTAATTTTGAGAACGTCTTTTCCTTAACTCTACACTCTCTCTTAATACTATTTCTTTTTCTCATAAAAAATACAGTCGCCCATGCGTTTTAGTTTCACTATGTAGAAAAATCGAAAATTAGGAAATAAAATCCCTGGCACAGATTCCGTTCGATAATCAAATGAATCATGAACTACAAGCATATATTTCGAAATTGTGTTAGGACATGCGGGCAGTTCTCAACCAACTTTGATACCAATTGCTAGGACCAACCATGAAATACCAAACCACAATCAGAATAGCAAACACAATTGAAAGGGATTGGAGGAAATATTGAACACCAGAATTTACGTGGTTCAACCCAAGCCTACATCCACAAAGGGAGAGTAACATAATTTCACAATAAAAACAGAGATATTACAACAGAGTTTCTCACTCACACTCTACCTCCAACTATTTTCTCTGCATCTTTGTGTCTTTGACTTTTACCGCTACTAAATCACGTTACAAGAAAACCTTATTTATAGGCCTCTACAATCATAACACTGGTCACCTAAAAGTCACCCCATTTATGCAACCTTAGATAATAGCCATGACCGTAGGAACACCATGTTACAGTACAAAATAGTCCCCCCGTCAAAAAGGACAAAGGAATAATACCAAGTTATACACCGAGAAGGTTACGCCACTCATTGCCTATTAGTTTTGTGATACAACCCCACTTGGGTTATAACATACCATCAATCTCCAAACTTAACAAATTGAACGCCACAGATGCCCAAGATTTCTCGAAGAAGAAGAAGAATAATGAACAATACCTTAATTGATCGATGAATTAAACAAAAGAATCATGCAAGATGAATTGAAGAAGAAAAATTAGGGCTTGGAATATGAACTTACCTTGTACTCGAAGAGTTTACTTGGCCAAATTTTCACAAGTTACCCCTTCAGCGCAGAAAAAGTGAGTCAAAATGATAATGTTTGATTTTGCAGTTTAGTGCCTCTTGTAAGTTCTTTTTTCAGTTCTTGCCCTCAGTTTCTTTGATTTCACTCGTCAACGCGGTATCTTGAGAGAGACTGTAAAATCTATATGAAATGTACGTATTCATATATGTAATATTTATAGGTTTATTTATGCTAAATATTTCTATTTTTTGTTTATTATATTAATTTAGTCTTTGTATTTTTATTTGTGTTAATTTGGTCCCTGACCAATTCAAAATATGTCAATTTAGTCCTTTGATCAAATTTAAGTTAAATTAATGATGTAATTTTGAACGGGTAAAATTATATTCGATATAAGTAACTTATTATAAATTCATATGTTTACTCAGTTTAACCCAACTCATGGCCGAACTATTAAAATTTTCATTCTAAACTTAACATAATTTTTTCTCTAAGGACCAAATTGACACATTTTGAATTGTACTGAGATTAAATTGACACAATTAAAAGTATAGGGACTAAATTGACATAATGGATAAAGTGTAGCGACTTTTGGCATAAATAAACCATATTTATATTTGTATTATATATTTTAAAGTAAATTATTTAGTAATACCTGATATTTAATGTATTAATTTTTCATTTATAAACTTTATAAAAAATAACTTTTTTGATTCATAAGTCTCAGGGTAAAAATGACGTAAACTGCGGCCAGGTATTACCGTCATACCCTATTGATGGCCGGGTTGGACTGAACCGCTGCAAGTAAGATACCACAACCCCTCAGAGTTGGAGGAACCCAAACTACTGCCATACCGCATTGATAGTCAAGCTAGACGAACCTGTACCAAGTAAGACATCTCACCCCCTCTGAGTCAGAAGACTCTAGCCCGGGTAAGATGTCTTGCCATTGGTTGAGTAAGCTGAATCAAGTAGAGAACCCAACTCGCTCTCGAGTTGGTTGAGCCTAATTTAAGTAGGATACGACTGAGTTAGTTGTACCTAGACCGGGTATAGCATCGCGAGTGGGAGACGATTACTGGCGGGAGCATTCTTGGTGTTCGATCGCTTTGTGCTGGGGCTTTTCGGCATATCATTGGTGATGGCCGGGACACTGCTTTGTGGTCTGATTACTGGTTGCCGTGTGGATGTCTGGAGGGGCGGTTCACTTTCCCCCTCCTCCATTCCACTGGTCATCGTTTGGGATCTCGAGTTTCAGATATTATAGAGGGCAATCAGTGGCGTTTTCCACGGGATATTGAGGAGCTGCTTCCTATCCGGGATTCTGTTAACTTCAGGCCCCGACCAGGGGTAGCTAACAGTGTACAATGGATGAGGGACCCATCAGGGGCTTTCACCACTAGATCGGCATGGGAGACGATTCGCAGTCGGAGGGAGGAGGACTCCATCCATCATCTCCTTTGGTTTCAACTTCACATCCCGAGGCACTCCTTCATTTTGTGGGTTGCCTCCTGTGAGCGTCTACAGACATTTGACAGACTGCTGAGACATCGAGTGCAGGATGTTCGGGCTACTTGCATGTTGTGTGGGTCAGATGCTGAGTGGCATGACCATTTCTTCTTCACTTGCAGCTACTATGCTACTGTTTGGTCCAGAGTGTCCTCTCGCACCTCTTTTGCCTGACCCACGCTTCTATGGCGCGAGCTGGTTCAGTGGGCTGCTACCAAGCTTCGTGGCCGCGGGGTGGATCGGATTCTTGGCTGCCTTTATTTCTCCGCTACGGTTTACATCCTGTCGTATGAGCGCAACCTGAGGATTCATTGGTCCCAGTTCAAGCCTTCTACAGTCATCACTGAGGAGATCACAGGATTGGTCCGCAGTCATCTGATTGCTGCCCTTACACTTCGCGGTGCTCATCGCCACTCGTAGTTTTTGCAGGAGTGGGGGATTGAACATTAGCTTGTTTGCCTTCATTTGCTTTGATTATATATTGCTTTGATTGATTCTTTGATGTAGATCTTCTGGCCTTAGCTTGAGGTATGCCCCTCGTAGACTTGTACATATGTTTTGATTATATATAGTATTTATCACTGATTTACCAAAAAAAAAAGTATAGCATCGTGAGTTAAGTACATCTTGTTTAGATAGGTCCACCCCATACAAGATAGCCGTGGGGTTAGTATTGTACCCCCACTCCCCAGCAATTAAACTAGATCCATTGACTGTGAGCCCTTGTGACGACATTCCTTGGACCTCTAGGAAGTGTCTAAGATCTTCATCATTCTTTCATAATAAATACCCCCTCCTCATCCTCTTTTATAAAAAACAAAAGAGACCAGAAGGGAAAAAGGGCTTGAGCCTAGTCCTCCTAAAAGAACCTTTACTCAAAAATCAAAACCAGAGTTATATATATTTAATAAAATAGCCCGAATAACGGTATAAATAGTGTAAAACTTGTCATTATTTGTTGATAGACCCAACATACCCTTAGTACTTCTCTCAACGCATGCACGAACCGTGATGACAGAGAGGTAGTCAGAGCATATTTTACATTCTTATACATAGTCATTTGGAATATTTTATTCAATACATAAAACTTTTTAATTAAAAAATTATTTCATAAGATTTGTGGACTATGAATTAATAAACAAAATCTTAGGGTACCGGTGTAATCTCTTCTAGGATAGTCTGAGCTATTTAATGCATCATCATCGATAAGCATGCTTTTGTGACCACAGTAAGGAAGACATTTGCAAAACTAGTTTTGGCATCATATGGTTAGAGGCTCACGAGTCAGGGTACCAATTATAGTCATATGCGGTTTTCTGATAGTCATGGTAGAGAAGATTACGATGGATTAGGGAAGGCGGTGTTATCAAAACAACGAGGGCAAGAGAGAGTGACACGATCGGGCTAAGAACAAATATAACAATACTAGGACCCGCCCCAAGCAAACTGCCACCAAGAATGAAAGGACAAGTACCTACTGGCCTTACCCAATTTGAGGAATGAGATGGCATGCCTCTAGTCTAATTGGAGCTTGACCCTCCTAGTTGAAGGGCCTTGGTTGGGTACTGTGGTTGGCCTTGATTTTCGGATTTGCCTCCTTACTCATGACAGTAGTTGTTTTTTCGTCCATTGTCATCTCAACCACAACCACTACAACCATGGTTAGATCGCTGAGTACCTCCACTTGTAGCAACTAAAGCATGACTTTGATCAGTAGAGGGACGTCCATTGTAGCAAATTGAAGGTGGTAAAAGGGAAATATTTTTTCATAAATGTAGCAAAAGCAACATATTCAGAAGGAAAACGCAAGAGAGCGTAATGAATAATTCTTTGTTTAAGATAGAGGAATCAATGGTAACAAGGTCTTTGGCTATGAATTTAAGCTTAGCAAGATAGTTTTCCTTAGTTTTGGACATCTTTTCGATGAAGGTTAAGTTGGGAGTAAAGATTGAACTTTTTGGCATCGGTGATCTTGAAAGGGCTAGGCTAGAGGATCCCACGTGGCTTTGGAGGTAGAGCGTCTAAAAGTATCATTAACGAGAGGATAAGAAAGGGTGGCGATAATACAAGAGCAATGCGTTTTCCTGTGTGTACCCATGTTAAATTTTAGTATTATGAGTACAAGATCGATAAAAATTAAGACAGTAAGTAGGGGGCAAGGGTAATTGTCGTCAATATGTCTAATAATTTGATGGGCAACCAAAAGTATATAGAATTATTCACGCAATGTAGGGTAGTCAATAGTATTTCTGGTCAATAGTTACTATAGAGGAGATAATAGAAAGGGTAGAAGAAGAGGCGTTGCTACTCGGTTAGATGATAATGGAGCCAGATTTTGTTAGAAAAGGGACACGATTGACCTGAAGGGCAGCAGTGTTGTAGCGCTCGCGACAAGTTAGGGAGTGATAGCAAGGAGGTGGTCATCGACACAATGGTAAGGCGGTTGAACCAAAAGAAAGAGAAGGAAGGGGGAAGGGATCTTCAAGACAAGATTCAGAGTCATTGTTGGTGTCACAGAAGCGATGAGATAGTAGAGATGGTGCCACCAACATCCAACATCCTATAAAGGGAGGAGCCTATTTGACGACATAAGGGTGGTAGGTCACCACTATGGGTTAGGCGGGTGGCTTGTGGATCGGGGAGACACTGGCATAAGGGGAGCCAGGCTCCGATGAGGGTAGGGCGGGCACACCTATGATCGAAAGGCCATCCAAAGGGGAAGCGGGTGGACTATGGTGGCTACAACTTGGGGTACATGACAATTATGATTAGCGAGTACAAAATACTGGAAATATCAATTACATCTGTAGAAGGTGTAGATGTAGATTTAAAGATACAATATAAACTATAAATAGAGATATAGAAGGGACAATTATAGAGGATAGAGATCCAGAGAAGATAATAAACAAGACATAGGTCTACTGATATAATACATGCCGAAAATACGTATATGGATCTATCGTAATAGGGTATCTCAATAGGGAGTAAAATAGGCTCGACCTAGAGAAAGATATATTCTATAAATAGGGGTAATCATTATAAATTTGTAATACAAGGTGTCAATAAAAATGAAATGTTACCTTTATAGAATGCCCCTTATTACAATAACTACCCTTATTTTTAGAACCTCCCCACCCATCTCTAGGTCAGGGCCACTCTACTATCTATTAGGCTATCATACTAGTATAAATCCATATACTTATTTTGAGCATGTATCATAATAATTATCCTCTAATAACACATTCTCTATTTTTAAACAAGCCCCTGGTTTCTTGTTCCCTTTTCGCAGCTTGATTATGCATGTTTTATTCTTTTGATCTTTTGAATGTGTGGATTTTACGGACTATATTTGACTTGTAAATTTTACTTTATGCTCCGTTTGTTTTAAGGGAAGTACTTTTTTCCCAGAAAACATTTTCTTTAGGAAAAGGTTTTACGAGGAAATTTAAATTCCAATTAATGTTTTTCGTTATTTATTTTGGCCAAAAACGTGCTCCCGCCTCATAATATTACTTATTTGCTTTAAAAAATAATCTTCTATCAAGCATACTATACCTTGTTATAAGATAACATGAAATCGCGAAACTATATATTACAAGTTCTATAAGCCTCCTTTGGTGGTGAAGAAGATATTTTTAATGAAAAAATATGGGACCATTTATCATCTAGATAACCTACATATTTAAAAATATACAATGAGGCCCCTTAATGTTTCAAAATTTTATCATTCAAGTATTGAATCTTGGTGAATTTTTATCAAAATTTAATTATTTTTCATCATAAAACATTGATGTGATGCATGATTATAATAATATATATAATTACATCAATATTTTTAACAAAAATCTAGTATATTACTGAAAAAAATTCACTAAATTATGACGAAGTATATCTACATAGTAGTGAAATAATGTGCCTTACTACGATCGATGTATAGCCCAAAACTTTTTAAACGACTTAGAATTCTGAATTCCCTTCTTTTACAAAGAAAAACATTTTCCGTCAAAAAGTGCGCGCCAAACAACGGAAAGTAGAAAAATCATTTCCGAGAATCTCTTTTTTCTTCGAAATAAACGGAGCCTATATTTACGCAAATCATTAAAATTATTAATTAATTGTAAGAAAATACAATAAGAGCCAACTGACAAGAGAACAAGCCCAACAAAAATAGCACTAATAGCCCACCCAACCCAGTAAGTGACTACATTTTGAAATAATTGTATTTTAAAGTTATTATTTAAGAACTTTAGTATTATTTTTTAGGGTTATTTACCCCAAAAGTTTCTGTACTTTGCCATTGTGTAAATTTGGTCCTTAGAGTAAAATGTTTGTTAAATTCGTTGACGAAATTTTTAGTGGTTCGGCCACAGGTTGGGTAAATTGAGCCAACATATTCATTTGTATTGGGTTATTGGCATCTAATGTGATTATGACATTAAAAATTATGCCATTTAACTTGAATTTCACCGTGAGACTAAATTAACACAATATAAATTATAGAGAGACTAAATTGACACAATTTAAAATACAAGGACTAAATCAATATAGTGAGCAAAAGTATAGGAACCATTTGAGAAAATAATCCTATTTTTATTATGACTGAAGACATTTATGTCTTAAATACTTTTTAGTTCTATCTATGATTATTCTTTAACGAAGAAATAATATATTTCAGTTCTCTTTGAAAGGAAAAAAAAAACACATTTTGTTTTATTTAAAAGCGCTTTTACACGTAAGTCAAACACTTAGAAAAAATCAACGAGATTTTTTTGTTAAAGAACATATTTTTTTCTGTAAAACAGTATGACGAAACACACACTTAATCGGCTCATTATTTAGATGAACTTAAATGAACAATGTTATTGATGCGTATTTTTTACTAGCAAGTGCACTAGTCGCTTCAAGTAATACAGAGTGAGTAGAGTATCGTTCCCACGAGGATTGCTGAGTGAGTACTGAAATTAATAGCTTTAATACTATTTGAAAAATCAAAAAATTTATGATTTTGATATGAAATAAAATAAGATAAAATAAAATAAAAAGAAAAAGTTAAAACTAGACTAGTATAAGCCGATTTAAGATTTTTTTTTTTAGTTAATAAAGTCTAAGGCATCCGATTTCACCTTAGTTGCATCAATACGCCTTTTCTATTCTCGATATTCAAGTTGTTACTGTGTGTTGATGGTTGAAAATCTTAATCTACTAAACATTCTCTTTCGAGCAACATTTAGCGTACTCTTTAACATATTAACCCATCACTTTCGTGCATGAATTTAAATAAGAAAAGAGTTATAAAAGCTCTATAATTTTCTTTTAAAAACCACACAAATTGCGTTAATCTCTCTCGAGCATTCGCCCAATTTGTGGTGCTTATCACCTCAGCACTCATCATAAATCTCCTCTCGGTCTCATTATGAATCATTACGGGCCTTAAATGGCGATCAAGCATTTAAAACTTATTAAGAATAATGATAAACACTTCAACAACGCAATAACATAAACATTGAATACCTTAAATTAGAAATTAACGTATTTTACAACTTAGGCTATATCGTAGCCTTAGATTAACAAAATTAGTTCATGATAAACTTAATATTAAACATTAAAAACATCAAAATACATGAACTAAAGAAGAAAAATGATAAAACACGCAAAAATTAACAAAAAATAACAAAAATAGAGTAGAACAGGTCAGGGTCTGCCTGCTGCGACCCGACCTATTCTCACCTCATTCTTGCTCGATTTTTTTGTGTTTTTTTGGTCTAAAAACTTAATGATTAAACTCCCTGCATCCTCCCCTATTTATATAAGTTGAGTTTGGAATAAAAAATTTAGAGAAAATCCCAAAAATCAGCTCCCATTTGTGCTTCCCAGCGGCAGCCGCTGCCTGTCTGCGAGTTGCTGATTTTTTATTGATTTTGAGATTGATCACCGCCTAAATCTTGACCATAATTGTTTGAAATTGAGTTTGATGCATCAATGAAGTTATTTTATAATTTTCTTGCAGCTTGCACCGCCAAAACTTAGCTCAAACTTCAATTTTATTTGATATTATCTGCACAGCTGTATTGTGATCTCCTAGCCACCTTTTCAACCAATTATCTTGCTTTTCCTCTTCATACCACCGCCCAAATACTGCAATAACATGCTAAGATGATGTTAGATAACGTATTTAAGCTTTGGGTTAATGTATTTTTGTAGAAAAATCAAGAAATATGGGGCTGTAAAGCAAGCTTGCTGCAGCAGGTGCATCACCTGCTTTGATACTTGTGATTTGTTTATATTTTCGATTTTTTTTCTGATTTTTTATGCTTAAACAAGCTTTAAGTAATGTTTAATTATATTATACAAGATATAAAAGATAGATAATAAGGATAGAAGCTCGAATTTTAGCAAAAATTGATGCAAAACTTGTAAAATAGGGTGGAAATTAGGTATTTTTGGTAATTTTATACAATTTTTGTTATTATTTTGTAAGTTTTTTTATTTATTTATCTTGCTTTTACTTATTGAAATTAATGATAAAACTAGCAAGATTTAATACAAAATTGGATTTTTTGCAATAAAGTAGTAAAATAGTCAAAACCGAGCAAAAGCGAGCAAAAGTGATAAAATTAGAAGTAAAATATTTTAAAATGATATAGATAAATATATACAAATTTAAGGTTATCAGTTATTTAAATGATTATGACACTTTAGTTTGGTGGAATATGTGAGAAAATACGGAATCCCAAGTACTTAATTCGAATCAAATACTATGACCAAACGAGAAGTAATACGGATAAAAGAGAACGAAAAATAAGAACACAATGATTTACATGGAAACCCCTCTTCAATCGAGAGGGGAGAAAACAACTGGCGGAGATGGAGACTTTTATTGATTTGAGAATAGAAGAATTACAATTCACTTCTCTCTCTCTCTATATATCAAGGATGACACGGCTCACTTTTTTTGGATACGGAACATGTGAACCCTAGGGATGTATTTATTCCCCCATGAAAAATAGACTCCCGATCGATCGGGGGGGTCCTGATCGATCGGTGGATCCTCTGGATGCGGGTTCACTTACGTACTTTTCCCGATCGATCGGGGTGCTCCTTGCTTGCCTCCACTTAAATCTAAGAATTTAAGGCATATTCCTAAGAAACCTCCACCTTGACTCAAATTTAACACCGAAATAAAATACCTCCACCTTTTCCACTAACACCCTACAACCAGGGTTAAGAAACTGAAACTGAGAGGCCAACCAAGTTCGAGCAATGCTCGAATTTCCTGTCGGGAAGAAATTTAGTGAATATGTCTGCTGCATTATTTTCAGTGCCAATCTTCTTCAACTCCATCTTGCGCTCATCTATCAGATCTCGAATAAAATGATGATTGACATCAATGTGCTTTATCCTGTCATGATGCGTCATCTGATCTTTAGCTAGGTGAATTGCAGACTGGCTATCACAATAGACCCTAACTGTGCCTTGATCAACACTGAGTTCACTAATCAAACCTCTCAACCAAACAGCTTCCTTGAATGCTTCTGTCACTGCCATATACTCAGCTTCTGTAGTTGACTGTGCGGTAACTGACTGTAAACATGCTCTCCAACTAATAGCACTATCACCCAAATAGAACACATAACCAGAAGTAGACTTCCTCTTATCGAGGTCTCCACCGTAGTCTGAGTCAACATACCCAACTAAACAGCATTTACACCTCCCAAACTCCAAACAAACATAAGAAGTGCCACGTAAGCACCCGAGAATCCATTTAACAGCGTGCCAGTGCTCTTTTCCTGGATTCGCCTTGTACCTACCCACTTTGCTAACAACATAAGCAACTTCTGGACGAGTACATACCATAGCATACATAATACTACCAACTGCACTAAAGTAAGGAACCTGTGACATATACCTAACATCCTCCTTTGTCTGAGGAAAATCCAATGCTGAAAGCTTGAAATGAGCTGCCAGCGGAGTGCTAATAGGCTTAGCATCCTTCATATGAAATCGATCCAGAACCTTCTCAATATACTTCTCCTGAGACAAGTATAACTTTCCTGCTTTTCGGTCCCTACTGATTTCCATACCGAGTATCTTCTTGGCTGCTCCCAAATCCTTCATCTCGAACTCACTTTTCAACATTGTTTTCAAGCTATTAACATTAGTCATGTCCTTAGCTGCAATCAACATATCGTCAACATATAACAGAAGATAAATATATGAACCTGAGTTTGTCTTCCTGAAGTACACATAACTGTCATATTTACTCCTGAAGAATCCATTACTAGTCATAAACTGATCAAACCTTTTGTTCCACTGCCTAGGTGACTGCCTCAAACCATAAAGAGATCTTTTCAACAAACAAACATGGTCTTCCTTCCCGTCAACAACAAAGCCTTCAGGCTGATACATGTAAATACTCTCCTCTACCTCACCATGCAAAAATGCAGTTTTCACATCTAACTACTCAAGCTCTAAATCATGCATAGCTACTAAAGCAAGTATCGCCCGTATGAAACAATGTCTAACAACAGGTGAGAAAATATCATGAAAATCAACACCATGTACTTGACTGTAGCCTTTAGCTACTAACCGAGCCTTGTACCTTGCATCTTCTACTCCAGGAATGCCTTTTTTTTTTCGTTTGAAGACCTATTTGCATCCTATAACTCTCTTTCCTGTTTGAGGCTTGATTAGCTGCCAAGTCTGGTTCTTCTGTAATGACTCCATTTCTTCATGCATGGCCATTAGGCACTTCTCTGAATCTGATCTAGATACAGCCCCTGAATATGTAAATGGTTCAGAATCTTCCACTGTCTCAGCTGTAGTAAGGGCATAGGCTATCATCTCCTCATACCCATATTCTGTGGCGGCCTAATCTGTCTTTTTTGCCTTCCACCAGCAATAGTATACTGTTCGACCTGCTGACCTATTTCTGTTTCATCATCCTCATCAGAAACTTGTACTGGAGGTACCTGTATACTCTCAATCTGTACTACCTGCTATTGATATGAACTATCTGACTGTATCTGACCCTCATCAGGCTTCTGCACCTTATCCGAATCACGAACTAAGGAGGGCGTGTGTGACGGATGTAGTAGGGCAGACTCATCAAATGTAACATCCATACTAGTCAGAAATTTATGAGATTTTGGATCCCATAAACGAAATCCCTTCACATCTGACGTATAACCAAGAAAGATACACTTCTTGGCTCTAGGCTCTAGCTTCCCATCATTCACATAAGCATAAGTAAGACAACCAAATAATTCTTAAAATGAGAGTAATCAGCAGGGGATCCAGACCATACCTCTTTAGGTGTCTTCAATTGAAGCGATGGATGAGGTGATCGGTTCACTAAGTAACATACCATGTTAACTGCCTTGGCCCACCATTCTCTCCCTAAGCCTGCATTGGATAGCGTACATCGAGCCTTCTCTAGTAACGTCTTATTCAGTCTTTCTTCCACTCCGTTCTGTTGAGGTTGACCTGTATAAGTCCTATTTTGACAATGCCTTGATTCTCATAGAATTTGAGAAAATCACCCTCAACAAATTCAAGATCATTATCAGTCCTCAACCTCTTTATTTGCTTCCCTGTCTGTTTTTTAGGCAGCATCTTCCACTTCTTGAAGACTTCATAAACTTCATTTTTTTGCTTAAGAAAATAGACCCAAACTTTTCTTGAATAGTCATTAGTGAACGTTAGAAGATACCTGGAACATCCTTTGGAAGCAACTCTGGATGGTCCCCACAAATCTGAATGAACATAATCTAGTGTTCCTTTAGTGTGATGCACTGCCTGCTTGAAGCTAACTTTCTTCTGCTTCCTATAGATGCAATGCTCACAGAACTGCATCAGCCCTGTAGATTGACTACACAATAAACCCCTCTTGCTCAACTCTGTCAGACCCTTATCACCCATATGACCCAAACTCATGTGCCACATCTTGGTAATATCTGATTCTGACATAGATGTAGAAATAGCCACAGACCCTGTCATGGGTAGAACCTACAAGCTCATATAAGGTTCCTACCCTTCTTCCCTTCATCACAATCAACGCACCCTTACTGACCCTCATAGCTTCACCTTCAGTTGTGTACTTATACCCATTTGACTCAAGGGTACCTAAAGAGATAAGGTTCTTTTTTAAATCTGGGACGTGTCGCACGTCGCTAAGTGTCCTGATAGTACCATCGAACATCTTAACTCTGATTTTTCCTATACCAACAACCTGAATCCATGATCCACTTATCCTTAGATTTGGCCTGGGATTCGGTTACTAAAAGAACACCGGCATCACTCTCATCTTCAACTACACTAGCCTCAGCAGACTTATCACCTCTATTATGGTCATGCCTGTTATCTTGTTTCTGCTTATTCTTAAGCTTATAATAGTTTTTCTTTATGTGCTCTTTCTTGTGACAAAAATTACATGACAGGTTCTTGTATCTAGACTTAGATCTTGACTTCTTTTCACCATCAGACCCTCTATTCTCAGTTATACCTCTCACAAACAAACCATTACCAAGTCATTCATAGAGTCAGAAAATTTTTTATCTACTCGTTCTTTACTCACTAGGTTCCTCTTAACTTCATCAATTGTGATAATTGATCTACCACCATATATCGTGCTTTCTACAAAGCCTTTATATGAATTTGAGAGTGAACATAATAACAACATGGCCTGATCTTCACCTGTAGGGGTATCATCCAATTCTTTTAACTCTTGAATTATACAGTTAAATTCATTAATATGGTTCTTAAGAGATGTACCTTCCGACATATGAAACGTGAAGAGCCGGCGCTTGACTAAAAGTTTATTGGAGATCGATTTGAAGCAGAACATCTCCTGCAGCTTCTCCCACAACTCTTAAAAGGATTTCACCTCCAAGACTTCTGTCAAAACATCATCTGTAAGACACACCTGAATATCTGTAAGTGCCTTCTCATCTAACTCCTCCCATTGTGCTTCGGATAAACTCTCTGGCTTCTTCTCTTTTCCATCCAGTGCTTTCTTCAAGCCATTCTGTGTCGGGAGACCTTTAACGCGGACTTGCCACAAACTGAAACTCCCTTAACCACCTCTACTTCAGATTTAATAGATGACGTCATAGTACCCAAACGAATAACAAGGGCTCTGATACCAATTTGTGAGAAAATTCGGAATCCCAAGTACTTAATTCGAATCAAATACTACGACCAAACGAGAAGTAATATGGATAAAAAAGAACGAAAAACAAGAACACAATAATTTTCATGGAAACCCATCTTCAATCGACAGGGGAGAAAACCACAGGCGGAGATGGTGACTTTTATTAATTTGAGAATAGAAGAATTACAATTCACTTCTCTCT
This sequence comes from Simmondsia chinensis, assembly GCA_018398585.1. Lineage (NCBI taxonomy): Eukaryota > Viridiplantae > Streptophyta > Magnoliopsida > Caryophyllales > Simmondsiaceae > Simmondsia > Simmondsia chinensis. Next base: position 29,307,809 of record JAGTTD010000013.1, on the reverse strand, counting down.
CTCTCTCTCTCTCTCCCTCTCTATCAAGGATGACGGCAGGTCACTTTATTTAGATACGAAACACGTGAACCCTGGGGCTGTATTTATAGCTCGTGAAAAATAGACTCCCGATTGATCGGGGTCTTGATCGATTGGCAGATTACCCGATCGATCGGTGGACCCTCTGGACGCGGGATTCACTTACGTACTTTTCCCGATCGATCGGCTTCTTTTCCGGATCGATCGGGGTGCTCCCTGCTTGCCTCTACTTAAATCTAAGAATTTGAGGCAAATTCCTAACAGAATATGATATGGGTAGAGAAAATAAATGTCTCTAAAATGTTAAAATTATATCATTCAAGACAAAATTCCGTATTGTAATACTATTTAAGATTCTAAATCTCTGTCTAATAATAAATCGTACATAGGAATGTTTGAAAGAAAAGGTCACAATATAACTTTAATGATGCACTTCAAATCTATATGTATTTATCTTCTTTCTATATACTGTGGAGAAGTGTACTTTCTCCCCAAATTATTTCCCACTCCCAACCTAGTTGTCAAGGAACCATCTTTTTTAAAAGATTAAGCTAATTAGTGAAGGTCCAAGAATAGTTTTATACTCTAATATGCCTCCTCAGACAAATACCTATTGGGCTTTAAGAGTAGATAGTGCACAGGCCCACCTTATAGCTTATGCTTAAATTGTTTTAATATTGAAAGTAGTGGGTATTGAGATTCGAACTCGTGACTTCTTGGTCAGCAAAGCTCTAATACCATATCAAGGAACCATCTCTTCTAATAGATTAAGCTGACGAGTGAAGGTTCAAAAATAGTTTTATACTCTAACACTAACATTTCTATGTCCCCAACCTTCTATTTTTCAAGCATGACGAAAAGAGGAGAAAAACAAAAGGATAACACAATTTATACACCCATAAAGACGCTTGTGCACCCTTGAACGCTTACGCTCCGTTAGTTTGCTCAATATGTTAAAAGCTCTTCCAACATTTTCTTTTAAATATGTGTGCCAACTCGATTGTCGTGTGGGTTTATGGGGACAATAGCCCATCATCCTCGGTGTAACTTTTGTGTTTTTCACAATGTTAGAGATACATCAAATTGTACCTTCTTTTCTTTAGGGTTGGTGTTAGACTATATTGTCTAGGTGTTATTACTATATGTAATTGAGCCCAATGGGCTTGCTTTGTATATGATGTAAAGGTCATTATAAGTTCTATAAATATACTAGAGGACTACAGCATTATGTGTGCTTCTGATTCTTTCATGGTATCAAAGCTCTCTTGAGCCATCTCGTAAAGGCAAACCCTAGCCTCCTTTTCTTTTTCAATTTTCCAAAAAAAAAAGAAAAAGAGATACCAACCCTAAAAACTCAGAGCCACCCTAACCGCCCAACCAACCCTAGCTGCTGCCCCTCCCGGCTAACCCTAGCCGCCCAGTTTTCCGCCGCGGCTCCGCCTCATTGCAGCACCCCTCCTGTGTTTTCAAGAATTTTAGTTTTGAATTGGTAGCTCATTATTTCGACATCACTATTGGCAAACCCTAGCCTTGAAATGGTAATTTTATTCGTGGTGTTTGATTTGGTTTGCACTGTCTTTGTTTGCTGGCTGCTGTCAATTATGCTCAACCCAATGATTGGTTCTACTTCACAACCCGGGCTACCTTTCTTCGGTGCCCCTATTTATGGTGAGAATATGTCATATCCATCACTTTTTCATCCCGTAATTAATACTTATGCCACTGGTTCTAATTTCTATTCAGGATTTGCGTCTCCTCAAACTATTTTTCAATCTCTAACTGCTCATTCTACTCCTATAGTTGATTTTTCCTAGATAATGGATAGTAGTGCACCGTCTCATATGACTAATAACCCCAGTTTGCTAACATCTCTTCGTCCTTATCATGGTTATGATAAAATATTAGTTGGTAATGGCGCTTGTTTATCGATTGCTGGGATTGGATCTGGTTCTCTTATTATACCTATTGGTCATTTTAATTTACATAATGTCCTTTATGTTACTAGTCTTTCTACTAATTTAATCTCTATTCGTCAATTCTGTAAAGATAATTGTTGCCTTTTAGAATTTGACTCGGGTGGTTTCTCCATTAAAAATGCTAAAACAATGTCCCTCATTATTCGATTTGCTAGCTCGGGGCCTCTTTTCGCTGTTCCCAAACCAAACATAGTCAGTCGACTTGGTCAACCCCGGCAGCCCGTGGCATCCTCCCCACATGTTTCCCTAGTTGCTTCCAAAAACACACATTCTCTCTGGCATCGTCGACTTAGCCATCCCGGGGAGCCAGTCTTGTCCACTTTAGTCAAACAAAAATTTATTTCTTGTTCGAGTTCCTCTGAGTCCAGTTTGTGTCATGCTTGCCAACTCGATAAGCATAGTCGTTTACCATTTCAAAAGTGTGTCACTAGTACTACGTGTCCTTTCGATATTGTTCATTTTGATGTATGGACGTCACCTGTTATTAGTTTCAGTGGTTTTAAGTATTATTTGCTATTATTGGATGATTATTCTCATTTTGTGTGTATTTATATTATGCGTGCCAAATCTGAGGTTTTTGACATGTTTGTTCAGTTTCGTAATCTTGTGTTGAATCAATTTGGCGTGGAAATCAAACATTTTCAATGGGATAATGGCACTGAATATATCAATCGTGACTTTAATAGTCTTTTTCTGCAAAGGGGCATTTTTAGTAGGGTTTCCTGCTCTCACACCTCCCAACAGAATGGGAAAGCTGAACGCATGCATCGTACTATTGGTAACATAATGCGTTCCCTCTAGTTTCAAGCATGCACGCCTTTGAAATTTTGGGTTGAAGCAATTTCTGTTGTAGCTCATATTATCAACCTTCTACCATCCACTTCTATTAAGAAAAAGATCCCCTTTCAATGTTTGTACAAGAAGCAAGTTAATTACGATCATCTTCGGGTTTTTGTTAGTGCCTGCTATCCAAATCTGAGTGCCACCATGTCTTATAAGCTTGCTTCGCGCTCTACCTTATGTGTTTTCTTGGGCTACCCATAGAATCATAAAGGTTATAAATGTTTGGATCTTTCTACTAATAAAGTTATTATTTCGAGGCATGGTATTTTTGATGAAGTAGATTTTCCATTTGCACGATTGGGCACTTTCTCTCAAGGTACAATGACCCGGTTTCATCAAGTCTTTTCTCCTCCGCTCACGTCTTCACCGTTTGCGGACCTCCAACCACTGCTGCCGCTGCCTCCTACGGTGCCACCCACCGCAGCTGCCGCACCGCCCCCCGCTGCTCCTGTACCACCGGTTGCGCCTGTAGCCCCTCTAACCATGCCACTAAACATGGTTGCACATCCGCCCACACTGGTTTCGGCTCCCCCTACTTCCTCTATTCATCCCATGGAGACTTGTGCTTGTGCTGGTATTGTAAAACCTCTTCTCAAACCTTTTATGATTGCTTATTGTACTTTGCCCGAGGTACCTTTTTCCTCTAAATAGGCACTTGCTTATGAGAATTGGAAGCATGCTATGCTCGACGAATTTAATGCTCTTATTCATAATAAGACATGGAATCTTGTTCCTCCGCCCCCTCATGGTAACATTGTTGGCTCCAAGTCGGTTTTTCATATTAAACAAATATCTACAGGTCAAGTTGAACGGTATAAAGCTCGGTTAGTTACTCAGGAATTTACACAACGGTATGTCATTGACTACAGTGAAACTTTTAGTCCTGTTGTTAAAGCTGCTACTGTTCGTATTGTTTTGACTATTGCTACTTCTTGACACTGGCCTATTCATCAGCTCAATGTCAAAAATGCTTTTCATATTGGCACACTTAATGAAGAGGTCTATATGAAGAAACCACGGGGTTTCATCAGCTCTCAGGATCCTGATCATGTCTGTAAGCTTAATAAGTCTCTTTACGGTATCAAATAGGCACCTCGTGCTTGGTACACTCGTTTTGCTACCTTTTTAAAACGGTTGGGTTTTCCAAGCTGTAAGTCGGATTCTTATTTAATTGTCTTACATCGTGGACATGATATGGCTATATTATTGGTCTATGTTGATGCTATCATTCTCACGGCCTCTTCTCATGCCGTACTTCATGATCTACTTTGCTCTCTTCAATCTGAGTTTGATATAACCGACTTGGGGCGCCTTAATTACTTTCTCAACATCTCAGTATCTCACCTATCTTCAAGGTTATTCTTGTCTTAATCTAAATATGCACATGATCTTCTAAACCGGACCGACATGCTCTCCTGCAAACCTGTTGCTACACCTACAGATTCCAAGTCCAAGCTTTCTTTAGAAGACGGCGAACTTATGACTGATCCTACCTTATACAGGTCCATTGTTGGTGCCCTTCAATATCTCACATTTACTCATCCTGACATCTCTTATGCAGTTCAGCAGGTGTGTCTGTTTATGCATGCTCCACGATCATCGCACTGGATGGCTGTTAAGCGCATCCTTCGCTATATCAAGGGCACTATTGGTCATGGTTTGACTATCTTCCCGACACATTTGGACCAACTTGTGGCTTATTCGGATGCTGATTGGGCTGATTGCCTTGACACTCGCCATTCTACTTCTGGTTTCTGTGTTTTCCTCGGTGGCAACATTATCTCCTGGTCCTCTAAGCTACAGCCCATCGTCTCTCATTCTAGTGCCGAGGCTGAGTATCGTGCGGTCTCCAACGTTGTGTCCGAATGTTGCTGGGTTCGGTCTCTCCTTAGTGAGCTCAGTCTTCTTCTTCCACGAGCTACTTTGGTCTATTGTGATAATGTTTCTGCCATGTACATGTCTACCAACCCCGTCCATCATATTTGCACGAAACATATCGAGATTGACATCCATTTTGTTCGTGAGTGTGTTCAAATGGGTCTTGTTCGAGTACTTCATATTCCTTCCTCATAGTAGATTGCCGATATCTTCACGAAGAATCTTCTGTGCACTCTTTTTCTGCTATTTAGATCCAACCTTCGCATTTGTTTACCTCCTGCTTCGGTTGAGGAGGGATGTTAGACTATATTGTCTAGGTGTTATTACTATATGTAAATGAGCGCAATGGGCCAACTTTGTATATGATGTAAAGCCCATTATAAGTTCTATAAATATACGAGAGGGCCACAGCATTATGTGTGCTTCTCATTCTTTCAGTTGGGGGTTCTTCAGAAACAACTTCTATAGGTAGTACCTTGTAGAAGTAAGACTGTGTACATCTCACTCTCCTTAGATCTTACTTTGGCAGGAATCTTTTTGAGGCACTTAACTGCTACTGTTGTTGTTAGAGATATATCAAAGTAACTAACAAACATAAACTTTAGTTTTTCTTTTAAAAATTCTAACAAAAATATTGTTACATATCAAAGGAGGTTCCATCCCAAAACCAATTGGTAATAAATTGAGTAGTCCCTTAGGCATATAAACTAGTATCCTTTTCACTTAACCATCAATATGGGATAGCAATTTGTACTTTTTGGGCTGCATCAAGTAACTAACAAATATAAACTTCAGTTTTTCTTTTAAAAATTCTAACAAAACTACATATTGGTGCAAAGAATCAAATATAATTCTAAAAAAAATAATAATAGTAGTAATATATTTCCATATACTATATCCGAGTATCCCCACTCCCCTAAACCTATAAATCCTAATTCCAGCAATTCCAGTGGGTGTTATTTAATATTCTAAGTCATAGGAGAGAAAAAATAAGAAATTCAACAGAAAAAACAATGAATATTAATTGATTTAAAGCATTAATAAAATAAAATATCACACAAATTAACACAAAACAATCAGCTAATAATCTTATTTCTCTATAGGTAAATTATACTAAAAAAAACTACACTAGCTTATACAAACTGTGTATAAAATAATTATGATACAAAGAGATGTTCAAACAAAATGATATTATACACTACATTTTGGTATAATTAATGTATTTGATTTTCTAATCAATTAATTATCATACAAAAATACCATTCGTACATTGCATGGGAACTAACTCGTAGTAATTGGAAACAAGTCAAGGGTGAATTAATCAAAGGAAAGCGTCCATCACTGACAAATTAACTTGGCTAGAATCCCGATCCAATTAAGACCTTATTTTTCCATTGTATATTGCATTATAAATTTTTTAGCACTATACTTAAACAAAAAAGTATTATATTGGTATTAATGAATTTCTTGACACCAAATTAGGAAAAAAAAAACTAATTTTTTAAACACCGCGAGTGTGAATCGCACTTGTCGCCCTGCAAATGAGGAAGAATCAAAATAATTTTAATATAGAAAAATAATTAATAAAACACCAAATTATTTTTATGTGAGTTTTTTTAGCATTACACTTACAAAAGTAAAGGAAAATGGGTATTGTACTAGTCAAAATGAATATTTTCAGCATTGAATTAGACATAAACTAATTTTTTAAGCAATATATGGTATCTGACACTTATTTATATGCGTATATCCTTTGTTATAATTCAATGTATTTTCGTTGAGAAGTACTATTGTAGAACATGATTTTTATAATATAATCGTATATTTTGTGTATTTTTAAAATAAAGTGTCTTGATCATTGTATCTAGTATGATATGCTATCTAACACGTGTTCATATTGCCCATCAACCTTTTGGATCAGTGCCATCAAATTTCAGATGGAATGGCAAAACTTGCATTTCAGAATCTAGCCTACATGTTTCGGCGTGAAAATACATTGAATTACAACAAAGGATACAAACACATGAGTAAAGTGCTTAAAAAATTAGTTTATATCTAGTGCAATACTGAAATATTCATTTTGGTTAGTACAATATTCTTTTTCCTATACTTTTGTAAGTATAGTGCCAAAAAATTTACATAGATATAGTTTGATATTTTATTAATTATTTTTTTTATATAAAATTAGCCACACTCGATTCCAAAAAAAATACTAAAAAATAAAAAAAATAATGCTCAAAAATAAATATTTCCATATCTACTATTGAACCGCGTTCACAAAATGCGGCTTTAATAAACCACGACAAAGAAACGCTTTTAAACTGAAACAAAACCGCGTTGTATTTTTTAAATAAACCGCGTCTTTAAGACGCAGTTATAATACATAAACCGCGTCTAGTATGAAGTAAACTGCGTCCCAAGGAAGCGGTTTATTGAGAATGTAAAACCTCCCATTCCCCCTTCCAGGCCCATTCACTCACGCGTACCCCTCTCCCCTGCTCTCACCGTCTCTCTGCCTCTTTCTCATTAACCGACCGCCGGTCACATCGTCCTTCTTCTACTGTATACGCCGGAGATCTTTCAAGTACCATTGTTGGAGCTATTTAACAACTGCTGAATTAATAGCCTTTTTTGACAACTTTGCCTGATTTTTTACCACCGCCACTTATGATGTTGGAGCTTCATCGAGAGGGACATGGGATCAATGTGATGATCATCACGAATTGCGGCATAATGGTAACTATATGCGATGAAAACACGGTTTGCCTTTACTAAGATTAAACCACGTTTAGTAAATGCGGTTCATCCAGTAAACCGCGTTTAGTAAATGCGGTTCATCACTTAAACCGCGTTTGAAAAAAGCGTTTTAGTTTCATATAAACCGCGTTTATAAAACTCGGTTTATATTTATATGAACCGTTTTTATAAAAAGCAGTTTTTTTGTATTTGAAACGCTTTAAGTTGACGCGGTTTATTATAGCCGCATCTTCTAAACGCGGTTCAACAGTAAATATGGAAATATTTATTTTTCAGCATTATTTTTTTTATTTTTTTATTTTTAGCATTATTTTCGGAACCGACTCTCTCTATCATGTAATACTAAAAAAATTAGTATTTTTCCTAGTTCAGTGCTAAAGAAAAAATCATTAATACTAGTACAATCTCTTTTTTTTAACTTAACGTGTTTAGTGCTAAAATCATTTATATATGCATGTTTTTTTAATCATTCATTCAAAAAATATATTAAATTATACATTTTTGAGAAAAGAAGTTACTAATCTTTGAACCAAAAAAAAAAAGATACTGATCTATTTAAACAAATTATTTTAATTCTATTTTTATAGTCTAATGACTCGTTTATTATCAAATTTATAAATTAAATATTCAAGTCGATTATAGTCTATATTTTTAAATGCCATAAACAGTCACTAACAACCTTAGCAAACAGATTTCACAAGAAGGATGTCACAATTTTCTTTTATAGTTCAAGAACAAAACTGACGCTTGGAATTAGGGGTGTAAACGATACGAGCAGCTCGTTAGTAGCTTGTGAATAACTTGGATAAAACTCGACTCAAACTCAAATTAATTGAGTTCGAGTATTAAAATATACTTGATTAATGAACGAGTATGAGTCAAGAGGTGAACTACTCGACTTGTATGGAGTGGTTCTTGTGTATGATTTTCTTTTAAAATGGACAGCTTGTAACATCAATGGTAGAATGAAAGAAGGAAGCATGAATTTCTTGTAAAGAATGACATGTTACATTTGTGGTGAAATGAAAGAACTTTGAGTTCTTATAACTGGTTGTACTGGTTTGGTTTTTTTTTTTTTTTTTTTGAACCGAGTTTGCTTGTATTTTTTAAAACTTAGGTTTTGAAGCATATTTGGTATTAATATACTTGTCATTTATGATTGTTTATGGTAAAATATGCTGAAAAAATGATACAAGCTAATCCTAAATATTGTGGAAAAATACATCACACGCGCGTGCCGCCTGCCTGCCGCGTGTGCGACGGTGAAGGTGTTCTTTTTCTCATCGGGTATGTTTATTTTACAGAAGAAACTGTTACCGCTGGGATATAGTTGTCAAACCTGCATTAAAAAATCATTACTACCTGGGATTTATGCTAATGGAAACAGTTTTGATTACCTTCATTGCATTATCATTTCTATCCATTGCTCATTACTACTAAGTCTTCAATCTTCCAGTATAAATACATAGCCTGCACAGTGCATCGAAACACACAGCAACCATCCCTCTTCCTAATTCTCTCTCTCTCTCGCTCTCGCTCTCTTCTTTTATTCTCTTCACAATCTGGGCAAAGTTCGAGGCGTTCCTAGCTGGCAATTAACGAGGGCACGCTAAGAGTCGGATCGTGTAAATCCAGAAGGACGGCCGCCTACACATTTGTTTGCACCGAAGCAGAGGCAAAATCATCTTTTAGGACAGTGGTATTTCCCACAGCACGGTATCTTCGGTATTTTCTAATCTACTCCCCCTCATTTGGTATTATTTGATTGTTGTGTTCATTTATTTGGCTGCATTTTTTTGATACAAAATGACTGGAATTTTTGCTGCATTATACCGAGGTTTAACGATGAATTTTTTTTACTAATTTTCGCTGTTTAATTTACAGTAATTTTTGGTTATTTTTACTGTAATTTTTAGCAGCATTTTACAGCAGTATTTTATGCAGTATTATACGTAGTATTTTCGTTGTACACGTTAGTTTCTAACAATCTAAAAGTCGATTTTCACGTACTTATATTTGAACATGGCAACCAAAATACCCCTTCCCGACATGTCTAAGGTTGATGTCACGGACATGAGTCCGTGACTTGGATAATTTTTGGGAGAGAGAATGCGAGAGAGAGAGAGAGAGAGAGAGAGAGAGAGAGAATATAGATTAAGAAGAGAGATTAGAGATTAGACGAAGAAAGAAGAGATTGATAAGAGAATTTAGAGAAGAAGTTAGAGAAAAGAAAAGAAATTTAGAAGAAAGAAAGGGGAGAGAGGACGATTAGAAGAGGGGAAGAGAGGAAGAGATTTTGAATTTTGAACTTTGATTTCTTGATGCCAAATTACAAGATCCATATATGATTATATAGATGTTGGGGAGGAGACACACACCCAACATACCTACACCCTAGACCCTTTACTAGCCCACAAAATAATTAATGGTTAATGCAAGCTTTACAACAAGTAATCCCACCCTACTCTACTTGTCACCCCAACCGGCCCCCTAATTTCAAAATTCAAACTAAATTTCTACTAATTAATTTTACATTTTTTTACATTACATATTTGATACAAAATAAAAGCACAAAAGACTGATACTCTGACACGGAACATGACAATCCCTTCCCCTTGGAAGCATCCTTGTCCTCAAGGATGTGCAACCTCCCGGGTTGTAGGGGTAATGCTCGTCTTCAAGGTTCACTTGCCACAATCGCGATCGGTGGGTGGATCTCTCTGTGCCAATTCCTGTTCTTGGGAATTGTCTCCATGCTAGAGCCTTTCTCTTCTTGGCCTTGACCCATGTGGACATCCCATGATGCGGGTCCTCCTTTAGCTGCTGCGCATCCCTTTTCCCGGTGCCATGTGAATCAAAACCCGGTTGCCTTGGGTCACAAGTGGTAGTGTTATGCGGTTCTTGAAGTTCCATTGTTCCCCCTACTTCCTCCGGCTCTAACTTGTGCAGCTCTTCAATGGTGGGCGTCTCAACAAGGAGTGGCTCGACAAGGGGTGGTTCTACTAAAGGTGGTTCAACCGGTTCTATGATAGCAACCTCCTTCCTTGTATCTTCCTCCTCACCATCGATGACCACAATTTGCAAGTCGAGGTAGGGCAATGCGGTTCTTCAACTTCCATGGCCACCTTCGTTGTTTCCGGCCATGGGTCATGCGGTTCATCAATAATGGTTGACCCATCAAGTGTTGGCTCAACATCATCACGCCATTCTTGAAGTTGTGGTGGAATTTCGAACTTCAATCCTTGGCCTTCACAGTATCGGCTCAAGGCCTTGGCTAGAGACTTGAGGGAAGATATCAATCCGTTCGGTCCCTTGGTTGAACTCGTTGCTTCATGGCCATGGCAATCTTCAAGTGAGACTTGAAGAGTTGGATTGTGGGCTTGGATGTTCATCACACAACAATTGTCGTAGATGCACCTTCCGTGTAGCCACTTTCGTGCACTCTCGGCATCGTTCCTTGAAGTCAAGACCACTTGGGCTTCAACCTTTAAGGTAGATGTTGAAGTGATCTTGATCTCTTCAAGGCAACCATACGGAGAGAAGACTTGGTGGAGGACGTCTTCGGTGATAGGATAGAGAAGATCCCAAACCTTGACGAGGAGCGTGGCCATGATGAACGGTTCTCTCTCTTTTTTTTTAATTCGGATTTTTTTTTGATATGGTGGTGATGAATGAAACGTTAAGGATAGTTTGAGCCTCCGATTGAAAGATGACTCTGATACCACTTTGTCACGAACCAAGTCCGTGACTTGGATAATTTTTGGGAGAGAGAATGAGAGAGCGTAAGAGAATAGAGATTAAGAAGAGAGATTAGAGATTAGATGAAGAAAGAAGAGATTGAGAAGAGAATTTAGAGAAGAAGTTAGAGAAAAGAAGAGAAATTTAGAAGATAGAAAGGGGAGAGAGAGGACGGTTAGAAGAGGGGAAGAGAGGAAGAGATTTTGAATTTTGAACTTTGATTTCTTGATGCCAAATTACAAGACTCATACATGATTATATAGATGCTGGGGAGGAGACACACACCCAACATACCTATACCCTAGACCCTCTACTAGCCCACAAAATTATTAATGCTTAATACAAGCTTTACAACAAGTAATCTAAGCCTACTCTACTTGTCACCCCAACTGGCCCCCTAATTTCAAAATTCAAACTAAATTTCTACTAATTAATTTTACATTTTTTTACATTACATATTTGATACAAAATAAAAGCAAAAAAGACTGATACTCTGACACAGAACGTGATAGTTGAGCCCCTTGACGGCAAGAACTATAAGAGGTGGTCCCAAAAAAATTTATTTTTTTTCTACAACTAGTATGTATTGATTACGTACTTTATGAGAAAAAGGCACCTGAAGGTGAAAACGAGAAAAAAGCTTATGAAGAAAAATTCACCATAGACGACCGAACCTGTAGGGGAAACTTATTGCATTACATGAGTGATGGGCTCTTTGATATTTATGTAAAATTAAGCACGTCAAAAGAGATTTGGGATTCCCTAAAGGAAAACTATGGGGGTGATGATGCAGGGACTAGAAAATACGCTGTTAGTAAGTGGTTAGATTTCAAATTTGTGGACGATAAACCAATTATTGATTAAGTCTATGAATATGAAAATATAGTAACTACTCTTTTGTCAGAAGGCCTTAAAATTTACGAAATAACTCAAGCATATGTTTTAATTGAAAAACTTCCACCTTCTTAGAAGGATTATAGAAACCTAGTTATGCATAAAAAGAAGGACTTGACATTAGAAGAGTTAGTGAACCACTTAAAAATTGAAGAAGAAAATAGGCTTAAGGACAGGGGGTACGCATACTCCGACCAATCTAAAGCTAATATTGTCGAAGCTAGGCCTAGTACTACTGACAGGTTCAAGAACAAAGGAAAAAAAACATCACTCAAATTTTAAGCCCGGTGGAAAGATTCAAAAGCCGAACAACAAATTCCTCGGAGATTGCTATCACTATGGAAAACGTGGACATATGACCAAAGACTGTAGAAGTAAAAGGAACCAGCCTAAAGACTTGAAAAACAAAGCCCACCTTGTAGAAGCAGAGAATATTGTAGCTGTTGTTTCAGAGGTGAACCCGGTAAACAACATGACTGAGTGGATAGTGAATACCGGGGCTACCAGGCATATCTGCACAAACAGAAACATGTTCCAGGAATACCAGAAAATGTCCGATGGAGAGGTGGTCTATATGGGAAATTTTGCAGCTGCACCAATCCTCGGAAAAGGGAAAATTTCTTTAAGACTCACTTCTTGAAAGTTTCTTACTTTAACAAATGTGCTGCATGTGTCTAATATGTGTAGAAATTTGATTTCAGCTAGTCTTTTAATCAAAGCTGGGTTGAAATTATCCTTTGACTCAGATAAATTAGTCCTGTTTAGGAATGGAGAATTTGTGGGCAAGGGTTTTTGTAATGGTGGTCTCTTTGTCCTTAATACTGTTTGCATGAATAACATTGCTAGTACCTCTTCTGCTTATATTGTGGAATCTCTTGAATTGTGGCATGCTCGCTTAGGACATATAAATGTTGAATCAATTAAACGGCTTAAGAAAATGAACATGATTCCTAATTTCAGTGATGTCAACTTTAATAAGTGTGAAGTATTTGTAGAAGCTAAATATGCTAAAAAACCCTTTAAGTCCATTGAGAGACAAATTGAATTTCTTGAACTAGTTCACACTGATTTAGGAGACTATAAAAGTCTGATGAGTAAAGGTGAAAAAAGATACTATATAACCTTTGTAGATGATCACTCTAGATACTCAATGGTATATCTTCTAAGTACTAAAGATGAAGCAGAAGAAATATTTTTTAAATACAAAGCTGAAGTAGAAAATCAGTTAGGAAGGAAAATAAATAGAGTTAGGTCTGATAGAGGAGGAGAATATGATCCAACCTCTCTAGAAAGATTCTGTGAGGAAAATTGAATAATACATAAGCGAAGCCCTCCCTACTACCCACAATCTAACGGTGTTGCAGAGAGGAAAAATAGAACTTTAAAAGGTATGATGAATGCTATGCTAATTAGTTCTGGACTACCTGACAATATATGGGGGGAGGCGATATTATCTGCTTGTCATGTGCTTAATAGAGTTCCTCACAAAAAATTAGATAAAACCCCATATGAAATGTGGAAAGGTTATGCACCTAATCTAAAATACTTGAAAGTGTGGGGATGTCTAGCTAAGGTTGGGTTACCTGACTTTAAACGGAGTAAAATTGGACCTAAGACTGTTGATTCTATTTTTATCGGATATGCTCATCACAGTGCTGCTTATTGCTTTTTGATTAAAGGATCTAATGATTCATATGCATGTGGTAGTATTATAGAATCTAGAGCTACTGAATTCTTTGAACATATATTTCCTTTGAAATCTAATGATGCACAGCCTACTAGTTTGCCTTCTCATAATGTAACTGCTAATCATGATAATACTAACAATATAGACACTCTTGAAATTCGAAGGAGTAAAAGAGCTAGGAAAGAAATCAACTTTAGACTTGATTTTGTTACCACTTTCCTATCAGAAGATAATTTCATAAATGAAGAAATTGCAAATGTCTATATGTTAGAGGAAGACCCTAAAATCTATGATGAGGCTATAAGATCAGTTGACTCTACCTTTTGGAAATAAGCTATTAATAGCGAACTAGAATCAATTCCAAGTAATCACATATGAGAATTGGTAGACCTTCCTAGAGGTTGTAAGCCAATAGGCTGTAAGTGGGTCTTTAGAAAGAAAATGAAGGCTGATGGGACAATAGACAAGTTTAAGGCAAGATTAGTGGCTAAAGGCTACTCCCAGAAAAAGGGGTTAGACTATTTCGATACTTATTCACATGTCCCTAAAATTGCCACAATTAGAGCTTTGATCGCCCTTGCGTCTATCCATGATTTAGTAGTGTATCAAATGGATGTTAAAACAGCATTCTTTAATGGTGACTTAGACGAAGAGATTTACATGAAGCAACCTGAGGGTTTTGTTATTCCTGGTAATGAAAATAAAGTTTGTAAACTTGTAAAATCTCTATATGGTCTCAAACAGGCACCTAAACAGTGGCATGAGAAATTTAACGGCACGCTAGTAGCTAATAATTTCCTTATAAACAATGGTGAGTCTTGTGTGTATTCTAAGTCTAATTCAAATGGATGTGTAATAATTTGTCTATATGTTGATGATATGCTGATATTTGGCACAGACTTGAATGTTGTCAGTGAAACGAAAAACTTTCTATGCTCTAAATTTGAGATGAAAGATATGGGTGAGGTAGATGTGATTTTAGGAGTTAAAATTGTGAAAACTCTAGAAAGCATAAGCCTAAACTAGTCTCACTATATTGAGATTATACTTAGAAAGTTCAACATGATCAATACTAATCCTGTAAGAACACCTTATGATCCCAGTGTAAATTTAACTAAACATAAAGGTGTTGCTATGTGCCAATCTGAGTATGCCAAGATAATTGGTAGTGTTATGTTTCTGATGAACTAAACTAGACCTGACATTGCATATGCTGTAAGTAGACTTAGTAGATACACACATAACCCTTATCAAGAGCATTGGAATGCGTTAAAAAGATTGCTTAAATATTTGAAAGGAACTGTGAATTGGGGACTTCACTATGGAAAGTTTCCCGCCGTATTAGAAGGATATTGCTACGCCAATTGGGTGTCTGATAATGATGAAATTAATCCACTGGTGGATATGTGTTCACACTAGCTGAAGGTGCTATATCCTGGAAATCATCTAAACAATCTTGTACTGCTACTTTTATTATGGAATCTGAGTTTATTGCTCTTGAGTTGGCAGGTCATGAAGCCGAGTGGCTAAGAAGTCTGTTGGGAGAAGTGCCATTGTAGGGGCTTCCAGCTCCATCAGTGTCACTTAATTATGACAATCAAGCTGCAATTGCCGTGGCTAAGAACAAGGTTTATAATGGCAAGAGGAGACACATTCGTTTCAGGCATAAGATCGTGAAAGATCTACTAGAAAGTGGAGTGATATCACTAGACTATGTAAAGTCTGAAAAGAATCTTGCGGATCCATTGACAAAAGGCCTTTGTCGTAAAATGATTGTAGAAACATCGAGGGGGATGGGATTAAAGTCTATACATGAATAAACCGTGATGTATCCAACCTGGTCTTAACAGGTTCAATGTGAAAAATCATAGTTTCTTTCGAGATGTGCACTGTGTTTTATGTTGTCCCTCCCCATGGTGTGACAGTGCGGAGACGGGTCCATAGCCATATGTTTGGTGGTGTAAGCAAGGCTTGCACTTGATGGACACTATCTGTATGTTACCAAGGAGTAAGGTTGAGCTTTAGCTCTTAATGAATCCATATCCACATGTTTGGTGGTGTACGGTAGCACACACTTGATGGGATCCACCTATATAAGTGTGAGAGTCTGGCCGCTCCCTATGAAGGATTTGAGACTTGCCTTCTAGAGCGCCTACTAATATCCAAGACGAGCGCATGGCTGATTAAACCCGCCAAACCGTAGGAGTTGCCGAGATCAGGAGTTCGGTATGTGTCCAAGTGGAAGACTATACAACCCCTTGTCAGGTTCAAGACTGAAGTCACCTTGCAATATGTTGGTCCCAAACTTGGTTACACTAGGTGACGATTCAAGTCGTAAGACATCGACACTGAAAAACTGAACTCCCTTTGCCTAGTCTATTTCTATCTTTCTCTCTCGCTTGTATTCTTTGTGGGAGATTGTTGAAAAAATGATACAAGCTAATCCTAAATATTGTGAAAAAATACTTCACACTTTGGAAATGCACTAAGTGGGTTCTATCCCACATAGACAATTTAAGGGAGGTAAGTAGAGTTTATAAGGCTACTTTCTCTTGACCCACATGAATTAAACCTTGGGTGAAGGAATGGTGGGAACCACGGGCACGCGTGCGAGGGCGAGGGTGTCCTTTTTCTCATCGGGTATATTTATTTTACGGAAGAAATTGTTACCGCTGGAATATAGTTGTCAAACCTACATTAAAAGCTCGTTACTACCTGGGATTTATGCTAATGGAAACCGTTTTGATTACCTTCATTGCATTACCGTTTCTATCCGTTGCTCATTACTGCTAAGTCTTCAATCTTTCAGTATAAATACATAGCCTGCACAGTGCATCGAAACACACCGCAACCATCTCTCTTCCTAACTCTCTCTCTCTCGCTCTCACTCTCGCCTTTTATTCTCTTCACGATCTGGGCAAAGTTCGAGGCATTCCTAACCGGCAATTAACGAGTGCACGTTAAGAGTCGAATCGTGTAAATCCAGGAGGACGACCGCCTACACATCTGTTTGCACCGAAGAAGAGGTAAAACCGTCTTTTAGGACAGTGGTATTTCCCACGGCACGGTATCTTCGGTATTTTCTAATCTACTCTCCCTCAATTGGTATTATTTGATTGTCGTGTTCATTTATTTGGCTGCGTTTTTTCGATACAAAATGACTGAAATTTTTACTGCATTATACTGAGGTTTAACACTGAATTTTTTTTACTGATTTTTGCTTTTTAATTTACAGTAACTTTTGGTTGTTTTTACTGTAATTTTTAGCAATATTTTACAGCTGTATTTTATGCAATATTTTACACAGTATTATACGCAGTACACATTATTTTCTAACAAAATATAGTATAAGCAGTAATTCAGAATAATTAATATTCGAGTATATAAAATAATATTATAATACAGCTAATTTGTGGAACGATTATATACACAATAAATGAGTACTTGAGTCGAGTCAAGTGCTCGAATAATTATTCGAGTTTGAGTTCAAATAGAATCGAGTTCAAGTATGAGTTCGAGTATCAGTATAGTTAATAGAGTTCGAGTCAAGTACTGAGTTACTCGACTCGACCCGATTTCAGTACTCGACTTGACTCGATTATGCTCCTACTTGGAAGAAGGGTGATGACTTTAAGAAGACTTCTTATTTGACAATGCTAAAAGTTAAATCACTGTATGAATACTATTAAGTCAAAATAATTTTATAATAAAACTCTATTAATGTCTTATGCATAGCAATAGCGTTTAATTTGCAAAAATATTATTATTTTTATAAATTTTGATTTCTAATTATGTTATTATTAAATATATAGAATTTAATTTATATTTCTTTTTCACCAAATTTCGAACCCTCCGCCTCCAACCTATTGGTCAGTGGGCCCCACCCTTCAAATTCCCACTTTCTAATATTGCTTTCTCATTAAAAAATAGTGCTCCTCTAGTGAAAATAATAAATATTAAAGTTTATTTTAATTATATATTAATAGATACGAGTGTTATCCCATGTAATATACGGAGGTGCTTACATTTTTTAATTTTTTATATTATCACATTACAATTGTATTATGCATAAACATTACTGCATAAAATAAAAATTTCGATAGATGTTGAACTTTATAATTTTCACACATTAAGATTAAGAACATATCTTAATTAATAGCAATCCTTGACTGACCGTTAAGTATGGACATCAAAGAAATCTGATTTCTCCCTTTTAACCACTTTTTAATTATCTTTTTATGTTCATGGGTTTTATATGCCGTAGTAGACAAAGAACTAGGATCTTGTTTATAGAGAAGAAGGGTGACTTCCATCAAAACATCAATAGTTGAGTCCTTTCATTAATAGACACGTCTTCTTATTAATAGACATGTCTTTTCTTCTTTAATAGATATGTCTTTTCACTAAAAGACACATCTCTTTACTAAGAAATATATCAGAGAAATATATTTATTTCTTAAAGGATATGTTTTTTTATCAAGACATATATGTTTTTCTTAATGGGTGCTTTAGTTTTTATTTATTTATTTTTTTTTTGAAAAAGTCACTTTGTGATAAAATGGTATAAAATTGTAAAATTCTTAGAACAAAGAATTTCAAGGGGGTTTATGGAGAGTGAAGGTTTTGTAATAATAATATAAAATAGATAGATAATACAAATGTCATCAGAATTAATTAACTTAATACTATTTTTTATAATTTTAAAAATATTATTTTTTTTCATAATAGCTATAATTCAATAATTTTTATCATATTTTATAATTATAAGTTGATGGACTACTAATCTGTAAATAATCTGTTAACTAAATGAGTGACCTTTTTATTATCTACGAGTACATCAATTTATAAGTATGGCAATAATATAGCAAAAGTTACAATATTAGAAAAAAAATTAATAGCAAAGAAAAAGTTATTAAATTATAAAAACTTATAGGATAAATTACACATTAATAGTCTAAAGCTGGATGTATTGATCTTTTAGTCTATAAAATTTATAAAATAATCTTTTAATTCAAAAGTTACATGTATTTAATAACACAATTCAAAAAATAGTGTAAAATTGTGTAAATCTTGCCGGTTATTTGTTATTACTTCCACTATACCTCCTCGCCATTCCCCTCATTCCCCACATGAACCACAATATGTGAAACTTTTAATAAAAACAATTGGATAAGAGGATTAGTTTACACAACTATGCATTGCGGCTTAAACTATTTTATTAAATAAATATAATTTTTGAATAAAAAATTATTTTACAAAGTATGTGAACTAAAAATTAATACACCAAAATTCAGGATACTATAATATAATTTATCCAAAATTATATTGGATTAAATTTTATATATTAAGAATTTTTTAATCGTATAATGCAGGGTTATTTACATTTTAGTACATGACTTTTTTGAAAATAATAAAAAAAATTCTGATCTTTTTAAATTAATAAAAAGGCATCTCTCAAAGGTGATAACGTCATTTTTCATCAATAGAGCTGACATGTCATGTATTTTTTTTATTAATGCTATAGTAAAATGATAAAAGAACTATTTAATACTTTTATTCTTACATTATTAGCACAAAATTCTAGATATATTATGTTAAAACTATCTGTTTTTTCTTAATTTGTTTAAAAATATAGTTATTGAGAGGTATTTTTGTTATTTATCATAGTATTAATTAAAAAAGTTGTCATAATAATAAAATAAAACTTATAAATCTTTTTATTAATATAATAAAAAATTAATAATTTTTTATTAATTCGAAAAGGTTAATATAATATGACTATAAATAAATATATATTTTCTTTCCATAAAACATTGCTCGAAAATATTGCTTTCTCTTTGTCCAAATTAAAAAGAAAAAGAAAAAGAAAATAGTGCTCTCTCTCTCTCTCTAAGATTCTTCATTCACACGCATACTCATCAGTGAGTGTCGTTCCTCCTCCATTATCTTTTTGCCGTTTCGGACCCCAACTCTCTCTCTCTCTCTCTCTCTTCCTTTTATCATACGACGGTTACTCTTTCTTTCTCTTCACATTTCTCTTTACGTTTCTCTCCACATTCTGCACAAGAGAGAGAGAAGAGAGAGAGAGAGAGATTGGAGTCGATAATGGTGGAGTCTAGGCTTCTGCTGCGGTTAGTTCTAATGCTAATGTGCGCGGTGATGAGCGGTGCACGCGCGGCGAATGAAGCGGTGTTGGTGAATATGACTCTGGTGCGGAAATATGCCGTGGCTCTTGGCGCTTGTGAGTTAATTGATTGCTCATATATTGAAGTTAATGGCTTAGTTATGCTGATGCTTGATTATTTATCATCTAGAAATCTTTATCTTTCGATATACAGAAGAGGCTAGATTTAAATAGTTTATCACTAAGTACTCTGAAGTTTTATAATTTTATCAATTAAGTAATATTTTTGTTCAAATTTAATCGATTTTCATTCAAAAATACTGGAATGAAATATAATTCTCGCAATACATTAGTATATTGATTAGAACTTGATGATATTTTGCTAAAAAAAAATACTAAAATAAAATATAATTTCCGCAATATTTAGATAGTTTGCATTAATATTAGATCTATCTAGAAATGCAATACTTAGATAATAAATGCTTAAACCTTAAGTATGTAAGGGATAATTTTTTTTTCCAAATTCATTGAAATTAGTTATTTTTTAAACTGATTCCTTATTTTTTAATCTTTACCAATTGTCAATAATAGACTGTGGATTGATTTGTTCGTAGCAAAATTGTATATATCTAAGTCATTTACCAATTTCAATATCTAATTATATAGGTCTATTTAGAAATATATTCTTACTTAATCAAATAAGAAGTTATAATAGTTTTAAACAATCTAAAATATACATGGACATGCTATCACATTATTAAACCTCTTTTAATCACAATATTCAGATAGTTGTTTATCTTTTCTTAATGAAATTCTCAATTTTATTCATACACGATTCTATTTATGTTCTTTTTTTATGCTTGATATTAATCTCATGCCAATTATGAACATGACTAGAGGCTAATTCTAGTACCGATAAATAAAATATTGAAAACTATTTTGATTGAAAAAAGGGATCAATTTGAACTAATTTATAAATACTAGCATCGATCTCTCTTCAAATTATATGAAAGCAAAAGAAGACTGCTGGATTTGTGATTTTTTTCTTAATTCAAAAGGAAAAAATCCTTATATTATTGATCTATATTAACCAAAAATAATTAGGCCAATGAGATTGTCAGA
Organism: Simmondsia chinensis; assembly: GCA_018398585.1. Classification (NCBI taxonomy): domain Eukaryota; kingdom Viridiplantae; phylum Streptophyta; class Magnoliopsida; order Caryophyllales; family Simmondsiaceae; genus Simmondsia; species Simmondsia chinensis. The sequence continues at coordinate 29,286,772 of JAGTTD010000013.1, read as the reverse complement.
GGAAAAAAACATTAATGCTAGGTGTCAAGGAACCATCTTTTATAAAAGCTTAAGCTGATAGGTGAAGATTCAAGAATGATTTTATACTCTAACATGCCCCTTCACGCGAATGTCATGGGGCTTGAAGCATGGATAATGCACAAGCTCACCTCATACCTTGTGCTTAAATTTTTTTTAATATTGAAAGTAAGGGCTGCTGAGATTCGAATTCGTGACCTCTTGGTAAACAAGACTCTGTTACCATGTCAATGAACCATCTTTTCTAAAAGTTTAAGCTGATATATGAAGGCTCAAAAATGATTTTATACTCTAATACTATGACAATTTGATATTTTTAAATTCACTCTTACTTTACTAATTGCCCTGATATTAGTATTTTTTGCTTTGACAATATAAATTTTCTAGAATTATTGATTTATACTTATGCAAATGTATTGATACGATTGAAATTTTGTTGTTGAAGATTGTTTAGACGGCAGTTTGCCAGCGTATCACTTGCAGAGAGGATCCGGCTCTGGCGCACGCAATTGGCTTTTGCAGTTTGAGGTAATTTTTCTCTCTTCCTTCAGAAAATTTTTACACTTCTTTTGTGTTTATTTGTTTCTATTGAAGGACTCCACATGTAAGTCAGGATTCATGTAAGAATTTTAAGAGTAAAAATATTAATATATAAGTTTAGTTGATTACTTTACTTAATATCAATTAATTTTAGTATAAAACTTTATTTGGACTTACACGTGGATCTCACATTTGTCAACTTTATGGTTTGGGCATAAGGTCCGTTGAAATCTAACAGTTTTGGAGTTATTTACACCTGTTGTACTTAATATTTGCATGTTTGTTTAAATTGATTCCTTATTCTTTTTCTTGTTTAAAATAATATTACATATTTATTTTATAATAAAATTAGTTTTTTTATCTCTTTAAGTTTTACTTGATTTTAATCATTACATAGCGACCAATTTTATTAAAAATTATGGAATATTTTGAACAAAAGAAAAGAAGATAGGAAACAAATTTATAAATAGTGAAAATTATTTTTAAAAAAAAAAATAAATGACCAATTTATATAAATTTAAAAATACAAGGACCCATTATGTAAATAACTCGCTTTTTCTACTTGTTTTTATTTTATGACACTAAGATACTACTAGGGAAATGCATCCATTGGGGTTTTTTATTTTATTTTATTTTTTTACATTGATAAGGTGGGGAGGGTGAACGCTATTAGCCGAAATTGAACTCAAATGGCCCCTAGCATCCATTAGTACAGCCTATAAGTATATGAAACTCGTATTAAAATTTTGCTAAGTTTAATTCATGCTCACAATGACTGTATTTTGAGTTGTTACACACTAGTTAGACTTATTTAGGACCGTTTGTTATTGTTGTTTATTTATGGATTTTAATTTAAGGTGGTCAAGCTAGGGACTAGCAACAAGAGTCACATGCTCCTTCCTAGCCCAGACAAAATCAGAAGAAATAATTTTTAATTTGGAATTTAATTGGATTATTGAGTTAAAGTTGTGACTATGCTATGAAAAACATTAGACTAATTGGGTTAATATATCAAAAAGATTTTTTTTTGGGTAAAAAAAAAAGCTGTAGTGTACCTTATTTTAAATGAATTATTTCAATGAAATATATGATGTGTAAACATGTAATGATATTTATAGTTCATACTAATTATTTGCCATAATTTATTATAAATAAAAAACTATCTTAATAATTTAGTTTAGATTTGGAGTCTTTCATAATTAAGAAATATTTTTTTTTGGCAAGACATTCATAATTAAGGTGATGGTAACATAATGTGATAGACATTTTTTTTGAACAAAGTACAATTTCTTTTTAAATAAATTTATGTGCATTTTCTTTCTAATTTTTCACTCAAATAATTTGAGTGATTCAACGCAATAGTAAGTGTCTTTATAATCTTTATAATAATAAAAATACTTAAAATATGCACAAAATTATGAAATTACATATAGTCTAATCGATGTAATCTAACCTTTGAAAAACAAAATTTATGTGCGGGACAATTTTATTAACATTAAGCTAATATTGATGCAAATTATGTTCTAGTATTAATGTTATTTTTATGACATTAATAAATTACTATAGCAATAAAATTGGTCCAATCGTAATTAATATCTTTTTAACAAGTACTTCTTTAAAAAATTGCTATGATCTTTTTTGAATATAGATTCAAAATATTATCACAGGGGCAAAAATCTGGTGCATTTTTTACCAAAAAAATGCAACGTGTATATTGCCGAGCACCAATAATCTGTTTTGGAAAGTGTGAATTATTTATCCCCTTTTCTTTTCTTCTTTCCCTTATACTTTTTCTACCTCTTTTTTTTCCTCCAAGGCTTTTACTATCGCTTTTGTGAATTAGAATTGTGACAGAATATTTCAAAGAGCATGTCTAATAGGATTACTGATATATCATTATATAGAGAAATAGTAATAGAGAAAATTATAATATAGCCCATGAGAGATATAACAAGAGATAATAAAGTATATCCTAGACTAATATATTAATAGGAATGTAACTTTTATTCTTTTTAATTAGAACGATACTACATACATTTAAATCATAAAAAATGTCAAATAATTTTAGATTATTTCTATTATTAGTCTCTGTATAATTTTTAATTTATGTATTTAATCCTTACCTTAAGATTTACAAGACAAATTCACTCATTGTAGAAATAATAATATAATATTATTACTTTTTTATTAACTAATAAAAAAATAGTAGTTTAATATTATTTTTATAATATAATAATAATTTAGCATATTATTAAATTCTAATCTAATTCATAAATTAAATACACGTAATATTTTTCTTGTAATTTTTTTTGTGAATCAATTTTCTCGTAGTAGGGCATGTTTCCACTTATATTTGCTCCAATCGCAAGGTTACATGTAAGCTAATTAGGCTGCGCCTGATGTCACGGGGGGTATAATTTCTAAGATTGTTTGTTAAGGTTGGAACCCAAAGTCCAATGCTGCTGCCTAAGTGGGTCGGACATCACGATGCCCTTTTCCTTGAATTATATAAATGGGTGAACTTTTTATGGATACATTGAATGCCCAATCATTTAGAAAAGCAAGTATATAAATGTGCGTAAGTATTTATGACATCTCAAGTGTCAAAGGAGACATGGGGCCTGCTCTATACCACCACAAATAGCTGTGGTGCAATTTTAGTAGTCCAACTTGCATGATTTATTCTTTGTCAAGTTTCACACCAATAAAACCGGCAGCTCGTTGTACAATACTTTATTAAAATGGTTGAACTTTTTATGATTTATATTGTTAGTTCTTATATTTTTATCATTGTATGTCAATTTAGCTCCGTAATATTTTTTTTAATGTTAGTAAGAAGTACAACATCTTTCCTGAAAAGGTAAAACAACACTTAGAGAGCAGCTATGAGCCTTGAACCCTATATCAATTTAGTTCTTGTCAATTGAAATTATTTCAAATCAAGTCAAATTTTAAATTAATATTATAGTTTTAGTTAGAAATTAGTAAAAATATATGCAAGTTTTAATTTGTTGATGTAAAAAGTATATGTAAGTGCTAATTGATGCAATAATTTCTGTCAAGAAACCATCTTTTTTAAAAGTTTAAACGGATAGGTGAAGGCCTAAGGTTGTTTTATACTCTAACATGCCCTTTCGCAAAAATGCCTATTGAGGCAAGAAGTGTGAATAATGTGCAGGTCCACTTTATATCTTGTGTTTAAATTATACTAATATTGAAAGTGAGGACTGTTAGGATTCAAACTCGTGATCTTTTGGTCCTTAAGGCTCTGGTACCATGTCGAGGAACCACCTTTTTCAAAAGCTTAAATTGATAGTTGAAGGCCCAAGATTGTTTTATATTCTAATAATTTCCATCTTAAACTAAGATATATAATTTTAGAATTTGACTTGAAAATAATTGGCTAAATTGACATAATTAGAAATTCACTGACTTAATTGACAAGATAATCAAAATAGAGAGAATAATGACGTAAATAGCCTTATTTTTATAATAGTAAAGTTGATGCTGATGCTCAATACGAGAATAAAATGGTCGCTTGAAGGATGATAAAGTGTGCGCAACCCACCATGACCATTGAACTTCTGGGTGGTTGAAATAAGGATGAACTACAACACTTCGGTTTAACAAATATTGTCCTTATTTTTTATAAGAAAACTATCATTTAGAATTTAAGATTTGAGCTTTTATCATTTAGATATTTTAACATTTCAATCAGATACATTTTTGTAGAAATTCGGTAAATTTACATTGGAAAATGCTAAAGTTAAATAAAATTTTAACAATATATTAGTATGATCACTAGAATTTGATGATTTTTTACCCTTAAAATGCAAAAAATAATACATAATTATGGTAATATTTAAGTAATTTGTATCAATATTTGATGAATATTTTATCACAATTCAATGAATTTTTGATAAAAATATATATATTTTTTTTATGATGGTAAAGATAAAGAAACCGACTTCAGCGGCCCCTCCTAATCAAGGGACGACCCGAAGCCTCAGCTCTGGAGATGAAAAGGAGGGATCTGGAGGGCTCCAAAAGATCAGCATGGAAGCCAGATCTCCCAAATCCTTCACTGGCCATAAAATCTACTGATTTATTTGCTTCACGGTACACATGGGAGAATCTGATTTGACTAAGCTTCTTGCAGAGCGTCTTGATCTCTTCCCGAATGACTCGGATGTCACTAGGGCACATATGATTACCTTGTAGAGTTCTGATTACGACTTCGTTGTCACCTTCCAGGACAACCTGGGTCGCTCCTTTTGAAATAGCCACGGAAAGGCCGTCACGAGCAGCGAGAGCTTCGGCTACTATGATTGGGGCGTTACCAAGTCTTCTTGTTCCACTGCTGATGATGTCGCTATTAGAGTTCCTAATGATGAATCCAGACGCGGCTTGCAAGGCACGTCTGGATCCATCGAAGTTAGCTTTAACCCAGCCTGGATCCAGGGGGGACCAGGTCACCCATCTATTCTGCCTCTTGAAGTTGTTAGGTCTGATAACATTGGCCATAACTTGGTCATCCAAAATAGTCCTACAGTGCCATTCCATAGCCATGGTCTTGGCTCGGTTCACAGTCTGACCTGGAGTAGGCTTTTCCCCTCTAAAAATTGCTGAGTTTCTATCCTTCCAAATGTGCCAGCAGAGCACAGCGACCATTTCCATACTACTCTTGCCTTTCCTTACTCGCATTTCCTCTTCAAGTCTCGTTCGTGTCGGAGGGGTGGGAATCCACTTAGACGTGACTGAAACACCCCAAACCTCCTTAGCACATGGACATTTGAGGAGCAAATGCGATATACTCTCCATATTTTCTCTACACCAGATGCATTGGTCATTCCACTCTGGAATACGTTTTTTCATTTGATCCCCTGTTGCCAAAAAAATGTTCAAAGATTGCCACAGGAAGACTTTGATCTTTGGCTGGATATTCAGATTCCAGATCCACCTGAATTCCCATCCATTCCTATCGTTCCAGTTAAGGTTGTGCGCCATCCATGTTGCAGATTTCACACTAAACTCTCCCGTGCTGGTATAACCCCAGCATAGTTGATCCTCCATTGAGATTCTAGGAATAGAAACGCCCAAGATGTTATTTAAACACTCATGGATCACCAAACTCTCTAGCTTTTCCCGGTTCCATTCCCCGTCGGATATAAAATCCGCCACTTTGAGCGAGAGGTCCACATCAGTCTGATCCCCCCTGTGTTCTCCTAGTAGTGGCCCCTTAGAGGCCCACCAATCCTTCCAAAAATTGATCCTAGTCCCATTGCCGACCCTCCATTTCAGGCCTTTCTGTAGTAGAGGTCTGATCGCCAAAATGCCATTCCAGGCAGGGGAGTCTGTCCCCTTCCCTTTGTACTCCAACAGGTTGTCTCGTCTTAGATATCTTTCCTTAATGACCTTAACCCACAAGTTATCTTCGTTCATCAGGATTCTCCAGCCAAGCTTGCACAAGAAGGCCTGATTCACAGCCTCCATTCTTCGCAACCCCAACCCTCCGGCTCCCCTGGGTCTGCAAATCTTACTCCATGCAGCCAGGTTGAGCCCGTTCCTTTCATCGTTGTTCTAGAAGAATTATCTACTAATTCTATCCCCCTGCTTGCAGACCCTCTTTGGTAACTTAAAACACTGCATGACATGACTAGGCAGAGACTCAATCGATGACTAAATTAGTGTTGCTCTGCCTGCCTTTGAGAGCTTACCAGCTCTCCATCGAGCAACTTTGTTTTCCATTTTGGGAACTAGGTCACCCGCTACCTGGGACAGGAATCTTCCCGTTCCAAAGTTGCACCCCAGGTACCTTCCTAGAGCGATGATACCTGGAATTCCTAGAATATCACAAATGCGCTGTCTTTGCTGCCCGTCCATATTGGCCGAGAAGATGGATGCAAATTTTGCCCTGTTCACCTGTAGTCCGGAGTCCTCACAAAACTGGTTAATCGCCTTATGAAGTCTCTGTGCCGCTTCTACCTTGGCCTCACAGAAAAGGAGGCAATCATCTGCAAAAAAGAGGCAAGGGATTGCTGTTGCACCTCTCTCAATTTTGATCCCGATCCCCGATTTCTTCTCCTTGCTCTGTACCTGCATGTTAGAAGCTAACACTTCTAGGTAAAGAATAATCAGGAATGGAGATGGGGGGTCACCTTGGCGAAGGCCTCTGGACGGGGCAAACCACCCCATCGGTTTGTCATCAATAAGAACCGAAAAGGAGGTCGAAGAGACACAATTCATTACCCATCCGATCCATTTTTCATGGAATCCAAGCTGTTGGAGAGCTTGATTCAAGAAGGCCCACTCAACAGTATCATACGCCTTTTCCATGTCCAGTTTCGCAGCAGTCTAGCCCGATTTACCCTGTTTTTTCTTGAAGGATGCCATGATCTCATGGGCGATCAGAATATTGTCCTGGATGTTTCTCCCAGGAACAAAGGCAACCTGCCACTGAGACACAATTTTATTCATAAGCGGCTTCATTCTATTGACAAGAACCTTAGCTATAATCTTATATAATACGTTACATAAACTAATAGGCCGAAAATGGTTGATAGTTCGGGGGGACTCCACCTTTGGGATTAGTGTGATGAACGTGTGGTTAATCTCACGCAAGAGGGAACCACCCCTGAGGGTGGCTCTAATAGCATTGCAAATGTCCTTCCCTACCACCCCCTAGAAAGTCTAGAAGAAGAAGACCGAGAACCCATCCGGCCCCGGTGTTTTATGGGGATTCATGTCAAACACCGTCTCCCTAATTTCGTCGTCCGTGACCTCGGCGATGAGAGACTTATATCTGCTTCTGTAACCCTTCTACACACAGTAGCAAGGGACGAAAATCTGTTCCTTGTGCCGCTAGATCTAAATCTGGATTTAAACTCCTGGATAAAGGCATCCCCTATCGCGCATTTATCCGTGAGAGTTACTCCTATGTCGCTTTTAATTTCCATTATACATCTTCTTCTTCTCCTTGCTTGTACAGACGCATAGAAGAAGCTAGAATTCCTATCACCTTTAGTGAGCCATTCTTTGCGCTAGTACTTGGCCCAATACTTATGGTTGAAGAAAAGAAGTTTTTCGCATTACATAATGAGTCGTTGGAGCCTCAGGTTGAGCAGTTGGCTGCCAGGGTCAGCTTCCAACTTCTCCTGAGTCTCACGGACCTTCCTTTCATTTTTTTCCACATTAGTTTTTAGTCTTCCTACCATTATCTCCTTGTTTTCTTTGAGGCCCTTTTTTATGAGTTTAAGTTTTTGGGCAACTTCAAACATCCTCGACCCTCTCACCCTTGTTGCCCAGGCTTGCTGAATAATGTTCTCAGTTGCTTTGAACTTAGCCCATCCCGCCTGAAAGCAGAAAGGGGTAGCTTTGGAAAGACCCTCCTCCTCCGTGCATAAGAATAGCGGGGAGTGGTCTGAAACTGGGCCAAAACCATTATAAACAAATGATTTTGGGAAGAGATGGAACCAAGCTTGTTGACCAAGGCCCGGTCTAGCTTTTCCTGGACATAGATACCATTTGCAGTCCTTGCCCATGTGAACTTTTGGCCCGTCCACGGGATATCATTTAGCCCAAAGGGGGAGCAGAGGCTATTAAGCCGTACAAACCTCCTAGCATTAGCAGGAGGACCCCCTTGTTTATCGACTGAAGCCTTAAGCTCGTTAAAATCGCCAATCAGACACCATGGATTGTTATTAAAATGGCCTAGGCCTGAAAGCATATTCCAGAATGAGTCTTTTTTCATTTTCTTTATCGGGAGCATAGACAAAGGAAACTACTCCCTGTTTAGCATTATTTTTATCTAGCACCATGGTATGTGCTATTCGATGATCACAATACAATCTATTGACCTGGCATTGGGATGCGTTCCATGAGAGCCATATTCCACCAACATGATTAACAGGAGGGAAATAGTAGCTCTTATCCAATCCCAACCGTGGTTGAAATCTGTCTATGACCTATTCTTTGGCTAGGGGTTCAAGAATAGCAATCATTTCAGGTCTAAATTTTTTCGAGAGCCCTTCTAGTTCTTGTTGGGCGGCCCTATGAGCTACACCTCTAATGTTCCAACATAGGATTTTCATAATGATAAGAGAATGAAATCAGGTCCCATTACATTCCAAATCTCACTCGTAGCTCAAAGCTACCAACCATGCCCTTAAGGGCGACCAAGAGCCCGAAGCTCGCTCCAAACAACATAAAGGGAAAAAAGACGAAACATAGAGCAGAACCCAAAAGAAAGAGGAAGACAAAAAAAGCTCACTGCTTGGCATTACGAAAATTTCATGGCAAAATTTAGCATAGTGACACTTTGTGTGAAGCATCCAAAAAACCGTACATGCAAACATCCGGAGAAAATTACAATCATATTTTCTTAAGACAACATAACCACATGCCCATGAGGCACAACAATATTTGCACAGAGAGAGAAAACATAAACCCATACATTGAGAAAGTCAACATAACATCTAGTCTTACCAAAAATCGAAAGCCAAGCATAAAGATTCCCCTCCCACAAAACACAATCCCAAAAACACAATTCCACAGCCCAGGCCTCAACAACTAACAGACAATTGATTCTAGCTAGTTTAGTAGGTTCATTTTGGTAGATAAATGTTTACATGGGTGAAAATTGTAGAGGATAGTGAAGTTTGGAAGCAAAGTGGAGATAATGGAAAGAACAAAGGGTGACCCCTTCACTCGTTCCTGCCCTCCAAAAAGGCTCCCACACCTCCACTCCTCTCTTGCCCATCCAACCTTTCAAATTCCCAATACCCTCCAAGGAGGGGCTTTTACATCCCTAGCCCGTGACTCCTTTCCAAGGGGCTTGATAAAACCAAACCCAATCGTCACCAGAAAAGAAGAAAAGGGAGGAAAACTTACCTGTGGCAAGAGTGAAGTGGACGAATTGCCTCTCTGCCATGCCCATATTCTTGAGGGCCTTCTCGTCACCAACTTTTGCGGGATCTTGTTTCAGCTTCCTAGATCTGGGGTCAGAGAACCCCGATCTCCTCATGCATGTGCCGTTGGCGAGAAATCTAACAATTTGGAGGAAGTATACCCAAAAACCATGCGATATACTCTCACTCCACTTATACCATTTGATTTGGACTGTGATTTTGGGGAATCTGCCAAGGAACCTCCAATTTTTGTTCAAGATCCACCTCTTGCAAATATTGAAGCCAAGTGAGAGAGAACTCTCCACCAGCCATCTAGTGGGTGGTTGTTTGCCATTGTAGGAGAGCAGTGAAGCAGCCATGGGGAAGGAAGGAGCCCTGCTAAAGGGTCTAAAGAAGAAGCAATCTCTTTGTTTCTTTTTCTTTTTTGAGGGCAAGAATACAACTATGAGGGTACTTGATGCACAAGCCAATGCTTTCAACGTAGCTGCGCCCACCGCCTTCTTCATCCTTCCATTCGCCGGCTCCGCCGGACACCGGCGGTGGCGGTCTCTTTGCTTGCATCACCTTCGTGTTGAGTTCACCGGCGTTCATTTTGTCGGCCACAGAAGTGGGAAGTAAGGCTGGTGTATACCTTGTTTCTCCCTCAAAGAATGGCTATGGACATTATGGCATTGACATTTACGGTTGATAAAAATATTGGCATAACTTATATACGTTATCGTAATTATGTATTATATCAACAATTTTTGCACAAATTAGTTGTATTTTACACAATTTATCAAATTTCAACATAGGGACCTATGTGATAAAATTTTCAAATATCAGGATATCGTATTATATATATTAAAATATTAAAATATTTAGGTGATAAATGCTCAAACTCGGGATACTGAAATAATAATTTCCCTTTTTCATATTTAGTTTTTTTTTAAAGATTTGGATTGGTGACCTCAAATCAAAATAAAACAAGTCTATTAATTGCACTAAGATCCGCCCTAAATAACTGATAAACCCAATATGTTTTTGGAATATCATGGAAATTTATATATAAAAATATATCAAATATTAATAGCAACATTTTCAGTGCCCAAAGGGCTCCTGCTTAAGCAGGGTTTGGGTTTGGAGGGTGGATATACGCAGCCTTTCCCCTTCAGGGTGGTACCCTGGAGAGAAGCTGTTTTCGAAAATCCCTAACCTGAGGGGTGCATGAAGACTTCCTAGGAGGTCACCATCTTGATACTACTCTTGCCCAAGCATGCTTAACTTTGGAATTCTAATGAGATCCGGTGTTTGCATATTGGTACCCTCTTAGGTATGTGTCAAATATGAATGTGGACCTTAAATGGAACGAACACCATTTCTTCAAAGCAGTTGCCTACTTCTGGTCCCTTTGCACCAATCCAAAGTACCAAATAAAGTGATATGAATGCTAGATTGGCCTGTGCCACAAGTCAAACTAGGTTATCTATCCATTCCATGCTATATTATAGTCTCTTAAGTCATAAGCAATGGCTGGTTTTTGTTAGTGGTGTGGTCCCACAACTAGCATTAAATTAATAGTCTTCAATTAGTTTCTTTCTTGGTGCGGTAATAATGACTAGTGGGTTGTTCTAATTTGATAGTTACAAGATTGATAACTGTAGACATATAGAGAACGAAGTATGAGAGGGAAGAGGAAGATGGTATGTGAGAGAAATTAGGAGGAGAAGCAGCCATGGAAATAGATATGGAGGGTTGGGGATTTGAACCTATAGTTGTGAGATTAGGAAGGTGATCACCAATACCCAGGGTGGGCATAGATGTCAGAAGTGATGCGAGAACCTAGCTGAAGGATGGGAGGGTGATGGGAGCACGACCAGTAAGAGAGGAGGGGGTTGCCCGAGCATGATCGGTAAGAACCACAAAAACCAAAGGGGTCACTGGAGAAGAAGGAGGGAGGTGAGAAATCGGGGATTGTAATTGTTGGGAGAATGACTCTCTTGTTGTTATTGAGAAACCCTAAACCAATTGGGAAGGAGGAAGGAGGACAGATGGCACTGCTAGCTGGGTCAGCGGAGGTGGCACTGTCGCGTAAGGTTAGGATTTAGGAGGGGGAATGTTAAATTTTAGAGCTAATGTTTCAGAATTGCTCTGATATCATGTGCAACCCAATATTTGGGTGGCATACTTGAATAGGGTAGCTTGCAACTGTATATATAAGTATAGATACATGATAGGATAAAGCTAACTCAATCTAAATAAGGACAGATCTACAAAGAGGATAATAATAGAAACATATATACAAGATAATATATCCTTATAATATGGATGGTGGAATTCGGACACTCAATTTAATTTACTATTTACTTGACATTTTTTTTAATCTTTGATCTTGTATCCATTCTTGTTGATGATGCCTTAAGAAAAACCTTCCCTAGATGGGGATCATAAATCCTTTGTTACATGGCCCCCAAAAAAAGGTTATGAAACGTACATATTTACAATCCAAGCCTCAAGTGCTAGCTCAAGTGGTAATGGTAAAATACTGTTAAAATGTTAAATTATTCTTGGACCTTTATCCACAATCATAAGTTTTGGTTTCTTAACATTATATTAGAGTTTGATTGACTGAGAGGTGAAGAGTTCGAATCTACTAAATATAGATCAAGCACAAAATATAAGATATGCCTAGATTATTGACACTTCAAACAAAATGGTTATTTGTGTGAGATGACCTAGTAGAGTTTATAATTATTAGCTTAACGTTTTGGAATGGCTAGTTATTTGGTATGTCTTATATCTTACTAAACCTAAGATCTCATCCTTTTTTGCAAATAGTTTTTGTGAAACACTCGCTAAATCTGTAAGTCTCAATTTAACCTTCGAGTGACTAATATACATGTAATCCAAAGATAAGTTAAAGTGTACAGAAGTTGACCATAGTTAATTAATAAAAAATGCACATTTTCAACAACTAATGGAAGAAAGTGGCAGGGTGGTGGGTGGTGCAATGATGTGGAATCATGTATAGAGAGAGCCACCACACGCCGTGGATCCACACGTTACATGACCAAACAAGAAGTCTTCTCGGGGATTCTTAGCAATGACGTCTCTCTTAATCCAGGTGCGTCCCATTTCCCTGCACCCCATTGGGCCATTTTACAAATTTTATGGTATCTTCAGTTAGCGATATAAAGGAGTCAAGTCTAGTCAAGTTAAGTCGAGCACTCCTATAAACTCGAGCTTGATTAGATTTATCAAGTTTAAGTTCGAGTTGAGTCTATATGGAGTTTTTGAACATTTTGTTAGAACATATGTATAGGTAGTCATAATAATATATCTATATAGGCTCAATGGGCTTAGCCCTATACTAAGATAACATTGTATTCATCTATCATAAATTTACGAGAGGGTTAATTTGGCTCTAATATCATATAAAAATGATGAGCAACGCGCCAACTGAAGCTGTCCTCTCATACATTTATAATAAATGAATGTAGTGTTATTAGAGTACGAAGCTAAGCTCATTGAGCATATACATATATATATATATATATATATATGTATATTATGACAATCGGCTTCTGTTCCACATGCGTTTGGTCCATAAATTACATTACACATGATCCATTCCCTCCCGCTCATGGGATGGTCCCTATTTTTTATATCTATTCAATTAGTTCTGGTTCTGGCGTTCCAATCAATAATAACAAAATACTAAAATATCACTAATTATTAGACATTTTTGTAGGATGATTTATATTTTAGTATCCCAATATTTATTAAAATAATAAAAAATTTATAATCTTATTTATTTGTTTTTTTAGTACCTCGTATTTTCTTCATATTAATAAATAAGACTTTCTCCAGCATGTTAACGTCATATTCGAGGGAGAAAACTAACGTGGTAGGTCACTTTAAATACCCACTATAGTATAATGATGAAAATAACCCTCTTGATGTGATATGTCACTTTAAGTACCCACGAAAGTGAAGGTGTATCAACGGCTGGAAATATGGTTTTTCATTTTTTTTTTTAAAAAGGGTCAAAAGAGGTATTTTTATTAATGTATTATAGTGAGTATTTAATACCGGATATTTGTACATATGCATAAAGATCATATTATTGAGAGATAATATTTCGACAAATTCTGGGTGTCCGCTTTGTCCTTGTTTCCAGCATCAGACAAATCTCACTTGTCTCATCTCCATTCATCAATTGACTTCTTTATGTTGCACTTGATTGTTTAGCTAAGAATGGATTTGTCCACTATACATACTTTCTGATTTTGAGTATATTTTTTGTGATTTTAAGTATAATTTTTCACCTGTAGAATTTTACTTTTCTTCACTCTAAAATTTTCCCTATTATAAATTGTGCCTCAATGTTAATTCATCATACAATAAAAATAGGGTAAATTACATATTAGTTTCTCAAGATTTAGTGTATTAATTTTTTAATCCACAAACTTTGTGAAATAATTTTTTAGTCCAAAATATTACATGTATTTAATAAAATAGTCCAAATAACGATATGAAAGAATGAAAGTGGGGCTTATTTTGCACCTTTAGATATTACTATAGATTATTTTATTAAATTTATATAACTTTTAAGACTAAAAAATAATTTTACAAAATTTATGGACTAAGAAATTAATACATCAAACCTTGGGGTAGTAATATGTAATTTACCGTAAAAAAAATAATGGAACAATTATTCATTTTTGAACAACAAACTATTATTCATTATATATATAGCATAATTCTTATGAGAAAATGTAAGGGTAAAAGGAGCTAATCTTAGCCATCTATTGAAATAGATGGCTAAGATTCACCCATTTTTTATGCTTAAAAAAAAAAAAAAAATTTCCACTTTACCTCCTCCTCCTTCTCCCAACCTTTTCTTTCTCTCTTTCTCACCCACCGCCGCCATCTGCTGCCCTTCGGGCCCCCCCCCCCCCCGCCAAGCCCCAATATAACCCTTCACTCCCAACACCGCCCCCGTCTTGACTTTTGTCTCTTTTTCAATACTTCTTTCTCTATCCCCATATTCCTTCACTCTCGCTACCCGCCAGCGTGGATGGAGGGATAGGGGGGAGAGAGAGAAAGGGGTATCGGAAGAGAGACACAAGTAGGGGCCAGGCGGGGCCGGGGGCGGCGGCGGCAGTGGCAGTGAGAGTGTAGGGTTATTGGGGGGAGGAAGGGGTATTGGAGGAGAAAGAAAAAGGAGGGGAGGCGGTGGCCGGCGGGCAGAGGTGGTCGGTGACAGCGACGGCTACGGTGATGGGTGGCTTGGGTGAGCGGAGGGAGGGAGAGAAAGGAAAGTAGTTGGGGAGATTTTTTTTTCTTTTTTGTTTTTGGGTGCCAATAAAAAATGGACCAATTTTAGTCGTCTATTCCAATGGACGGCCAAGAATAGCTCCTCTCACCCTCTTACCTTCTCATAAGGATTGTGCCATATATATAAGATTATTCATTTATTAACTTTAAAGAATTATTTACCTCTATAAAAGCTTTGGAGACCCATTCATGTGAAAACCCAATTCAAACACATGCTTTCACATCGAGTACATAAATTTCCACTTGAAATACAACTAATTACAGCTATTTTTTTTTTAATTTCTGCATCTAAATTGCATAAATTCATATAGTTCACGTGCAAATTTTGTATAAGTTATCTGCAAATTTTTTTTTTTTGTTACGCTCCCAATATACACCACTTAGATAGTTAGATATCTAAATTAAGATATTTTATTACTTCTTACCAAATCTTGTTAGAAAAATTAGTAAGAGCGGCAGTTATAATCAAACAAAGCCAAGAGATAAATTATTATGATTTTACAAAATCTGATACAATGCGAACAAGTATCACTTTCCTAAAAGATGATTTCGTCGCCGCTCAAGGTGCACATAGTGACGTTGACGGTTGTCCTCCATGATTAATATAATCTAACTCGTATGTTGCACTCATGACTTCTCGGTCAGGAGGGGCGAAAGCTTTTCTAAAATATTAAAGTGTTTAAAGGAGATTAAGGTAGAGAGAGACAGCTCTTGAGAGGATATGATTTTTGCACTCAGCCTAAACACAACTTTTATATTAGGCGATTCGAGTTCAACTTAAGCATAGAAGACTTATGAAATATCGGATAGAAATTGCGGCATCATGGAAGATCACTACCTTTAATTATATAAGGACTAAATTGATATAATAAACAAAGTACAGAGACATGCAATTTAAATAACCCTAGAATTTATCTGTAAGCAAGCTGTAGGTTGTAACTTTCTGTTATTATGAAGACTATGGTGTACATGGTTCAATTCATTACCATTTTCTTTGATTTTAAGATCTTAGTATGATTGTATACTTTGTGGTATTCTAATTTTTGCAACAGATTTCTACAATTGGAATCGCTTAAAGCTCAGATACTGTGATGGAGCTTCTTTTGCTGGTGACTCCAAGTTCGATAACAGGGTAAACTTCTTGATCAACAAAATCTATCATATATCATGCACTCAACCATTAATGTTGTTACGAATTAAAAGTTTTTGATGGTACATAGTAGAAATTTGAATAGTGAGGAGTAGAAATTAGGGTTTCAAGGGGTAGAGAACCTGTGAGAGAGGAGAGAGGAGAAGAGATATGAGGGAGAAGCAATTTTTCATTTCATTTCAAGGATGATTTTCATTCATAAAAATACCTCTATTTATAAAGAAATACAGAGACTTAAATGTAGATATAAAAAGGCCTATTTATATAATATATTAAAATCTCACATAACTAGATTATTCTACGTATTTCTATAGTTTGGCCCGTATCATTATTGTAATAGAAATCTCACATCAACAAGTTGTGATATAAAAAAAATAAACATATAAGTATATCAGGCTGCTTTATCTAATACTAGGGGTGTAAATGAGCTAAGTCGACTCACAAGACCTCTCAAGCCGGCTCGTCATAAACTCGCTTCAAGCTCAAATCAAGCGGACTAGATTCATTTCGCTTGTAGAATGTAGCCTGGGCCTAGTGAGGTTCGTAAGCTTAAACGAGCGCAAACAAGCCCACGCAAATCTAGAGCTAAATTAAATGAGTCTAAAAAGCAAGCTTGGTTAGAAACTCGCTTCAGCTTGGCTCGAGCAAAGCCTGAGCCTTTGATGAGCTGAGCATGAGCTTGAAGCTTTTCAAACTCAGCATGTTTCAAGCCAAGTTAAATGGAGACGAGTCAAGCCTTGAGCCTAACAAGCTCAGGCTTAGTTGAACTCATATACACCCCTATCTAACATCATTTGGTTCTAGAACTGAAACCTTAATTAGATTTATAAATGGATTTTAAGAGTCAACTCCTTGCCGGGGCCTGGAAAATTTGATACTACGTGGTTTCTTGATCTTCGTGTGCTAATGTGTTTCTTTTATGCATATAATGGACAGACCTCATTGCTTTACTTCAGAGGGCAAAAAATTTGGGAGGCCATCATTCTTGATCTTCTTCCAAAAGGGTTGAGGCACGCAAAGAAGGTAAAATTTTTGGTTTCTAAAAACTACAAATTAGATGATGGACTGATTTTTATTTTTTTATTTTTTTTTTGTTTTGTTTTGTTTTTAGTTGTTGAAAAAGCTGAGAGAAGAAACGAAATCCAAAAAAACAATTGTTGAAGAATGATTTTAGTTTCTTTAAAATCAAAAACTACAAATATAAAACAATACCCAACAGGCCCTAATTTACTCAGTACATTGTTACTAAACAGACCTAAATGATTTTAGTTTCTGCATATAATAATAATAAGAGCAGGGATGTTAGATTCAGATTCTAGACTTGTCAGTTAAAGAAACTCGATTCTAAGGAACGAACTATCTTACAAAGCTTAAGTTGTTAGATAAAGGTTCAAGAATAATTTGTACTCTAACGCAGAGACCAGAATCTCACTGGCTGAGCTAAGTTGTCAGTATCGATGGCTTAGCACAACCGCTACTTTTTACATTAAGCTTTTACATTTTGTTCTCTATGATCCTGTTCTATGCATTAAAAACTTTCTACAACCAATTTCATAACATGTGGAGACAAGGACATGTATACTTGACCTCACCAACTTCTTTCCGGGGAGAGCCTTGCACCTTCGTTTGATATTCACTGGGTAATGTACAACAACAACAACAACAACAACAACAATAAGCCTAGTGCCTTAAGGGCTCTCGCTAAAGCAGGATCGAGGGCAGGGTCGGGGGGGTTGGGGGGGGGGGGGGGGGGGTGATGTACGCAGCTTACTCATTCAGGGTGCTACCCCAAAGGGATGCTGTGTCCGAAAATCCCCAACCTAAAAAGCATAGCAACATACCTGCACAGTAACAACAACACAAAGAAAGCATAAAGGAAAAGGCATAAAGTCGCAAAAAGCAATAAACAATAAGCAATAAAACATCTAGTAAAAGCAACATAGCACACAACAACAGGCAACAAGCAGTAAGGCGCAAATAAGCTTAGAGGCGCAATGACTGCCCTAGTTATGCTCATCTATTCTAAACCCCTATGCTAGTTCTCCACTGAGCTCTACCTAAGACCATCTCCGCCTATATGAATGTGTTATTGTTAAAAGACAAGACAGGTAAGTCTAGTGACAAATTCCACATAGACGAAACCTCACGGCTAGACTTATATGTGAATTTCATATACTAGCTCCCCGTGTTATCATCAAACCCGATAAAAACTTGACAATAATTGTGATCATTGGTATTTCAAGTGCATTTTAAGGTCGAAGACTAAAATCATATTTGGATGTGTTAATGCTAAAAGACAAGACAGGTAAATCAAGTAACAAATTCCACATAGATGAAACCTCACGCCTAGACTTATATGTGAATCTCATATACCAATTTCCCGTGTTATCATTAGACCCGATAAAAACTTGACAATTATTTTGATCATTGGTATTTCAAGTGCATTTGAATGTCGAAAACTAAAATCATATTTGGATGTGTTAACGTTAAAAGACAAGATAGGCAAGTCTACTAACAAATTCGATGTAGATGAAACCTTATGCACAAGCTTATACGTGAATCTTGTATACCAACCCCCTGTGTTATAGTCAGACCCAATGAAAATTAGAGAATTATTTTGAGCATTGGTATTTCAAGTGCATTTGAAGGTTGAAGACTAAAATCGTATTTAGATGTGTTAACTTTAAAGACAAGGCAGGTAAGTCTAGTAACAAATTCCATGTAATGAAACCTTATGTCCAAGCTTATATGTGAATCTCATATACCAATGTCTTGTGTTATCGTTAGACCTGATAAAACTTGACACTTATCTTGAGCATTGGTATTTCAAGTGCATGTGAAGCCTAAAGACCAAATCGTATTTGGATGTGTTAAGTTAAAGACAAGACAAGTCCAGTAACAAATTCCATGTGGATGAAACCTTAACCCAAGCTTATATGTGAATTCCAAATATCAACTACCTGTGTTATTGTCAGACCCTATAAGCTTGACAGTTATTTTGAATTTTTGGGCATTGGTATTTCAAGTGCATTTGACGGTTGAGGACTAAAATCGCATTTGGTTGTAGGCTTTGCTATCTGGGTGCTCTGCAGGAGGACTGGCAGCCTTCTTACATTGTGACAACTTCGCGCAGTACCTACCAAGGAAGGCCACTGTGAAATGTCTAAGTGATGCTGGATTTTTCTTGGATATGTCAGTGCATATCTCCCTTGTAATCTACCTAGATTAAACTTTCCTGTTAAATGACTCTATATATAAGTTTAGTAAGAAATTTCACATTGAAATTATGATAAAAAAGAGAAACATATAAGTCTAGTAGAATACTCTGCCTAATACTAATTGGTTTTAAGATAAATAGATACTTGAACTTACACGTAAACTACACATATTGCCAACTCTTTAGGTCCAATTGAAAACCGAAAAAGTGAGTCTATAAGAAATTTTACATCAAAATTGCGAGAGAGAGGAGATCAACATATAATTCTAGTGGGTTACTTCACCTAATGCCAATTTATTTTGGAATGGAACCGTATTTAAGATTATAAGTGAATATCGCATATGCCAACTTCGGAGGCTGGACTTAAGGCTAGCAAAATTTAACATGGTACCACAGGAAGCTAATAATCTTGGGCTCTTGTTCAATGCCACCAAGTCTTGGAAAATAGGGGTACATTTGAATATGATTTTCCAAGGACGACTTCAAAATCCAATTCTCATTTAGATTAGAGAAGGCGAGGGGTGCAATTAAATAAGACTCACATGTAAGGACGAATGTTAGGATCTCATATGTGATTACTTTAAGAAATCTCATATCAAAGTTCAAGAGATAGAAGAGACCAATGTATAATCCTAGCCGGATACTCCATGAAATGCCAATTAATTTTAGGATAAAACCTTAGGTAGGTATATATATGAACCTCACATGTGCCAGCCTTATGAATCGGGCCTAAGCTCCGGTGAAATTTCTCAAACCTTTCCCCTCCCATCGTGTCTGATCATTGATTTTTGATTTCTACCTTGCAGAAGCGATATAAGTCTGAACCACACTATGCGGTCCTTCTACTATGACCTTATTTCATTTCAGGTACACAAAATACAACCCTTCAAGTTGATGGGTGAAGACCCAAAAAAAGTTTTATATTCTAACATGCCCCCTCAAGCAAATGTCAGTTTGAGCCTGAAGCGTTAATATTGTATAGACCCGCCTCATACCTTGTACTTTGAATTATGTTAATATTGAAAGTGGCTGCTATTGGGATTCAAACACATGACCTGTTGATTATAAGGGCTCTGATGCCATTTCAAAGAACCAAAACTTCCAAAAGTGGTTGATGGGTGAAAATCTAAGAATGATTTTGTACAATAACATTATTTCTCCATGAAAGGTCTCCATTTTAGTCGCTATTTTCTCTATACCACATGTAAAGCATAACTGTCTATTATACTTTTTCTACTTAAAATATTAATGGAGACTATTTTCATATCGATATTAGATTATACTACGATTTAAAATTTTCAAAACTAGCTTTACGTATCAAAATTACAAGTTCTTCTTGGAGATTTTCTTAGGATCTATTTGTTTTAGTGGAAAATCTTTTCTGTCTCAATTTTGTTATTCTTTTATATAACTTAATTGCAAAAATTATAAGTATGAAAATGCTCTCTTTCATTAAAGGAAAACATTAGCTAATGAAAATCATGCAAATCTATATAATGAAACCATTTTCTTTAGCTAGAAAGACAATTTAAAAGAGAAGAATCTTTTTTTGTTGAAAATATTTTGTGAAGAAAAAATTTATGTAACAAAATGTTTTCATTTGAATCAAATGGAGCCTTAGAGTTGATCTCTTTCTGAAAAAGGGATTCCTTTTGGGAAATGTTTCTAAATTTTCCAGAAATGGTAGAACAAATAGCATTATTAAAACCAAAGCTCCCATACTTTGCCCATTGTGTTAATTTAGTTCTTATACTTTTAACCGTGTCAATAAAATCCTTGTACAACTGATATTGTGTCAATTTAGTAAAATTTATGTAAAATTTTTAATAAAATTTTTAATGATTCATCCATGAGTTGGTTTAAATTAAGTCAATGAGTGGACTTGCAGTGAGTTACTTGTATCTAATGTGATTGTGCAGTTAAAAATTTTGTCATTAACGTGTATTTGACCAAATGACTAAATTGATATAATACAAAAATATAGACGGATTAAATTAACACAATTAAAAGTATAAGAATTAGATTAACAAATTAAAAAAAGTACAAGAATATTTGGAGTAAATAATCGTACATCTAAATGGAAGATTTTCCAGGAGGTTTGGAAATGGGGTCTTTTTTTTATTTTTTTTGGAAAATAGCTTTATGTGCTATTGAGAAATTGGCAGGTTTGATATGACAGGGTGTGGAGAAAAACTTAGACAAAAACTGCATTGGTTCTTTAACATTGCCCAAGCAAGTATGATCCTCACTATCTTTTTAACTACTCGTGCTCCCCATGGAATCAAATCATTGTTCTAGGTCATGTCATAATACTGTTAGGGAATGCAATAGCTAAGATATGATGAAATATTCAACAAGAAAAAGTAAAATCAAATGCACAAGATTTACATGGTTCAACCGAAAATGTCTACGTCCACGGAGTTGCAAGGATATTTTATTGCTTTGAAAGTTTTACAAAGAGTTCTTCTAATTTCACTCTACTCTCTCAAACTCTAAGGGTTTATATAGGCACACATAAAGAAACCTAATTTGTTCAACTGAGATCATCAAAACGGGCCATGGACTTGACACATAACATTATAAACCAGGCTCCATAGAGGAAGCCCAACAAATACCGGTCATTGTGTAGCAAAAATCGGGTATCCTAAACATAACGTAGAACGATTGCAGAAATAGCTAATCCAAGAACTATTTCAAAATCTATTATGTAACAACTGTTTATTAAGTGAAGATTTGATTTTTCTGATTTGTAGCATGCCTTATGCCTTGGATCAATGACAATGCAAAGTCTTTTATGTAACTTTGAAATTTCATGAGGCCTGACTGATAAAGTTGGCATATGTCAGCTCCACATATAAGTCTTAGTGAGATTTCATCCTAAAACCAATTGACAGTAGGTTAAGTAGCCCGCTATATACTCATTTGTTGCTCACAATTTCGCTGTGGAATGAACTCAAACGTGGAGTCCCTACCAGTAACAACTATAATATTATGTTACGTGGACATTGCAAGTAATAGCTAACGCAAAATTCGTTACCTGACTTAATGATTTTGATTCTATGCTGCTAGAGCTTGAATGTATCTCACGGTTAGCTTCTGACTTCTAATATGCTTTTGGCTTGAATCAGTGCTTCTTTCCCCAGTATGCCCTTAGATACATCAGAACACCATTTTTCATCCTCAACACCGCATATGATGTTTTCCAGGTAACATTTTCGTTTCAAACAATTTCTTGGATTTGGAACTCCTTAAAATGCTTGAATATCTTTCTCTTTTTGCAATTTTAAGTTTCTGAAAAAGTAAAATTGATACAATCTTAAATAAAGTGTTTAAGAGCTGGATAGTTTAGGTATTAAAAAAAATTAGCTAAGTTTAGGTTTTTTTTTTTTTTTTTTTTTTTGACAGAGCAAAGTCTAGTTTAGGTATTAAAAAAAATAGCTAAGTCCTTTAATACCGACTATACCCTTCCTCTAACTTTGTAAATAAGGGCCTTTGAGAAGTGTGGATGAATTGATTGAGTTTCTCCCCCATGCTCTCTCTCTCGGCCTCCCTCCCCCTTCCCCCTCTCAGCTATCTCTCTCTTCTTCCTCTTCCTTCTTCCCTCTAATACTTATATCCTTTACTACCTACTTTATACTTCATACTTTTGTACATTGATTTGGATTTACTTATTGTAAAGTATGAAATATACTATCAATACATACTATACTTTGATTTGGTTGATTTGATTGTGTTTAATCTGTGTTTGATTACTTTGATTCAAAAAATTAGATTTTAAAAATGATTTTTCCTCAAATTTTTTGAATTTCCCCCCTTTTTTTCCTTGATGGTCGTGAAAATTTGAAAAGAATCAATGTTTGGACAGTTCCATCACGCCTTGGTGCCACCCAGTACTGATTTGCGAGGGCACTGGAATAACTGCAAGTATAATATAGCGCAATGCAATCCTTATCAACTCAAAATTTTGCAAGGTTTGTCTTTGGTCCCTTGCTTCTTTGCATTACTAGGTGGATTACATTTGTGATGCTTCAAATGCTGTGCTACCAAGTTGTACACGAGGCAAGTTTGCTCGCAAGCCCTCAAAAATCGGCTCATTATCTTATTTGAAAGGCTAGACTTGTTTTAATCTCAAGTTGGCTCGTTTAGCTATGTAAAGCTCAGACTTGGTGGCTATCAAGCCTAAAATGGTTTAATGAGTCAGCGTGACTAAACGAGTGCAGTTCAAGCCTCAATTATTTGAGCTTGTATTGAGAGCATCCTGATACCAATTTAAATTACCCCAAATGAGTTAGCTAGTAGAATTTGGTTCAAGATCAATTGAGTTGGTCCAAGTTGAAGCTTATGATGAGCTAAAAGCTTGAGGACAAAGTCTTCAAGCTCCAAAACTCAAGTAAAGTGCTAGCGAGCCAACCTTCAACATCACAAGCTTCGACTCAGCTCAACCTATTTACACCCAGTACACAAAATTTAATTATCTACATGAGATAATATAGTATTCACTATTATCTACTTCAGATATTGATGTGATTTGATTTATATTTGATTAGGATGGAATTTGGTGAAATTTAGTTACTTAAATCGAATTGAGATTTGATTGTAAGTAGGTTTGGTAACTAAATTATAAAAGGGGCTTATGAGTTGTTGGTTTCGTAGAACAGAGAGGAAAGATGTGAGACTTTTGGGATTTGTAAAGGGGTGCCCGAGGGGCACCATGTATTGTTTGTGAGTGCTTGGATGAGAATTTGTAGCTTCCTCTATCCAAAGCTACATTAAGAAGGGGGTTGATGGCTCACTGTGCAGTAGCTACATTGAGGTGGGCTAGTGGCTTCCCTTGCAATAGTTACATTTGGGTCGAGAGATGCTAGATGGGGTTTGGGGTTTCAATTAGAGATTGTAATCTTAAATTTCATAGTAGAGGAGGCACCTATTTGATAGTTACACGTAAATATTTTTGTTTATTGTTTCGATATTTTGATATTTTATCCTACCGTTTTACTCGATTGTGTGATTTCTTCCAATAATATGATTGAACTATGCAATGTTTTGTAGGGTATATTTTTTACCTCAAAATTAATATATGTAAAACATGAGATGAGAAAAAGGAAAAAGAGAAAAAGAAAAGGAAAAATGAAATAAAGGAAAGTCACTTCCACAAGTCATATAGGAGTATGAGAGAAGGCTTAAGAGTTTGGAAGTTTACTTCCATAAGTTATAGAGTATGGGCATGGCATGGTGGAGCATGGGTTGTGTCCTTTTTTGTCTATGAGCTGCATCGGTGTGGAATGTAGGAAAAAAAAAAGTGCGGAGAAGTAAGGTTGAAAATGCAGAGTTGGATTTTGTAAAGGTGTCCGTGGGGCACTCGGGTAGGGGGAGAGATTATGAGAGAAATGATCGTAAGAGTCATGTTTGTGAGGTTTCATTTTTGATTTTGAGTTAGGTTCACCTGAGCATGAAGGAGTCATGCTCGGGTGCCTTGTTAGAATGCTGAGAGAGTTTTTGTAGCTTCTTCTATCCAAAGTTGTGTTGTTAGAGGGTTGGTGGCTTGCCCTGCAAAGGCCGATGGCTTGCTGTTCAAAGCTACGTTATTGAAGGGCTGGTGGCTTGTAGTGCAAAGCTACATTATTCGAGGGCTGGTGGCTTGTCGTTCAAAGCAGCATTGGGAGTGGGTTTATGACTTGCAATGCAATAGTCACATTGATGATGACGATGTTAATGTTGATTGTAATATGGGGTTTGGATGATTATAATTAGAGATTTTAATCCCTTAAATTTCATAGTGGATGAGGCACCCGTCTGAATCCCGTAGTTTTTCCCTCTAGTTGAGAGATATGATGTGTTGATTTTTTGCATTGTTTTGTTGACTTTCACTTCCACTTGTGCTCGATGTGTGATTTTTCCAACATGTTTTCAGGTTTTCGAAAAGAAATGCTTAGAGATTTATACCCATTCTACAAATTCTCAAGAAAAGGAGGGATGTTCATAAATTCATGCTTTGCACATTGTCAAAGTGAGTTACAGAATACTTGGTCCTTCATCGACTCCCCTAAAATCTCCAATAAGGTATGTGCATTGACACTTCTTAATTTTATTTATTTTTTTTAATCGAAAAGGAAATAATGCTAAGAGTTAAAGAAAGAATACACAAAATATTAAGAATAATCATAACCAAGAACGGTTAAAGACCATAAATTCATAATATAAAGCAATTTAAAGTTACTCTTATTCTTATGTCACGAACCAACTTAACATGCCTGTTTTCATTTGGCGAAATAGAGTTATTTCTAGGCCTAAAGGGCCTTTGAAAACCTTTCTATAGGGTAGCACTCTATAAGGGTACGACTACATATATTTTACTCTCTCAGGCTCTACTTTGACGAAGCACTGGGGTGGTGGTGGTTTACTAAAATAGAAAGCACTAGTTTCTACTATCTATTTTGGCGTTCCTTTTTCATGTTAAGGTTGTCTTGACTATACTTTTCTTATAAAAACCTTTTATTATTTAATATTTATCTTTTATAAAACTAATAACCACATTCTTCAAGAATGTGACACACATTAGGTTCATAGTGAGTGCATCCGTGACATTATTTGTGTTAATAATATTTGCAAGTGTTAAATGACAACCTACAAACCGGTTAAGCATTTCACATTCATTACAAACTTGTTTTACTTCTACTGTTTACTTGTTCTGAGTTAGAAATATTTTTAGCATCTAAATGGAGAGGACTTAAATCTAGGACTTCTTGTCCTACATCCTCAATTTTAGTAACTTAAACACCAACTTCACTAACTTTAGACTCAAAATTGCTAATGATGATCAAATAATCTGTTACAGACAATTGCTGAGACAGTTGGTGATTGGTATTTTGAGAGAACAGAGGCAAAGTTGATCGATTGTGCATATCCCTGTGACAATACCTGTCACAACCTTGTTCAATAGACCCAGGTACCAACCTTCCCGGATTACGACTCCCAAAAATTTCAACTTCATATTAATTTAAAGTGTCTAGTGATACGTATGATCAAATATAGGGAATACAATAGGATTAGGTTGTCTTCTAGAACCCGTAGAGATTAAAACATAGCAAATAACATTTAATTCATAAGGAAATTAATTTTGGACTCATTTCTTTGCAAATGGTTTCAGTCAATAAAAAAATCCTTCATTATTATTATTTTTTTTTGGGATATGTATGGGATATTATGTACCAATCATTACACAAAGGTTATTCTTTGTAAATGAAGATATCTGGTTTTATTTGTTATAACAAATTTATTAATATGTGAAACTCTGCATCTCAATTGAATATCCGTGGTCCAAGCCTATCCAGAACTCATCAAGCTTAGCTCGGACTAAGTTCGAAACTCATTGACTTTAGGAATTTTAAGCTTAAGCTTAACTCAATCGAGCTCAAACTCATCTCAATGTGTTTGAGCTAAGCTCATATTATTTAAACTCGTTTAAGCTTTATCTCGACTTATTTAAGATCAAACATGGCTCTGTTGTGCATTCTTGGTCTAAATAAATTATATCAAAATACTCATTTAAGCTCACAAGCTTGCAAGCTCAAGCTTCACTAGGCTTTGCTTGGCTTAGTTGAGCTTATTTCACTAAGCAAAACGAGCGAGCTTAATTTGGTTCAAGCTTGAAAAAAACCCGAGCTTTTAAGCTTTATAAAGAGCAGACTCACGTGTTGGTGCTTGGCTCATTTACACTCCAGTAAAGATCGTTTACACCCCTACTTTTACATTGCACTAGCAAGATCCAATTGAAATATCACATTCGTTCAAGGAGAAAATTGGGTCATACATAGCGTCACAAATGTTTCTAGAAGGTAATAGTGGAGTAGATTATATATTGCAAACTTCGAGCTAACTCCCTACTGAGTTAGGTCCCTCTTTGGTCACCAAGGTGGCCAAAAATGGACAATTTAACCTCCTAAGTCAAATTTTAGAAGATTTAAACAAGGATCAAGTATTCTATAGGGAATCTACAGTTTCTTATGAGATACAGGTGTCCCCTTAGTTGATTTGCAAATATTTTAATAATTTAGAAACTTTGGCCAAAGTATTCCAAGTGTTTAACATTTCAAATTTATACTGTGAATATGTTCAAGTATAAATAAATTATTCGGTGAAAGGCGAGTGGGTAACTAATGGAAAAGCTGTGAGAAGGATAATGGTAGCGGTTATATTTATCCTTTGTCATGGACAACTAGGGGAGGGGTCGTCGTCATTAATACAGTCTATTAGGGAGATATCGAATAAATAATTTAGGTCTAGCGTGCAATGAGTTTTATTTAGTAGAATTAAGTCTTATTAAATGGTAATTAAATTATTTCATGAGATGATTAATTTAACTCATTTGGAGTTAGATTGAAATTGTCCCTAAGGTTCCTACGCAAGCTTATGTATTTATTGGCATTAGAAAAATATTAAAGTATTCATTATTTATCCATAAGATGGATAAATTAATTTTGTCAAACATTATTTATGAGATGAATAAAAATAAAAAAATAAAATATTTTTGAAAATTAAAACTCATAAGATGAATTTTTACATTTTAAAAACAAAGCAAAACAAAAATAATACAAAAAATACAAAAGCTGTAGTCAAAAATATAATTAAATTTGTTATTTTTCCCATGGATGATGAATTTATCATTCTTAAATCACTATAATGGCCAAAATGAGATTTTATTAGAAGCAGGGTGATAAAATTTTCTAAATTTTTATTTGGATAACCAACTTATCTATAAAGCACTTGGATGACTAAAAGGAACTTTTATTAAGAGTTGGATGACTAAGTTTTCTAAAATTTAACTTAAGTGGCCAAATTGTCTAATTTTTGCCACTTTGGTGAACAAAAGCAGACTTAATTCACTCCCTGTTCGGTCATGATAATGCATTAAGGCGTTCTTTCCCAAGGAACCGCACCCAATAACAATTGTTTATAAAAGGCAATACCATTGCAAATTACATTGCAAAAATCGAGTCATACAATCTCAAGATCTAATCATTGGAGTTACTGCCTTACCTGTGATCTCCGCTTGATAATTTTTTTTTTTTTTTAATGATACAATCCTTCCCAAAGAAGTGCATGCATGTGTATTATTCACATTTTAGACACGTATTTGTATTTTTCTATTTGAAAAAAAATGTTGGTATTAATTATTAGTAATACAGTAAAATATGTCTCGAACACAGCCTCCTTTTGGAGGTAGCACTCTAAAGGGATAAGGTTGCGTATATCCTACCCTCCCAGACCTTATTGATGTGTGAGCCCTTTAGGTAGTGGGTTTTTTTATTGTACAGTAAAATATGCATTTTTTAAAGATTATCCATATAATACATATATTATAATTTGTATCTGTATTCTCATTTAAAAAATAAATAATAATTGAAAATAATAATATCTGCACTTCAATTAAATATCTAGATCTATATTTTGCTAATTTATTTCTTACTAGTAATTGTAATCTATCATTTACTATGTGTTGTACTTCTGTTACCACTATTATGACTAATATTATACTTTACTTTTCGATATTAACAAATTTTTGCCAAAATTTTCTTATATATTGTATAGAACTGAATAATATGTATTAAATTTTATTTTATTCCTATATTGTATTTTATTAACAGGGTTTGAAAGGTCTCCAAAACGGCCATAATTATCTCAGTAACTAAAAAGATTTGCTGGTATGAATAAAGATAGCAAAAGGAATAACATAATTTATCACTTACATACATATAATATCCTTTATCTTTTATCACCTAAATATTCTCACGTATAAATATATACAATGAGGTAACTTAGAGATCAAAACTTTTATGGTTTAGATGCCCTCTTCTAGAATCAATACATTTTTTTTAGGAAATACTCACATGAAACACAAGTCCAACAATATATCTATACCTTCTCACCAAGTCAAGGTTCCAGAAAATTTTAACATAATTTCCGCAATATATAAGTGTCTTCCACTATAGTCAATCACATTTTCTTTGGATACACTTGTTGTGGCACAAATACACGGCCAAAATCAAGTGTCATGTCCACATTATAGACGAAAATTTGACAAATCTCGAACTTGGTACCTAGGTGACAATGTTTCACCCTTGAATGCTTACTCGTACATATCAAAACTTCGTAATAATTAGGTGATAAATGTATAAATCCATGATATCTAAGAGATAAACTCCCCAAAAAATAAACCCAAAGCTACTAATAAATAAAGGAAAATTATTCAAATAAAAATATTGCACTACAGAATGTACACCGATAGAACCAAATAGAAGTGATCTCTCTATTCTTCAGTCACGTGCCCTTTTCCTTTGCATAAAAGATAAGAGACCTGTTACAACATTAATGCATATGCAAATTATAAATGCAACCATACTAAATGTAGTCAACTATATACAAGAAACATAGGCTCCATATATTTTCCAGAAAATTTTTCCCAAAAATATTTTTCAATCAGAACATTTTTTGGTTAAATTTTTTGATTTTTCTAGCTAAAGAAAATAATTATATTATATAAATTTGTATGGATTTATGCTAGGTGCCCATCACGAGGGCGTCTCAGTTGGTGGCGTCTCCTACCCACGCAGTCATAGACTCGATTTTTGCTGAAGATATACCCATGACTTACCTACTCATGGGGAATGTGGGCCTCCTCATGGCAACCCCGTCCCTCGTTATCCAAAAAAAAAAAAAGGATTTATGCTAGGTGAAGTTGAGGTTAAAGTAAAGCGTATGACGATAGATCACAACAGTGAACATCTTTCCCCTACATGAAAGAAAATGTTTTCTCCTTTCTACAAGGGGAATCAACTTTCCTTATGTAAGAATATAATAGGAACAAGGCGGAAAAAGTTTTCGGTCAAATCAAAAGGATTTCCATAAAATAGGCAAATATAATGAAAATAAGGTAAGGGTAGAACACAAAGCTTTCGCCAAAGTGGCGTCTGAAGTAAGATATACGCAAAATTACCCCAACTTGTGAGATTACAACCGTGACTTCTACGTCATGATGGAGCAACAGCAAACTTACAAATTACACAAGACCCGCACCCGATATATAAATAGGGGAAATGAAATACCTGGATAAATTCAGAATCCGCGGAAGAGCACAATAGCGTCATCGAGCTTCATCAAGGATGAGCCCAGAAGCATCCTGACCTTCTTCAAACGTTCATACCTCTTCCCTATCTCTCCAACCCTTTTTGTGTTATCTAACTTCAATATCTGCCCAAATCACAATGGCAAGGAGGTTGTTAACACAAACACACACTAACAAACCCAATGCCTCAAGGGCTTCCGCCAAGGCATAGAATAGGCCATGGTATCATCAAACGGACGTTGTTTACAATGAAACAAACACAAGTTCACGAAAATTATGCCTTTTTCCCACTAGGTGACATTCACTACATGGATCAGAATAGGCGACTGTATCATAAAACTAGCGTTGTTCGAATCAAACGAAGCATTTTTTATACAACCAAAGGCTCTGTTTGGTTTGACGGAAGGCCTTTTCTATTAAATTCCTATGACTTTTAAATGTCACTACTTAGTGTCAATAATTGAAGGAGAAAAACTTCATCGAGGAGAAGATGACTTCATCAGCAAGGAATGAATCCAGCGACCATGCCTTTACATAAGAAAAAGCTCGGAATGCAACCCATTTTCCAGATAAATGAAGTTCATTTTGTCTGAAAGCATGTGTGAATATTGCATAAATTTAGGTTAGCGTCCATAAACTTAAGGGATCAGGATGCTCAGAACAAGAAACGATAAATACCATAGAATCCTCCTATCCTCAATCAAAACAACCTCCTAACCTTCAGTTTCTTCAAACCAAACTACAACTATCAGTTTGTATTAGAAAGAAAGTTGACATTGGGACCTGGATCGATATCAGTATCAACAATAAAAAAAATACTAAGATAAAAATTAAAAATTCTTCAATTATTGATAAAATGGACAAGAAAGATCTTTTTTATCTCCCAATTCATCAAGAAATCAACCCATCCGATCGAAAAACAAAACTTTTTGATTGGATGGGAATGAATGAAGAAATACTAAATCGTCCCATATCGAATCTGGAACTTTGGTTCTTCCCTGAATTTGTTTTACTATAATTAATTAGGCTATCTCTTTCAATTTTGTCGAACTTTTTTAACTTCGTCAAACCACCAAACGAAATGTGATGCGCGGAGGTTCTAACTTAAACTTATCAAGGGGTATGCACAAAATTTAGCTTTTGAAAAAGTTAAAAATCCGGACAAAACTGCACCACGGGGTCCAATGATACAAAAGATACTGTGTTTGATCAAATTGAAAGTTAGAGAGCACTCCGATTTCAAACAATACTTAAAAGGGTCTCCATAGTATTTCACCAATTAAAAATGATGCACAGTGCAACCAGAAAAATGACAAAAAGAACCAAATCTGATACTGTATGCTGCAAATTTGCAGTAAGTAGTCAACAAACCTCGCGTTCTCGATCCATCTCATAAGTCAAACGTATACGTAAATTTAAAGCAGCATGGTACAGCTCATCCAGAACTTGCTCCCAAATGTTGTCCTTGTTTACCCTCCATAGTAAGAGCTCTGTAGGTCTGGGACCTCCGGTTATCACTTTCTGCAAAAGTAGACATTTCGAGGAGCATTAGCATTGAGTTTGTCCAACACCAGCATCAAAAGAACACATCAAGCCCTAGAAAAAAATCGACCAACGTCCACTGCCATATACAAATTATTATCAGCTAATAAATTGTACATATTTACAAAATTAATCTAAATCAAAGAATAGAAGAACTAAAAATTAATTGATTACACAATACAAATGCAAGTGGAACTAGAAATTAATTAACATTTTTCGAACATTATGAGTGATCATTAAAAGAAATTAATATATTTGTCAGCTAGAAGCCAGGATATTTGGAGATAGGGGTATATATGTTAAGGTACTAATTGTTAATAAAAAAAGAAAATGGCACCTAATTTCTTGATCAAAGTAATATGGGAAAACATTATATTAAGGTCAAATATGGGACACCTTCATATTTTCATTTGAGATGGTGTTTGGCCTATGGATATACTCATGTGTTATAACTAATACTTACTTAAGGGAAGTGGTGAATCCAACATTCTAATAATGCAGGGTCTATAATTATAATAAATTTAAAAGATCTATTACATAATTAATTAATTAAGATTAAGTATATAATTACTATAATAAAATTATAATAAAATATTAATTAAAAAGTAGAGATATTAGCATATAAAAAAATAGTTAATGATTGTTATTTTATAAGTTAATAAAATAGAACCTTTTATAAAGGGCAGTGGACCCCAAAAAAATTAATAATAATAAAGAGAGAAAATCAATGAAAATGGAGACATGGTGAGTCGAACCTACAACCTTTTACAAAGCAAAAGACAATTGCAAGTGTAAAGCATGTTTTCCATTTACCACTAGAGCATCATGGTTTGTCTAAGCACGCCTTATTATATATATTAAAATACTTACAGGGTCCGTGCACTCCAATATTATCAAAATATAGATCCACGATTGACTGGGGGCACTTAAAGGTTGGATCCGCCCCTGTTTGAATCCCTTCAATACATGTAAGTTTACTTCTGGTTGGGATTAATCCCATAACTTTCATATTTTGTTTTCACCTTAAACCCTCTCCACATCAATGTTACTCGGACTCGGGAAGAAGGGTCGGGTACGGGTGTGGATCCGAGGGTCGGGTACGGGTGTGGATCCGAGGGTCGGACACTTGGATTATAAAATTCTAAGATATGTGGATCTGGTCAACAAGTGTCTTGACTTTTTTATTGGGTACGAGTATGACTCGGACTCAAGCTCTACTCATTTATTAATTTACCTTTGTATTTCAAATACTAATGAAAATATAATTTTAAATTGAATCTTATTTTATCATTTATAATAATATTTAATTAGTTTTTCAAAATATCAAGCTTTTAATTCATTTAATGAAAATTTAATATTATAATATTAAAAATTCCATTTACTGGAAATGTAAATTTCTTTTAAAAGCATGCACAGCTTTCCAAGACATGGGGAAGGGAGACGTGTCATATGGGGAAGAGAAGCAATAATAGCTGTCAATTAAATCTGTAATAAATAATGTCATTAAAGTACTTGTAAAGAGGTACAAGTAATAATAATAGAGTCGGATCGAAGGGTGGGTCGGGAAGAAGGGTCGGACACATATCCCGGGTCGTGTCGTGTCGTGTCGACCCGGGTACGTTTGGTAAAATGAAGGATCCGGGTATCATAGCTCCACATTGTATGTACACTAGGGGAGTAAATGAGCTGAGTTGACTCATGAGCCTTCACAAGCCGGCTCGTCATAAAACTTGAAAAGATCAGCTCACTTTGAGCTCAAGCCGAGCCGAGCCGACTTGTTTAGCTTATCAAGCCAAGCCCGAGCCTAATGAAGCTCGATCCCGTAGGCTGGCAAGCCTAAGTGAGCTTTTTTTAGTATAATATATTTGCTTAAATATTGCCAAATGAAGCCATATTGGAACCTGAAGGAGCCAAGCCGGACTCGTTTAGTACATGAGTGAACGTTATACCATTTTCCATCAAGTGAAATACACAATTTCCAAGCTCAATTGTTACATAATGCCCGTTTTTGATTCTGTATTATCACCAGTTCTTGACCAATGCCAAATGCCAAACATCAGTGCACTTAATCATGCTCGAGACACTGATGATGCAATTTTTCACACAAGCTAATCATCTAGAACCATAAATAGACTAATGAATGAAAAGTCATGGTACGAAGAGCATTGATAACAAACACCTAACCTACAATAAAAGATTAGAGAATGAGTTAACGGAACAAGCGCCTACCTCCATGTGCACATAATTATCCTTCCACATCTTATATAAAATCGCCACTGCATCCTTCCTTTCAATGAAGGTATTAGCTGAGATCTACAGCAGAAAACACGAAATCAATCAACAGATACAAATGATAGAACCAGATGCTGCAAAAAAATTGTGCCAAAATATGGCAATTCTCCAATATGGGTTCATGAATGATAGATTGCCAATAATTTCCATACTGAAGGTCAATCATGTACAATTCAGTAGAAGTATCTACAACTATGACAAAATTAGTTGATGAATTGTGTAGAATAGAAGTGATAACAGGTTGCATGTGAAGAGAATAGCAAATATATCTTGACGAAGCTAGCCATTACCTTGCTTGTATCCAAAACCCGACCATTTTTGGGCAACAATCTGAAGATCCTATGAGCATTTTCCCCATACCTCTTCAACACAATGGCTTCCACCTGCACAAACAAGGATAATGGAGTGGATAAGCAAATTCCTACTTTTCTTCAAATCTCGTGGTAGGCCTCTGAAAATAAAAAAGTGCAAGACAACCTCTTCGTTTTGTGCTTCCTTGATTATATTATTTAAATCTGTACAAAAAGAGAAGCAAACACACTTAAGACACAAATGTATAGAAGCAATATCACTAAAAACACAACATCCTGTAGTGAAAGACTAGCTCCGATACAATTGGAAGAGCTCTTACCAAGTGTATACAACTCATCTATATCAGAACGACAACCCACTTGTTCAAGATAACATCTAACGTGCTCCAACGTCATGCCATGGCCTTCTTCATACTTGATGACCTCTTCAAATATAGTATCAAGTGACACAGAAACTGCCAACCAAAGAGCTTCAGGTAAGCTAGCATGTAAAAATAGGTCGTATGCAATGACAATAAGATTGTCAATGTTATTCCGATTTCTCAATTTTGTAAGCCACGTAAGTCGTTAGTATGCAGTGACAATATAACTCAACTCAAACTAGAGTAACTCAATCTGAGTAGCTAGGGCATAACTCCATCGACTCGATTACTCTCAGCCTATTATTGAAGCTCTGGTGGCATCTTGAACCTTAGTATATTGGTGAGTTTATGGTTATTTTGTTAAACTGTAGCATCATTTATAAGCAAGAATCAATTTGATTTGAGTACTTGATTATTAAACCGACAGTACAAATTCAATGAGTCAAATACTCAAATGGAGTTCAAATACAGGTTTAAGCTGGGCATAATGACTTGAGCTCAAGTGAAGTGCTAGATGACTCGACTCAATTACAGCACTACCCATGGCACATAAAAGTGCACCAAGCAAACTCTGAAGTTCAAGCTTTCTGATTCATTTAAGATGGTTTGTGAGAAAAGTGCAACTAGTCTTCAGACATTATGCGCTCGAGTTGTCACCAAAAGGTACAAGATTCAGTTTTCGCTAGATTGGTGATCACATTGACATACTCCTCACTTTTCACTGTCACTGGTAATGTAAAATGTAAAGAGAACTTCCACCAGAAAGGTGATTTTCTAACTCTAATGGTCAAAAGCTTTCACTGAATACAACAATCTATCAATAGGTGGATGACAAACTAGATTTATAATCATTAAAGGTAGAATTGAGACAACAGGAAGTGATCTAAAGGTGTTTGCCAAAATAAAACAAGATCACAGGTAAAAAAAGTCATAAGCATGTTCACCAGTATTTTCAGTGCTCCTAGTTGCCTCCAACATTGCACTTAGAACAGTCCCTGCTCCATTACCCCACCATGCTCTGGCATACCCAACACAAACCTTAAGCAACAAGCATAATTAGTCAACAAAATTGCATGAAAATCACCATCAACCATGTCATTCGTGCAAACATCTTTTGCATACAGAGCCAAATAGGAGAAAAACTGACCTTGTTCCTGAGACAACGCATAAATTCCTTGAAATTCACACGCCAAATAGGTTCTTTCTTGCCACCTGTGATGTCAAGCTCACTATCCCGTTCCAATGCAACGCGCTTACGCTACAAATATTGCAAAAGCAAATCAGATAATGGTAACTATATACGATTAGGCAACAGTAGAAACCAACCTTCCCCCCAGATTTTTTGCCAGAAGAGCTATTCCCAATTTCATCTCTAGTATCTATCCCGTCATCATCTGTGATGGAAAATCTCTGAGCTTCCATAGGAATGGTAGCTGCTAAAGCACGTTCTTCTAGTGTTATTTCTCTGCGAGCTATCTGTAGTAGAAAGAAGAAAGAATCAGAATAACATGTGAATAAAAGGGAAAAAAAAAAAAAGGAGAAAAGCAATGTTCCCTGTTGCACATTGTTATGACTGTGA
The DNA here is from genome assembly GCA_018398585.1 of Simmondsia chinensis. Classification (NCBI taxonomy): domain Eukaryota; kingdom Viridiplantae; phylum Streptophyta; class Magnoliopsida; order Caryophyllales; family Simmondsiaceae; genus Simmondsia; species Simmondsia chinensis. The sequence continues at coordinate 29,250,414 of JAGTTD010000013.1, read as the reverse complement.
TGTGAAGTGCTAAGTAGTATTAGGTCCTAAGGCATACTCTAGTAGCTTATATCAATAATGGTCTTGTATTGGTTCAGTACCTAGTCATATGTTAGCAAGGTCAGTTAGGTTGGTTAGCTTAGGTATCCATGGGCAATGTATTAGTTCTAGTCTTTAGCTAGTATAAATGAGTAGAGCTTCTCTTGTAAATGATATGATGATGTATAATGAAATGATATTTTCCTTCTCTTGATCTCTCAATTCTCTCCACAGCTCTAACAAATATCTCTAACAAATATCTTCTCTTCTCTTCTTGAATCTCTATCAATCTCATCTCAATTCTTCTATTATCTCATCTAAGTCTACTTCAATTTCATCTTAATCTTATCCTAATCTCTTGTTTTCTCAATTAGATCTCCTCTTTCAAGTGTAATTCACTCTCAAACCCTATGTTATGATTCAAGTTGAGCTTGAATCATAACAATTAGTATCAGAGCCTTGATTTCCTTCCAAATTAAGTTAAATTGATATCAAGTTCTTGATCCGGTGGTATTTGATCAAGAATTGAGTTTAACACACACACAAAAAAAAAAAAAAAGGTCCTGAATTTTAGTTGTGCTGCATGGATATAGAAGTTGCTGTTCGGCCTTGCAATTGCTCAGAATAGTGCAGGTTCTGGTGCAATCTGAACGAATCTATGCTTGAATTGATCACGTAGATCAAGCTGCTGCTCCGATCATAATCTAAGCTGTCTGTTGCATCAAAGTTGGATCAGAGTTGCTACACTTGATTTGATCAAGCTTAATTCTGTTAAGTTAGCTGCAGTACAATCAAGTGGCTGAATTCGACTGAAGTTGCATCAAATTTAAGTTCGAAATCTTGCAGTTCAGCTCAACTAGTTGAAGATCAAAGTGCTACTATAAGTTCGTTGGAGTTCTACTGCAGTTCGATGTTTGTGGTGAAGTGATCAGCTGCGATTCAATTCTTATTCTGCAAAGCTAAGTTCTGTTTTGCTAATATAGATTGAGTAATTGTGTCAACTTTAGATTTGGTCTTGTACTGCAGTACAAAGCTAAATCAAGCTTAGGTTGAGAAATCAATCAATTCGGAGCTAGATCTTTTTCAGAGTGAAGAGTAACAGAATGGATGAAGTAACAATTCCGACATTTCATGACATTTTTGTGGACTTCAAGTAACAAATTTCGCAGCTATTTCAAGAAATGTTGAGCAAAAGCCAAGAATTGCATCAGCAAGTACTTCAAGAATCTGATCAATGCCTTGCTGCCATACACCCCATTATAGCAAGGAGGGTGGAAGAACATCCAAGCGAGCAAGATTTTGCTGCAGAATACTCAAGTTCAGCGGGAAAATCTGCAAAATTCAATCACGTGACAGTTCAAGGAAGTGTTGGGACTTCCAAAAGCGCAAGATCAACTTCCCAAGTTGAATGTAGCAGCTTCAGTTCAAGACCTTGATGCTGATTTACAGCCTGGTCAACATAACTTGGTACCAACGCAAGCAATCGCTTCATTTCAGCTTGGAGAGTTGCACAAACCGATCAAAAAGCAAGATCAAATGAGTGACGCTGATGTTTATGCAACAAACAACACTACCAATAGGTCCCTCGATCAAATAGAATTGGAGCTCACTGTTCAGGTCAACAAAGAGGAATTTAGCAAAGAATTGGACAAGCTAGGAGCTTGAATTGGTCAAGGTAAGAGCAAGGGACATTCTCCACAAGTGCAAGCAAATGTGAAACCACATCTTAAGCTTGGACCTGACGTTCACTTAGCTGGTCTATTAGGAGAATAGATGTGGTTGGGTGTCACAATTGACCAATTGGAACTTAAGTATCGAGGCGTGTTGTTTAAGTGTGAAGGCTTAGTGCTGAATTCTTACTGCTGTAGCACAAAAATTGGAGGACATAGCTTGGAATTCCACTGCATAGAGGTTCTTGAAGTGCATATCTAGTTCACACTACTGCAGGAACTTGTGCTCTGCTTCATTCAGATCCTATTCGGGCTAACAGCAAGTGTGAATGCTCTCTCATAACAGGTTCACACTTTGGCAGCAGCGAGCGTTCAGTTCCAGCTGCAAATTCAGCAGTTTAGCATCCATAACAAGTTCTTCAAGCCAATGCTCTCTCATAAGATTCTTGAGGACAATCATCTCTAAAGGGGGAGCAATTGTTATGATTGTGATGTGAAGTGCTAAGTAGTATTAGGTCCTAAGGCATACTCTAGTAGCTTATATCAATAATGGTCTTGTATTGGTTTAGTACGTAGTAATATGTCAGCAAGGTCAGTTAGGTCGGTTAGCTTAGTTATCCATGTGCAATGTATTAGTTCTAGTCTTTAGCTAGTATAAATAAGTAGAGCTTCTCTTGTATATGATATGATGATGAATAATGAAATGATATTTTCCTTCTCTTGATCTCTCAATTCTCTCTACAGCTCTAACAAATATCTTCTCTTCTCTTCTTGAATCTCTATCAATCTCATCTCAATTCTTCTATTATCTCATCTAAGTCTACTTCAATTTCAACTTAATCTCATCCTAATCTCCTGTTTTCTCAATTAGATCTCCTCTTTCAAGTGTAATTCACTTTCAAACCCTAGGTTATGATTCAAGTTGAGCTTAAATCATAACACACATATACAGTCATTCATATAGGTCACTCAGAAACCATATGCAAAAACTGTCATCATATGTAAGCTGAGAGCACAAGATGCTACCCTGAACCCGAATAACATAGTCAACTAAGTAATATATTTGTAAATAGAAGTAGGTTTCTCCATTTATGAACAGATAATAACAAACAATATGAGTATCCTACTTCATTCTCCCAAAATGAGAAGACAAAGATCAGCCATAACTTTTTCACGTAACAAATCAGCTGTATGTCTTAAAGGTACATCCTACAGAGCAGCTATTCACTTAAGAATCAATACGTACATCAGAACTTAGCTCTGAACCACAGCTAACTTCAACTACTGTTTCACAGAGGATCAATTCTTTTCATATAACAGTAGCCGTCATTTTTTTCCCCAGCACATTTCTTCTAGTAAAAACTGATTCAAAACTGGGCTTTGTTCTGATAGGAAAAGAAACAGATCGAAAAGTTTAGTTGTCCAAGATGGTAGAAAGAATGCCACAGCCCAGCAAACCACTTAGAGGGATCCCTTCAGTGGAAAGGTAGGTTCAGTTTCAGTGCTATTTGGAATTTTATTCACCGCTCTAGCTAATTTTAGTTAGGCCTCAAGGACACCAAGATCGCCCCTTTCACAAGCCTAGGGACATTTAACATGACACCTGACCTTTATAAATGCAATGGGTTCAAGTTAAGTAGCTTCCATGAACACTTTGGCGCCAGTTAAAGTTACCTCTTATCTTCTTTCACATGATCTAACTCAAAATAAGACACAGAGAAAGAGTCCGGAAGAACCAGCCACCAACAATGCACACTCAATCATGACTAAAGTGTCCATACACAAGCATTCAAATAGGAACTCTTTATCTCAATACAACAACAACAAAAAAACCCAGTGCCGCAAGGGCTCTCACTGCAGCAAGGTTTTGGGGGTTGAGATGTAGGCAGCATTACTCCTTTAGGGTGCGCTACTCTAAAGAGAGGTTGTGTCCAAGGGCCCAAAATCTTTATCTCGATGTTATTGCTAATTATGCTTCAAGATATACAACCTTACCCAGAAGGAAAAACGACAAGAACCGCATGAAGTACCAAGGCTAGGTTAAGATTGCTACCTTAGAGGACTTCGGACCTCTTTTCCTGGCTCCAGGTTCTTCTTCAACTGATGCTGGAATCAATGGTTCTGGCGCAGGACACCGTTCGATGAAGTGGCTATTCACAAGCTTAATAAAGCTTTCACGATATGTTTCTTGGTTCTCACTACCTCCTAACGAAGAAACGAAAAACAAACATGAATATTGTCCCAACCAAAAGGAAAAAATAAATAAATAATAAATAACAAGAGTCCAGAAACGTAATCCAGAACTACAGCCTACCGCTTACTTGGCAATGTAGCTACTTCAAGATAATCAAATGGTCATGCTAAAAAGCTATGCAAACATGCAGATATGCAATCCAAACCAAGCCTATGTGACAGGTTTTATGCCATCAAAGCTTCCAGATGCAGCACGGAAGAAGAGGTTTATTGATAATAGAAGATTTGATATTTTATTAGATTTTTCATAGATTAATTGATAGGATACCAAAGAGGGCACCAACACATCGTCACCGGATTCCATTAGAACTCCGAAGTTAAGCGTGCTTGGGCGAGAGTAGTACCAGGATGGGTGACCTCCTGAGAAGTCCTCACCCTCAGGGGAGGAGGGGGGGGGGGCCTGGGAAACATCTTCTCTGCAGGTTAACACCCTGAAGGGGGAAGGCTGCGTACATCCGCCCCCCCCCCCCCCCCCCCGACGCTGCGTAGGTGGGAGCGCTTGAGGCACTGGGTATGTTCCTTTTTTTTATTTTAGTTAGTAGGATAATTTAGTTCTTTTTCTTATTTACCTCTTTGGTTATCTAGGAGGATTTAGCTTTTTCTAGAGTTTTGTAATTAATAACTTTTTTGTTTTGAAGAAATAAATTTGAGTTGTGTTTTTGAGTAGCAAGTTGTGCTATATCACTTCATTTCTATAATTTGATATAGGCATAAATAATCAAGATAATTAGAATGAACCTGATACAAGGTCCCCAATACCCAAGTAAAACAAGTTCCACTCCATAATCAGGCAGACCTCCATAATCCAAGTAAAACAAGTTCCACTCCATAATCAGGCAGACCTCCATAATCCATCCCTTAATGAACACGGAATAAATCATTTGATGTTACCATCAGCAAAGATCAGCAGACGGTCACCCCAACACAAAGTGATCCGTAACCATACTCAGTAAGGTCTCGTGAGCAATTTTAGGAACAATGACAACTGAAAACCTCACAGCTGTCAACATCTCAAAACTGCCTTAGATACTGAACCAAGTAAACCCAATAGCCCAACTAAACATCATCCAAACCTATGTGAGAACATCTCTAGATGCCATAACGTCTCGAAATGGGATAAGGCATAAGTACTCCTACGAGAAAAGGAAGGAATGATTTAAACTGAATGTACAACAGACAAACAACATCCGCAGTGATGTATTATGTATCCATTTAGTTGCAGGGCTTACCTAGTTCTTATCAAACTAATGGAAGGAGATATGCCTTTACAGACCATCATATCCAATTTACATTTTCCATTTGTACATCTGCACCATTTTTTGTTTTTTCGGCTTTTTATATGCATATGAGTTTATCTTAGACGAAAGGTTTAAACACTATGCAGCATGTGCATAAACAAAAATATGCTATCACATCATATCAAAGTAATAAGCATGTGTAGAGGCTTGCCTTGTTCGGAAAAATCAACGGCTCTCTGCAAAATTTGGGTCAATGTAAGCCTTCCATGTTGCAGCAACCCTTCTAAGATATTTATACACTGCCAAAATCAATTACACATACCATAAGTATTAATCACTAGCCACAAGTGACAGCTTCAGACTGAACAGAAACACACAGGGCAAAACAGTAACAGTTCTACCAACTTTTTTGTCAAGTTCGTTGGAAATTGTCAGGAACTTTGGAAACCTCAGTCGATGAATTATGTTATCAAAGAGTGCCATGTACTGAGTCACTACTGTCATTGATTCTTCAAGACCCCCTGCATGCAAATAACTGCTAATAGTTAGGGTCACACAGTAGATAACAAAGCAGATAGTAGTAGAGAATTCAAACATGAAAACATACAGCCAATAGCTAAACGATTTTCTTTCCTTTGTCCAATATCACTTGACTAGAAGAAATAAACAAATACATATTAAAATAAAAGCTACTGGCTGCATCCGACCATCAAAGAAGGAAAAAAATGCTATATGTATACAATTTTGGTACCCAATTTGAGCAAATAATCATGGGGACAAAAATCAATAGATCAATAAAAGGCAAGATTAAATGATTTTCTTCCTATAGTCCAGTGATAATTCGTCATTTGTAGAGTATTGGGCACACAAAATGTATACAGTTTGTGTATATCAGGTTATAGTACAATTACACCCAGTCAATCGACTCGTAAAGTTCCAAAAAGACCAATCTCTGCTAACTCCTGAATCCCATAAACTCGAATCAGTTGTGAATGCACCAAATCCTCTTTCTTTCCAAATATTGGCGACATAAAGGGTCACTGAATGAGAAATTTCTTGAGTTTACTGTTACGGGAATTAGTTAGTTAATGCCAAAAGATTCAAATGTTGGTTAAGATCGTTGTAATAAGCATCCAAGAAAATAACTCAATCAAACTCTCTTCTACTCTCCCTTATCGCTTCCTGTCTCCCTCTCGATTCCATTCTCTCATCCCTCCTATTGCATTCCTTCTCCCTCATTGCACTGCGCCTAGGCTGGAACCCCTTCAGCCTCAAGAGAAAAAGATCAACATAGAGTCTAGTGAGCTACATTGAGTGCCAGTTGTTTCATACCCAAAAAATATATATTATTAAGAGAGAAAAAAATACATAAATATCCTCAAAATTACAACCATGCAACATCAAGAAAACCACAACAACAAACTTAGTGCCTCAAGGGCTCCAACATATGCAGGGTCTTGGGAGAGTGGGATGTACACAACCTTAGCCCTTTAGGATGCTACCCTAAAAGGAGGCTGTGTCCGGTGACCCTAACCTAAGAAGCATAAGAGCACATAATCATAAAAGTATAAATGCATAGAAGAATATAGGCTTAAAAGCATAAGAATATAAAAACAGCAGCATAAAACAAGCATATAGAACATAAAAACATCTAGAAAACCAAGAACTAATAATATAAAGCTCACCAATTCGATCAAAAAAAATATAAAGCCCTCCAATTCTTCTGAAAATCAAATAAGCTATGTTATGGAAGCCCCAAAGGACCCCCTTTTACCGTAAGAAATTAACTTAGTCCCAGTTGGCTTTAGGATAAAACTCACTTGAATTTACACGTAGACCACAATGCCAACTCCACAAGTCAAACCCCAATAAATTTTCAAACAAATGCATAATTTTGAAAAGAAAAGGAGGGTCTAAATTAAGAAGAGCAAACCTTCTTTCTCCAGGGCGAAGGCTTGAACACAATTATGCTGAACCAAAACCAGTAACGATTTCTTCACTTTGTCACCAGGGAGCTCAGTAAACCTAGCAATCTGCACTCTTGACAGGGTTCCCCTTCGAAGAAGACACTCACATATTTTCTGTAAAACAAAAAAAAATCATTGCAATTTACAAATGAACAATTGACATTAGGGTAAATAACACATTAGTACCCCGAAGTTTGGTGTATTAATTTTTTTAGTAGATAAACTTTGTGAAACAATATTTTAGTCCAAAAACTTACATGCAAGTGATAAAATAGTCCAAATAGCAGTGTAAAAGAATGTAAAATAGGTCCCTCATCCAACTCTTCTTCATTACTAGCGTCAAAACATTGGGGTCCTTGTGCGAAATAGGGGGAATAGCAAAGGAACTGTGAGTTTAACAACAAATAACCGCAAGTTTTACACTCTTTCACACGTCATTTAGACTATTTTATAAATACATGTAATTTTTGGACTAAAAAAATATTTCACTAAATTTGTGGACCAAAAATATTAATACATCAAACCTCATGGTACTAATATGTAATACATTCAACACTTCTTCATTGGCACTGTTCATGTGTGGAATGTGGGGAATAGCAAACAAAGTGTGAGTTTACTAATAAATAACAAGAAGTTTTAAATCTTTCAAACCATCAGTTGTACAATTTTATTAAATTAGTGTAACTTCTGGAGTAAAAAATTATTTCAATAAGTTTGCGGACTAAAACATTAATACATCAAATCTCATGGTACTAATATGTAATGCATCCAACTTTTCTTCATCAGCAATATTCATGTTTGGAATGAGTACGATAGCAAAGGGATTGTGAGTTTACCAACAAATAACCACAAGTTTTATGCTCTTTCACACCATCAATTGGAATATTTTATTAAATACGTGTAACTTTTGTGCTTAAAAATTAGGGGTATTTACATTTTAGTACTCAGATGTTTTAGAAATAATAAAAAGGACCTTGACCTTTTTGAATTATAAAAAGGCCATAAGTTTTTGTCGTATTAATAAAAATGCCCCTCTCCAGCTTGATGATATCATTTTCCATCAATAGAGCTGATGTCACAACTATTTTTTAATTAATGCTATAGTGAAATGATAAAAGTACCCTTCAACCAAAGCAGGTGCCACCACGCTGTCATCGGATCCCATTAGAACTCTGAAGTTAAGCGTACTTGGGCGAGAGCAGTACCAGGATAGGTGACCTCCTGGGAAGTCCTCACCCTCAAGTTAGTGGCACTCGGAAACAGCCTCTCTTCAGGGATAATACCTTGAAGCGGGAAGGCTGCGTATATCCGTTCCCCGCCCCCCCCCCCCCCCCCCCCCCCCCCCCAAAAAAAGACCCTACTTAGGTGGAAACCCTTGGGGCACTGGGTATGTTGTTGCTTTTATAAAAGTACCCTTCAATACTTTTATTCTTACTTCATAAGCACAAAATTCGATATGCTAAAGTATGTAGAAGCTATTTGTTTTGGCTTAATTTGTTTAAAAGTATGATTATTGAAGTTAATTTTATCATTTTAGAATTCAAGTTTTGTAGCTCATTCAGCCAAACATGGAATACGTCAAGATTGGATCGAAGTCCATACCGAAAAAAGATTGTTTTAAATATTTGGGATCAATGTTGCAGTAGGACGGCGAAGTGAACAAGGATGTTAACAACCAGATTAAAGTACGCTAGCATAAATGGAAGATGGCCTCTACGGTGCTATGCGAAAGAAAGTTCCCGTTAAAGTTAAAGGGAAAACACTATAAGACAGTAGTGAGACTGGCCATGTCATACAGTGCGGAAAGCTGGGCAGTTAAACGGCATCATACGCAGAAGTTGAAGGTGGCAAAGGTGAGAATGTTGCGATGGATATGTAGTCACACAAGGAAGGACAGAATTAGAAATGACATTATAAGAAGCAAATTACGCGTGGCCCCAATCGAGGATAAGTTGAGGAAGCAACGTTTGCAGTGGTTTGGACATGTTTGGGGGAGACTGACCACTATCCGTCAGGAAAAACAAGCAACTCCATACTACAGAGGGGAAGGGAGGGAGAGGCAGGCCAAAAAAGAGCTAGATGGAGACGATTCGACACAACCTCACCCACCTAAACCTAAATGAGGAAATGTTAGATACAGTTGAGTGGAGAGCTAGCATAAGTGCAGCCGATATAGCAGTTTAGAGTAGGCGAGCATAACTAGGCTAGTCTTAATGCCCATAGGCTTATTTGCGCCTTACTACTTGTTTTCGCGTGCTATGTTGCTGTTGCTTGATGCAGTATTGTTTATTGCTTATTGCTTACTGCTGCTTTTTTCTTTTTGCTTTATATTCTCTCTGTGTTGTTACTATTATGCCGGTATGTTATGCTTTTATTCTTTTTATACTTTTTACGTTGAGATCCTCGAACACAGCCTTCCTTTGGGATAGCACCTTGAAGGGGTAAGGCTGCGTACATCTCAACCCAGCGACCCTACACTAGCAGGAGCCCTCAAGGTATTGGGTTTGTTGTTGTTGTTGAGCTATGACATTAATAAAAAAAACTAGTTATCACTTCACCTCTGTCGATAAAAAATGGTGTTATCAGGACAGAGAGCCAACTTTTTATTAATCTTACAAAAAATTAAGGACTTTTTTATTAATACAACAAAAATTTAGAGACATTTTTATTAATTTAAAAAGATTATGGTCTTTTTTATTATTTCAAAAAATGTCCGATACTAACATATAAATTATGCTAAAATTTATTTTACTAAATTCGCAGATTAAAAAATTAATATACCAAATATCAAGGCAGTGACATGTAATTTATACTTGAAATTATAGATGACAACGCAGGAGATAATGGAGAGAGAGAGAGTGAGAGAGATTACCGCGACGAGTTTTCCGAAATCGGTAGCGATGATATCAACAGCAAGCTTGATGCCGTTCTCTGTAACCGTTCCCGGCGGAAGCATCTTTGCTTCTTCTAAGGTTTGTTATAAGAAAAATAAATTAATCACGTGTTAAGCATCTAAATAACTACTAGTATTACTTTAAAACGTAGTTTTATCTTCGTGGTAATTTAGGTAATTTAGAAGCTCACGGAGGTGAAAATGTCGGCGTCGGCGGTGGCGGTGGCGGTGGCGGTGGCGGTGAAAGAATGAAGGGGGACGGGTGAGCAGCGAAGACGATGACGTTGAGGACTTGCTGGGCCGAGTTTAGGGTTTTGCTTTGTGGATGAAAGTGTTAACAATTGCAAATTCAACAAAATTGGCCGCGTACCTTGCATTATGATCTCGTTTGGCCGCAGTGTAAATTAAATTTCTATTGAAGTTTGTATTTTCGATTAAATAAATATAAATATTATTATTAAAACTTAAGTCTTAATTCAGATCTTAAAATCTTGTAATTTTACAATCTCATGATTGTTGATCAATAAGGGGAAAAAAAAAAAAAGGAACATACCCAGTGCCTCAAGGGCTCCGGCCTACGCAAGGTCTGGGGGCGCTGATGTACGCAGCCTTCCTCCTTCAGGGTGTTAACCTAAAGAGAGGCTGTTTCCCTACGCACCCAAACCTGAGGGTGAGGACTTCCCAGGAGGTCACCCATCCTGGTACTACTCTCGCCCAAGCACGCTTAACTTCGTAGTTCTAATGGGATCCATTGACGGCATGTTGGTGCCCTCTTTGGTCCAAGGTTGTCAAAATCGGGATTCTACGTAGGATTGGTGAGGGGTCCTAAGGATCGGGATCGTAGAATCGGATCGAGAATCGTAAGATTCTACTTTTGTGCAAAACACTAGCTTGTATCCATAAAAATAGCATTATAAGCCTCAAATATACAATAAAGAACATCAAAAAGTGTAAAAAAATTAAAAAGACTAAAATGTATAAGTTAAATATATATGAATAACACAAATACAACTTAAAGACTAAAATTAAAAAGAGGAGGCATTCATAATTAGTGAATATGATACTAATAAGTTAAATAAATTTTTAGTTCAATATATAATATAAATCAACAATCAAGTTAACATTAAAACTAGGGAACAATGTATTGCATTATAAAGTGGAAGAAATATAATAAAATTAATAAAATTGACTACAATCAAGAAATTAATAATTCAACACAAAAGTTCAAATGGGTATACTTAGATAACAAAGCAAAACTTCTTTCAAAAATTAGAAATTAAACAAATCAAAACAAAACCAAGCTTAAAATAAACAAAATGTAAATCAAAACAATTACCAAGTAACTCAATAATATACAAGAAGAATAAGAAATTAAACAAAAATTAGAAATTTTTACCCAAAAAGAAAATAAGCTATCTGGTGGTGGCGGTCAGTCGGTGGCTTGGCTGGCTGTCGGAGGGTGGCGTGTCTGGCGGTCGGTCGGTGGGGTGGTGTCGCCCGGCGTCCTGGGGGTGATCGGTCGTTGTTGCTGTTGGTTGGGTTGGGTTGGGGTTAGGGGGGAAAAGGGAAGGGGAAAGGGGATGGGCGGCGAGTAAGGGTGGAGAGAGAGAGAACACGGGGGTTAAGTTGGGGTTTTGGGTATTTTTTTTTTTTTTTTTAATTTTATAGTTTTTTGTTGTAGAATTGGTAGGATCGGTCAGAATCGTCGATCCTACCGATTCTGTACCGATCCTACCGATTCTACAATAATTTTTTACGATTTCACTTTTTTGTAATTTTTTACACGATCCGGGTCGATCGGGCTTAGTAGGATCATAGGATCGCGATTCTGATAACCAAGATTTATTACTAAATAATTTAATATTTTAACATATATATATATATATAAAATAGGGTACTATAAAATTTAAAAATTTTATCACTTAAATATCTAAAATCTAACTAATTTTATGCAAGAAATGCTGATATAATATAATTACCTTCTATCAAAAAAATATATAAATTTATGATAATTTATATAAGTTATACCAATACATTTATCAAAAATTCAGTGAATTTTGATAAAATATTTATGAAATATTGATATAAATTATCTAAATATTATCACAATTAAGTGTCTTTTTTTTGCATTTTAGAACAAAAAATTATTAAATTCTAGTGAATATACTAAAATATTATTGAAATTATGTTTAATTTTAGCATTTTTTAATGAATATTTATTAAATTTTGATAAAAAGATATCTGATTGATTAATTTTAAAATTTTAATGTACCTAATTAATAAAATATTTAAAACTTAATGTATCAATTGTATATATTAAAACGTTATAATGCCTAAATAGTAAATATTCAAATTTTATGAGATTTAAATAGTAATTTCTCTTATTTTAATAAGAATAATATGGGATAAGCTCTTTACAGCTTGACTATTTTAAGAGACAGTGGGAGCATGGTTGTTAAAATTGCGATTCGATACGATTTGATTTTAGTCTATTGATTCAAATCGCTTAAAAAATCGTATTTAAGTAGAATCGGAGCACAATCGGTCAAAAATCTGTCGAATCGAAATAGAATCGGTTGAATCGCGATTCTACGGGCGATTCTACCGATTCAGGCTATAAACTCAGAAACTTGTTACTTATAATTATTGTGATGTTACCTACGCGTCTGCATCTTTGGCCTGGTGGTGAGGGTCGTGACTTGAGAACTTGAGCACGGGGTTTCGAATCCTGAACGAATCAATTTAAGGTTCTTTCTTTTGTATTTTTGTTTTAGAGCTTTATTTTTGTATTTTTACATATAATATTAAATATTATATATTGTAGCAAAAATTTTAAAGCTTTACATATATTTTTAATTCTATATAGATCATTAGACTTTACATATATTTCTAATTTTAAAGCTTTTTTTTGTATTTTTGTATATAATATTAAATATTTTAGCAGAAATTCTAAAGTTTTACATATATTTCTAATTCCATATAGATCATTGAGCTTTATATATATTTCTAATTCTAGAGCTTTTTTTGTATTTTTGTATATAATATTAAATTTTTGATATTTTTGCAAATATTAAAACTAATTAATATTTTATATGCTAATCTTTAAAATTACAAATAAGTTATTCATACACACTTTTTAAAAATTTTAGTTTGTAAACTTTGCATAAAATTATTTCAAATTATTTTAAATTTCTCAACTTTGTACGTAGATCATATGAGTTATATATTTCTACTTCTGTTTTTATCATCAATTCTTGTTTAAATTTAGTCATATAGTTGCTGTCAACTTTATTTAATGTACAAAAAAAAGTCAAAATTAAACAAAATGAAACACATACCAAAAAATCCTAAGATTAAACACTCTCTTAATCTCTCTCCTCCTGAGTTCTGACTCCTCCTTCTTCCTCCGCCCACTCAATCATGATCAAATGCAACCATTGCGCTTTGATTGTCCATGCGTCCAACTACCAAGCTCTCCACCTACGCCGCCATTGTCGTTTGGGCACTCGCCACCATATTAATGTTAGAATGATGTTACTCTTTTTCTTATCTTTGGGTCCAATATATTGTAAAATTACTATGTTTTAGACTTTTTGATGTTTTTATCTTATATTTGAGAATTATTATATTAATTTTGTCAGTATAAATAATTTATATACCCATAAAGTAGAATCTTGCGATTATCGATTCAATTCTACGATTCCGATTCTGATGACCCCTTATCGATTCTATGTAGAATCTCGATTTTGACAACCTTGCTTATAGCGTAAATGTGGCCTACCCGCCTGAGAAGGGCTTACGGTTATGTCTGAATACTGCTTGCCTTAAAAGGGCTTATAGCGTAGGTGTGTCTTACTGGCCTGAGAAGGGCTTACGGCTTGACTGAATATCATCAACCCCGATGTTAGGTGGGGCACATAACCGCAGGCTCTCAAACCATTGAGAGTATACTGCCAGTCTCGATGTTAGGTGGGACAGAAACAACCGCCCCGGTGTTAGATGGGGCACACAACCGCAGGCTCTCAAACCATTGAGAGTACACCGCCAGTCCCGATGTTAGGTGGGACAGAAACAACCGCCCCGGTGTTAGATGGGGCACACAACCACGGGCTCTCAAACCAGTGAGAGTATACCGCCAGTCCTAATGTTAGGTGGGACTCAAACAACCACCCCGGTGTTAGATGGGGCACACAACCGCGGGCTCTCAAATCGGAGAGAGTATACTGCCAGTCCCGATGTTAGAGGCCTCTATTAATATCATAAAATATCAAATTGGTCCACATGATAAAATAATTGACTCACATATATCTCATTTAGTATTTCTTCAAATACCAAAGAGGGTACCAACACGCAACCACAGGGTCTCATTAGAACTCCGAAGTTAAGGGTGCTTGGGCGAGAGTAGTACCAAGATAGGCGACCTCCTACAAGTCCTCGTGTTATACCCCTCAAGTTAGAGGTTCTCGGAAACAGCCTCCCTCTAGGGTACCTTGAAAGGGGAACGCTGCGTACATCCAAACCCCTCTAGACCCCGCTTAGGAGGGAGCTTTTAGGACACTGGAAATGTTGCTTTGTGTTTTAGTATTCCTTCAAATATATGCGACTCAAAACCCAATTCCAATTGACATGATAATTACTTTGCCTAAAATAAAAGCATCACATGATGTTTAATACGATATAAGAATCCTCTAGTTCTTTAATGGGTGCTCAAAAGAATTTTTAATGATTCTCTTAATTATTTTTATACCCGAATAACTCAAATAGTCATACTATGAAATAAAAGCATTTGGGTTTGTTAACTTCTGGTTAATCATCCTAATAGGTATCTCTAAATTAAATAGATAGTCTAACTTATGAAAAATATTATTTCTAGAGGAAATTAAATAGCGCTTAGAGGGAAGCCTCTGCGGCCGTACGAGAGGAGATTGCGGGTTTCGTCAGGAGCCGCTTACTTGCTGCTCCTTCGTTCAGAGGAGCTCATCGCCACACCTCCTTGCTTCGGCCCTGGGGGTTTGCGCCTTAGTTTCTTTTTGTTTCTTAGTTATACTTTGGTTGCTTTCTATATGGACTCTGTCTGGACTTTTTTGATGTTGTTTTATATTTGTAGGCTTCGGCCGTGTCCTGAGGTATGCCCCTTGTTACTTGTACTATTTTTCTTTTATCTATATATTTCGCTAACTTACCCAAAAAAAATATTATTTCTTCAGGAAACATACTATGTGCTCTTCTAGAGCCTTTAATTAAGTTTCAAACACCCACCGTTATTATACTGTCTGCTGGAGATTAATCTCCACCATCCATATTCAAGCACAAAGTATATATAAGTACTAACAAAAATATAAGTACTATATTACAAAATACTTTAAATAATCATAGTACGATAGTAGATTTTATAGTCCTCACAAATCGAGCTCTTTCTCGAGTGTGATAACATAGGGAAAAAGAGGCGCTTTCCAAACAGATAATCACCCTCGAGAAAGAGCTCGAGCGCAAACAAGCGTTAGAGTTGAAAATTCAGAGATTGAGAGGCGCTATACAGATGATGGAACAACTTTTAATGGTTAATAACAACTTTTAAAGGATTTCTTGCAGAGGGGCAAACGAAAGTGGTTCCAGTACTGGCCCACCGGTGCCACTGCTGGAACCACTTCCAGTTGTCCCTCTGCATATGTTGTCTGTAAAGTGCATCCACTGCATGCATACAAAGTTCAAGATCCGTATCATGCGGATGCACTTCACACCATTACAACTCATCATATACCGTACACCATGTGTGATTGATCATACACCACTAATTGCTTGGTACACCGTTGATGAAACATGATCTGTAGAAGTGCCACCTCTCTCTGTATCTCAGCTATCACTAGCCCACCACCGCCGCTGCTAGAACCACTTACATTAGCAATTTAAACGGTTGGATATATTGAGGAACCGTATATACTTGGCTTCCTGTCCATCTCATCCATTTATAGGGGAGAACCATGGGAGAGGGGTATGATAAAGTAGGTGGTAGTTGAGGTTATTAAATGTCTTGCTTGGAGTCTATTATGACCCCTGAACATTCAATGTTCAACCACCAACCACCCCAACCTGTCAGCCTCATCCATATAAATCAACAAGGGCATTTATATTGATAGTACACAATTTCATTGATAGTTGTGGCAATTATAGTGTAAAAAATACTTGTACTAGTGTGTTTCAACTACTTAGTGGTGTATTATTTACCATACATAGTGTATGATAAGTATTAATGGTGTGAAATCAACTTGTACAAGTGTATTTCAATTACTTAGTGGTGTATGACTTACCATACATCGTGTATGATAATTATTAATGGTGTGAAATCAACTTGTAAAGTGTGTTTCAATTACTTAGTGGTGTATTACTTACCATACATAGTGTATGATAAGTATTAATGGTGTGAAATCAACTTCTACAAGTGTGTTTCAATTACTTAGTGGTGTATGACTTACCATACATCGTGTATGATAAGTATTAATGGTGTGAAATCAACTTGTACTAGTGTGTTTCAACTACTTAGTGGTGTATTATTGACCAAACATAGTGTATGATAAGTATTAATGGTGTGAAATCAACTTCTACAAGTGTGTTTCAATTACTTAGTGGTGTATTACTTACCATCCATGCGTGTCGACATAGATCGTAACCCACTTGAAAAACACATCAACCACTTAGAACACACAATTGGGACCAACTTCAAAACAATTCATTGACAATTTTCATAAAAGGAATATACAACAATATGGAAATATACGTAATTTTCATTACACTATTACATACACATCACAACCTTTCGACAATTTTCAATACACTAAATACAATGTAAATCCTATGGTAATATACAATAACATATACACATCACAGTAAAATTTAAATCCTATGGTAATGTACAATGTAAATCCTATGGTAAAACGAACTTATATAGATATGTCACAAGTAAAATTTATACATTTGATGACTGTAAGTTAATTTGGAGGAGGGATTCGAGATGGACGGCCGGAGTTGGATGAGGTGCATTCTCCACTAGGACGCAGAGCAATTGGATTCTTGCACATGGATCGGTTATGCCCGTGTTCCTTGCACCGACTGCACCTTTGATGAACACGCTCCTCACCGATAGACGGAATCCTCCTCTTCCGCCTCCTCCCAGAAGAGGTTCGCACGTCGGGTGGAAGAAGAATCATGTCAGCTGCATCACGTGGGATACACCAGTCACTTATGTGCGGCATCAGGTAGACGACACTTCTATACGACTCGTACCAATTTTCTCTACTGTAGTACGGCGAGCACAAGTCGTACAGAGCATAAGGACTATGCTGTACCACGGCTAACGCATGCTCACATGGAAGCTGCTCAAGCTGAAACCTGCGGCAGGTACATGTCCAGAGCGACATATCTATTACAAAGTTTTTCTCCCCATCGATGACGTCGAACATATAATCATCAGCTCGCAATATCTGCATTACCACAAGAATAGACAAACGTGTCAAACAACCAAGGTGCAAACAAAATAGAAAAATATAAGGAAAAAAAAAAACAACAAAACACTCGAAGGGCACCAACACGCTATAAACATGCTTTGTAGTAAGGATTAAACATGACAATATGTACGGAGCTTACCGTCATTGTTCTTGCTAACTTGAATCTGTCTTGTAATTTTTTTTCGACATCGAGGGACATTGTATTGGTGCAAGCTTCAGCCTTGGCTCTTCTTTCGTGAAACCACCTCTGCAACAGTAGCCTAAACTCATCAACAAGGGCTGTAATTGGATAGTCACGTACCTTGACCAATACAGCATTCATGGATTCCGAAATATTTATTGTCATTATATTGTACCGACGACAAGGGGAGTGGGAACGAGTTCACTTGTCCAGTCCCACATCTTCCAAGTAATCTTTAGCTTCGGGTACTGCACAACATAAACTGAAAAACAAACTATGGAACTCTTGAATGTTGTATGTTTTGACTGCTTTGTAGTAGTACTAATCCAAATGTTTCCTGTTGCTCTTGAATTTGGCCTTCAAGTTGTTCAGCAAGTGGTACATGCATAGCCCGTGAAATGTGATGGGGAAAAGTTCTTCCACTGCGCGTTGGATGCTTCAGTGTCTATCGGATACAATGACATGGCCAGCAGGCTCCCCAGTTACTTCCTTCAACCTACTGAGGAACCAATGCCACGATGCATCATTCTTTGAATCACCGATGCTGATAGCAATCGGAAAAATTTGCTGGTTGGCATCGGGGCAAACGGCCATGAACAGAACACCCCGGTACTTTCCCTTCAGATGTGTTGCGTCAATGCTCACAACCGGCCGGCAAAGCCGGGTACCCATTCAGTGAAGCACCAAACGCAATGAAGAGGTACTGAAACCTACTTTCATCATCTCTCTGTTAATAAAATGTGGTACTGGGGTCAGTCTGTTTGAGGACTTGCAGATAGGCAGGCAAGAATGGGTACGACTCTTCGGCCGTACCCAATCTAAAATTGTCGTATGCAAACTCTCTCGCCCTCCAAACAACACTGTAGCTAATATCGACACCGTAGCAATGGCGAATGTCATCTATGACATCCTGTGGCTTGAACACTCTCCCGGGATTCACAAGTTTCTTGCGGACGCACTCCCCGACGACCCAACTGGTTGCCTGCCTGTGTCTAATAGTGGTGAGATCGCTAGGGTGGTTGTGGTTCTTTTCTACTTTTGTAACCATCCAACAGCCACCATCTGCTACACACATAGCCCGAACCCTCCATGTGTAGTCCTCTTGTGCACAGCAGACAACCATTAAGGATTTGTTCGACTTGTAGCTCCTAAATTCAAATTTTTCCGTAAGCGCAATCACTGCCAGGTTAGTCAACAAGTCCCTCTTCGTCATGAATATTTGATTGACTTCAATATCCTCAACCATCCTGCCCTGCGCATGTTCCCCGCCAATGCTCTTCTCATCACCGGAGCCAGCATCATCATCAGAACGAGGATAACCAGCAACTTGGACGTCGGGGTGGGCATTCCGTTCACCGCTAGGTTCGCATTCCGTTCCAATTCAGGTTCGACAATCATAGGGTCTTCACGGGAAATATTACGATGCTCGTAAATGTGCCCCTCTGGAAGTGATGCATCAGGTACAGTCGGTTGCACCTGGGATAAATTGATATTGTCTAAATTATCCCATGCACTTTGATTGGTATTTTCCCAATCTCCACTTGTTGCTGTCGCCGCAACCGTCACAGTGGGCATGTGCAAATCTACATCAGATGCATCTACACGGGCTGCTTCTTCCATCCCCACATCCATACATCCACCAGAAGTCTCGGGAACCTCAGGGTGCTCTCGGCCTCTTTTCTCGTCACCACGGGAATTGTTTGAAAAGGAGTCCATTGCCAATCGAAGATAGGATTCCCCTCACCGGATGACTCTACAGTTACGATCAAAGCATGCTTCACCCTATCTTCTTTGGATAGTGCCTTCCAAAACACAACGAACCTATAGCCAACGACATCGTACAAGGGCACGGCCGGAAAGGAGGTCAAAGATTGAAAATGCATCTTTGAACCCGCATCCAACTGATCACCAATCGCCTCCGCCATAACCTTTGCAAACCAGCAAAGTCAGTTTTCTCATCCACAAAAATATAAGCTAATTTTCCACCAACGTACTCTGCCCTCTCCATAAAGTGGCCACCGTACAGAACGCATGCAACAGCAGCATCGCCCATTACTGTGGACAAGAAAAAAACATGATATCAACACAAAAATGACATGAAACACACTAGGGTGGAATGAAAGTACAGCATTGAAACCACTAATAAGCGGTGTATGATTTGCGTTACAGTCATAAACAAGTTCATCACACACCTTTTAAAGCAATCATACACGGTCTATGGTTAATGATACCACATTCTATACACGAAAGACACCAAAACAGGTTTATCATAGACCATTCAAAGCTATCATACATGGTGTATGGTAAACCATACACCGTTCTGTACTCGAAAGACACCAAAATAAGTTCATCATACACCCTTTGAAGCTATCATACACAGTATATGGTTTAATATGCCCCATTATATACACAGTTAAAACCAATCATACACAGTGTATGATGGATTATACACCATTAATTACTTAACATACACAAACAGAACTTGGCTATACACCATTAAAACCAATCCTACACAGTGTATGACTGATTATACACCATTAATTACTTAACATACACATATACAGGTTGGTTATACACCATTAAACCCAACCATACACAGTGTATGGTTGCTCATAAACCACTAATTACTTAAAAAACGTCTGCACAGGTTGGTTATACATCATTAAACACAATCCTACACAGTGTATGACTGATTATACACCATTAATTACTTAACATACACATATACAGGTTGGTTATACACCATTAAACCTAATCAGACACAGTGTATGGTTGCTCATAAACCACTAATTACTTAAAAAACGTATGAACAAGTTGGTTATACACCATTAAATCCAATCCTACACAGTGTATGATTGATTATACACCATTAATTACTTAACATACACATACACAAGTTGGTTATACACCATTAAAATCAATCATACAGAGTGTATGATTGATTATACACCACTAATTACTTAACACACACAAACATAAGTTGGTTATACACCATTAAACCCAATCCTACATAGTGTATGATTGATTATATACCATAAATTACTTAACATACACAAACACCAGTTGATTTTATACTATTCAAACCTATCATACACGGTGTATGATAGATCATACACCACTATTTACATGAAGCACACCCAAACAAGTTGATTTCACACCATTAAAACCTATCATACACGATGTATGACTAATCATACCCCACTAATGAGTTCAAACACACCAAAAGAAAGTTATAATACATGATTTAAACCAATCATAAACCATAAACAACTTGTAACACACCGACCTCATTGGACAAGGATACATTAACGACAATGTCAACAAATGGTCTTTTTACCTTCAATATCTGATCTGAAAACTGTGAAATGTGTGTAACGACTCAACGTTGAACCTACAGCAATGCCACGAAGCTTCAAACACGATCTTAAAAGGGCTTCTTCTTCCTCTTCTTCTTCTTCTTCTTCCAAGGGCCCAATGTAGCAGATTAAGAGAAAAATAGACATGGGAAATTCAGATTGAGAGAAAAATAACAAATACTATGAATAAGAGGTGAGTAAATGGGCGGGAAATGAGAAGCAAGTTACATAGAGTGAGAAGCAAGTTACATGACATAAAGTAAAAATATGTACTTTTGCATTAAATGAAGTGAGAGAAAATTGAGTGGGAAGGGGCTAAAGTAAAGTAAACGGCTGAGCATTAAATAAGAAGAGGGGGGTGGGGGGGGGGGGGGGGGGGGGGGGGGGGGGGGGGGTTGGGGGAGGGAATGTATATTGAAAATGTATATTTTTTTTGAAGAGAAATCATACGGATTTTTTTAATTGAAAATGTATATTTTTTTTCAAATTACACAAATATAAGTTTTTTTTTTTTTTTTGGGTCCCAAAAATACACAAAGATAAGTTAATTTTACACCAATATAACACTAATTACTTGAAAAAACAAGCAAAAGTTTATTTTATACCATTAAAACCTATCATACATTGTGTATGATAAGTCATTTACCACTAATTACTTGAAATATACCTGAATAAGTTTATTTTACACTATTATAACGCATCATACACAATGTATGATTCGATTTCAGACCACTGTAACAGTAAATACTTGAAAAAATCAGCAAAAGTTGATTTTATACCATTAAAAGCTATCATACATTGTGTATGATACGTCATTTACAACTAAGTACTTCAAAGTTACCTGAATAAGTTCATTTTACACCATTATAACGCATCATACATAGTGTATGATTCGATTTCGGACCACTGTAATAGTAATAACTTGGAAAAATAATGAAAAATTGATTTTATACCATTAAAACCTATCATACATTGTGTATGATAAGTCATTTACCACTAATTACTTGAAGCATACCTAAAAAAGTTCATTTCACACCATTATAAGGCATCATACACAGTGTATGATAGGTTGTTAAAGCATTATAACACTAAATACTTGAAAAAACTAGCAAAAGTTGATTTTCTACCATTAAAACCTATCATACATTGTGTATGATACGTCATTTACCACTAATTACTTGAAGCATACCCAAAAAATTTCATTTCACACCATTATAAGGCATCATACACAGTGTATGATAGGTTGTTAAAGCACTGTCACAATAAATACTTGAAAAAACCAGCAAAAGTTGATTTTCTACCATTAAAACCTATCATACATTGTGTATGATACATCATTTACCACTAATTACTTGAAACATACCTGAATAAGTTTATTTTACACCATTATAATACATCATACACAGTGTATGATTCGATTTCATACCATTGTAATACTAAATACTTGAAAAAACCAGCAAAAGTTGATTTTCTACCAATAAAACCTATCATACATTGTGTATGATAATTCATTTACCACTCATTACTTCAAATATACCTGAATAAGTCCATTTTACACCATTATAAGGCATCATACACAGTGTATGATCCGATTTCAAACTACTGTAACAGTAATAACTTGAAAAAAACACCAAAAGTTGATTTCATGCCATTAAAACCTATCATACATTGTGTACGATAAGTCATTTACCACTAATTCCTTGAAACGTACCTGAATAAGTCTATTTTATACCATTATAAGGCATCATACACAATGTATGATTCGATTTCAGACCATTATAACAGTAAATACTTGAAAAAATCAGCAAAAGTTGATTTCATGCCATTAAAACATATCATACATTGTGTATGATGTGTCATTTACCACTAATTAATTGAAACGTACCTGAATAAGTTCATTTTACATCATTATAACGCATCATACACAGTGTATGATTCGATATCATACCACTGTAACAGTAAATACTTGAAAAAACAAGCAAAAGTTGATTTCATGACATTAAAACCTATCATACGTTGTGTATGATAAGTCATTTGCCACTAATTACTTCAGGCATACCTGAATAAGTCCATTTTGCACCATTATAAGGCATCATACACAGTGTATAATTCGATTTCAGACCACTGTCATAATAAATACTTGAAAAAACAAGCAAATATTGATTTTATACTATTAAAACTATCATACATTGTGTATGATACGTCATTTACCACTAATTACTTGAGACATACCTGAATAAGTTCATTTTACACCATTATAATGCATCATACACAGTGTATGATTGATCATACACCACTAATTACTTGAAAAACAACTAAACATGGTCTGGGTGGGAAGAAAAAGAAAGGGCAAATTTGAAAATAATATTATTTTTTTTTGACAAAAAATTCGAAAATAATAGAAGAAAAAAAAAATGAAGAAAAGGAAGAGTAAAAAAAGTGTCATTTAAATGGCTGGGCATTAAATGAGGAGAGAGAAAGGGAGAGAGAGAGAGGACGGGTGGGTAGGTGAGGTGGGAGGGCATTTTTGTCCGAAAAGGTCTATTTATGGTTAAGGGGGTCTAAAAAAGAATAAGGTAGGGGTGGAGGTCTAAACCGTACGATTTCCCATGATACAATATAAACTATAAATAGAGATATAAAGGAACGATTATAGAGGATAGAGATCTAGAGAAGATAATAAATAAAGCGTAAGTCTACTGATATAATACATGCCGAAAACACGTATATGGGTCTATCGCAATAAAGCATCCCAATAGGTAGTAGAATAGGCTCAATCTAGGAAAAGAGATATTCTATAAATAGGGGTAATCATTATAAATTTGTAATACAAGGTGTCAATAAAAATGAAATGTTACTTTTATAGAATGCCCCTTATTACAATAATTACCCTTATTTTTAGAACCTCCCCACCCATCCCTAGGTCAGGGCCACTCTACTATCTATTAGGCTATTATATTACTATAAATTCATATACCTATTTTGAGCATGTATCATAATAATTATCCTCTAATAACACATTCTCTTTTTTTAAACAAGCCCCTGGTTTCTTGTTCCCTTTTCGCAACTTGATTATGCATGTTTTATTCTTTTGATCTTTTGAATGTGTGAATTTTACGGACTGTGTTTGACTTGTAAATTTTACTTTATGCTCTGTTTGTTTCGAGGGAAGTATTTTTTCCCCATAAAATGTTTTCTTTAGGAAAAGGTTTTTGGAGGAAATTTAAAATCCAATTAATGTTTTTCGCTATTTATTTCGGCCAAAAACGTGCTCCCGCCTCATAATATTGCTTATTTGCTCTAAAAAATAATCTTCTAGCATACTATACCTTGTTATAAGATAACATGAAGTAGCAAAACTATATATTATAAGTTATATAAGCCTCTTTTGATTGTGAAGAAGTTATTTTTAATGGAAAAATATAGGACCACTTATCATCTAGATAACCTATATATTTTAAAATATACAATAAGGCCCCTTAATGTTTCAAAATTTTATCATTTAGGTATTGAATCTTGGTGATTTTTTATCAAAATCTAATTATTTTTAATCGTAGAACATTGATGTGATACATGATTATAATAATATAAAAGGAACATATCCAGTGCCTCAAGGACTCTCGCCTGCGCAAGGTCTGGGGGGCGCTGATGTACGCAGCCTTCTCCCTTCAGGGTGTTAACCTGAAGAGAGGCTGTTTCCCTACGCACCCAACCTGAGGGTGAGGACTTCCCAGGAGGTCACTTATCCTGGTACTACTCTCGCCCAAGCACGCTTAACTTCGGAGTTCTAATGGGATCCGGTGACGGCGTATTGGTGCCCTCTTTGGTACATGATTATAATAATATATATAATTATATCAATATTTTTAACAAAAATCTAGTATATTATTGAAAAAAATTCACTGAATTATGACGAAGTAGATCTACATAGTAGTGAAATAATGTGCCTGACCACGACCGATGTACAGCCCAAGACTTTTTAAACGACTTGGAATTCTGAATTCCCTTCCTTTACAAAAAAAAATATTTTCTATAAAAAAGTGCGCGCCAAACAACGGAAAGTAAAAAAATCATTTCCGAGAATCTCTTTTTTGTTCGAAATAAACGGAGCCTATTTTTATTCAAATCATTAAAATTATTAATCAATTGTAAGAAAATACAATAAGAGCCAACTAACAAGAGAACAAGCCCAACAAAGATAGCATTAATAGCCCACCCAACCCAGCAAGTTACTACATTATGAAATAATTGTATTTTAAAGTTATTATTTAAGAAGTTTATTATTATTTTTTCGGGTTATTTACGCTAAATTAGTTGACAAAATTTTTAATGGTTCGGCCACAGGTTGGGTAAATTGAGTCAACATATTCATTCGTATTGGTTACTTGCATCTAATATGATTATAACGTTAAAAATTATGCCATTTAACTTGAATTTGACCATGAGACTAAATTAACATAATATAAATCATAGAGGGACTCTTTTTTTTTATAATTATCGGCAAAGCCGTAGTACATACTGGTCCTTGCAGCGGCGAGACCGCAACCATCCCATAAACGGAGATACGTACAAAATTCCAAATCAAAATGGGAAAAATCAGACACCAAAGACAAACGGGGCAGTATCACGCAAACAGGAAAAGACCAGAGGCTAACAAGGTACCAGTTGAATTCACAGTAGGCATACACACAACCACACTTATCAGTCAGAGACGAACAACCTCAAGAGGGTGGAGAACAGGAGAGGGAAATTTTTCCTCCCCTGCATTACAAGCAAGGTACCAGAAATGGGACCAAACATGGAGAGTCCCGAGCCCACAACGCAAGGAAAGAGAATGAAATCTAGATTGGCAAGTGAAGTCAGGAAGTCTCTTGAGGAATTATATAGTCAGAAAGACCTAGGTGTAGCAGGTGGTTCACATCAACAAAAACACAACCAAACCCTATTAGACTAGTCCTGAGAACAACATTGATGTTGGCACAGGAGAGGTGCTAACATAGGGATGTTTTGACTAGACTTGAACAACAAACAAAAACAACCGAAGAACGAAAAATAAAAATAAAATAAAACCAAAAGGGATGCCCGCTGTTGGTGACACAATTTAAAATACAAGGACTAAATCAATATAATAAGCAAAGAATAGGAACCATTTGAGCAAATAACCCTATTTTTATTATGAGTGAAGACATTTGTGTCTTAAATGCTTTTTAATTCTATCTATGATTATTCTTTAACGAACAAATAATATATTTCTGTTCTCTTTAAAAGGAAAAAAAAAGAAAAGAAAAAGAAAGAGGGCACCAACACGCCGTCGCCGGATCCCATTAGAACTCTGAAGTTAAGTGTGCTTGGGCGAGAGTAGTACCAAGATGGGTGATTTCCTGGGAAGTCCTCATCCTCATGTTGGGGGCACTGGAAAACAACCTTTCTTCAGGTTAACACCCTGCAAGGGGAAGGCTCCGTACATCCGCCCCCCAAGGCTCTGCGTAGGCCGGAGCCCTTGAGACATTGGGTACGTTTCTTTTTTTCCTTTTTCTTTGAAAGAAAAAAAAAAACACATTTTATTTTATTTAAAAGCGCTTTTACACATAAGTCAAACACTCAGAAAAAATCAATGAGATTTTTTTTTTGGTTAAAGAACATATTTTTTTCTCTAAAATAGTATGACCAAACACACACTTAATCGGCTCATTATTTAGATGAACTTAGATGAACACTGTTATTTAAATGATTATGACACTCTAGTTTGGTGGAATATGATATGGGTAGAGAAAATAAGTGTCTCTAAAATGTTAAAATTATATCATTCAACACAAAATTTCATATTGTAATACTATTTAAGATTCCAAATCTCTATCTAGTAATAAATCGTACGTAGGAATGTTGGAAACAAATGGTCACAACATAAGTTTAACGACGCACTCCAAATGTATCTCTATCTATCTTCTTTCTATATACTGTGGAGAAGTGTCCTTTCTCCCCAAATTATTTCCCACTCCCAACCTAGCTGTCAAGGAACCATCTTTTCTAAAAGATTAAGCTAATGAGTGAAGGTCTAAGAATAGTTTTATACTCTAATATGTCTCCTCAGACAAATACCTATTGGACTTTAAGAGTGGATAGTGCACAGGTCCACCTTATAGCTTATACTTAAATTGTTTTAATATTGAAGTGGTAGGTATTGAGATTCGAACTTGTGACTTTTTGGTCAGTAAAGCTTTGATACCATATCAAGGAACCATCTTTTTCAAAAATTTAAGCTGATTAGTTTGCTCAATATATATGTTAAAAGCTCTTCCAACATTTTCTTTTAAATATGCGTGCCAACTCGATTATCGGGTGGGTTTACGGGGACAATAGCCCATCATCCTCTGTGTAACTTTTGCGTTTTTCACAATGTTAGAGATACATCAAATTGTACCTTCTTTTCTTTAGGGTTGGGGGTTCTTTGTAAACAACTTCTATAGGTAGTACCTTGTAGAAGTAAAACTGTTTACATCTCACTCTCCTTAGACCTTACTTTGGTGGGAATTTTTTTGAGGCACTGAGCTGCTAATGTTGTTGTTAGAGTTACATCAAAGTAAATAACAAATATAAACCTTAATTTTTCTTTTAAAAATTCTAACAACACTACTGTTACATACCAAAGGATATTCCACCCCAAAACCAATAGGAATCGGATAAAGTAACTCCTTAGGTATATAAACTAGTATCCTTTTCACTTTCCCATCAATGTGGGATAGCAATTTGAACTTTTTGGACTGCATCAAACCACCAAGCCCTACAACCGTCATCCTCGACAGTTTCACTATAGGTAGCTTCATTCTAAGTAAATAGCCTTTTTCTATCATGGACAGCTTTACTCTACTCTTGGTAGCCCTCTTCAAGGTAGCCTTTTCTAAAATTGAAGTCCATTATAGATGACTTGTCCAGCACTACCATCGAGCACAGCCTATTCCATACCAAACAGAGCTCCTTGGAATCAATTCGAGGATTAACGGATCTGATACTAATGTTCCATACCAAAGGAGATTTCATTCTAAAACTAATTGGCAATAAGTGGAATAATCCCTTAGGTGCATAAACTAGTATCCTTTTCACTTGCCCATCAATATAGGATAGCAATTTACACTTTTTAGGCTGCATTAAGTAACTGACAGATATAAACTTTAGTTTTTCTTTTAAAAATTCTAACAAAACTACATATTGGTGCAAAGAATCAAATATAATTAAAAAAAAAAATAATAGCAGATATATCTTTCCATATGCTATATCCGAGTGTCCCCCACTCCCCTAAACCTATAAATCCTAATTCCAATTTTAGTTGGTGTTATTTAATATTCTAATGTATAGGAAAGAAAAAATAAGAAATTCGACGGAAAAAAACAATGAATATTAATCGATTGAAAGCATTAATAAAATAAAATATCACACAAATTAACACAAAATAATCGGCTAATAATCTCATTTCTCTCTAGGTAAATTATACTAAAAAAACTACACTAGCTGATGCAAACTGTGTATAAAATAATTATGATATAAGAGATGTTCAAACAAAATGATATTATACACTACATTTTGGTATAATTAATGTATTTGATTTTCTGATCAATTAATTATCATACAAAAATACTATTCGTACATTGCATGGAAACTAACTAGTAGTAATTGGAAACAAGTCAAGGGTGAATTAATCAAAGGAAAGCGTCCATCACGGACAAATTAACTTGGCTAGAATCCCAATCCAATTAAGGCCTTGTTTTGCCATTGTATATTGCATTATAAATTTTTTAGCACTATGCTTAAATAGAAAAGTATTATATTGGTATTAATGAAATTTCTTGACACCAAATTAGGGGGGGAAAAAACTAATTTTTTTAGCACTGCGAGTGTGAATCCCACTTGTCGCCCTGCAATTGGGGAAGAATCAAAATAATTTTAATATAGAAAAATAATTAATAAAACACCAAATTATTTTTATGTGAGTTTTTTTAGCATTACACTTACAAAAGTAAAGGAAAATGGGTATTGTACTAGTCAAAATGAATACTTTCAGCGTCGAATTAGACATAAACTAATTTTTTAAGCAACGTATGGTATCTGACACTTATTTATGTGCTTATACCCTCTGTTATAATTCAATGTATTTTTGTTGAGAAATACTATTGTGGAACATGATTTTTATAATATAATAGTATATCTTGTGTATTTTTAAAATAAAGTGTCTCGATCGTGTATTGTATCTAGTATGATATGGTATCTAACACTTGTTCATATTGCCCATCAACCTTTTGGATCAATGCCATCAAATTTCAGATGGAATGGCAAAACTTGCATTTCAGAATCTAGCCTACATGTTTCTGCGTGAAAATACATTGAATTACAACAAAGGATACAAGTACATGAGTAAATATTGGACATCATATAGTGCTTAAAAAATTAGTTTGTATCTTGTTCAATACTGAAATATTCATTTTGGTTAGTATAATACTCTTTTTCCTATACTTTTGTAAGTATAGTGCCAAAAAATTTACATAGACATAGTTTAATATTTTATTAATTATTTTTTTTATATAAAATTGCCACACTCTATCATGCAATGCTAGAAAAATTAGTATTTTTCCTAGTTCAGTGCAAAAGAAAAAATCATTAATATTAGTACAATATCTTTTTTTTAACCTAACAAGTTTAGTGCTAAAAACATTTATATATGTGTGTTTTTTTAATCATTCTTTCAAAAAATATATTAAAATATACATTTTTTAGAAAAGAAGTTACTAATCTTTGAACCAAAAAAAAAAAAAAAAAAGTTACTGATCTATTTAAAAAATTATTTTAATTCTATTTTTATAGTTTAATGACTCATTAACTTATGATCAAATTTATAAATTAAATATTCAAGTCGATTATAATCTATATTTTTAAGTGCCATAAACAGTCACTAACAACCTTAACAAACAGATTTCACAAGAACGATGTCACAATTTTCTTTTATAGCTCAAGAACAAAACCGATGCTTGGAATTAGGGGTGTAAACGATATGAGCAGCTCGTCAATAGCTTGTAAATAACATGGATAAAACTCGACTCAAACTCAAATTAATTGAGTTCGAGTATTAAAATATACTTGATTAATGAACGAGTATGAGTCAAGAAGTGAACTACTTGACTCGATACTGGTACTCAACTTGTATGGAGTGATTTTTGTGTATTATTTTCTTTTAAAATTGATGGCTTGTAACATTAATGGTAGAATGAAAGAAGGAAGCTTGAATTTTTTGTACAGCATGACATGTTATATTTGTGGTGAAATGAAAGAACCTTGAGTTTTTATAACTGGTTGTATTTGGTTTGCTTTTTTTTTTTTTTTTTTTGAACTAAGTTTGCTTGTATTTTCTAAAAATTAGGTTTTGAAGCATATTTGGTATTAATATATTTGTCATTTATGATTGTTTATGGTAAAATAAAGTATAAGTAATAATTGAGAATAATTAATATTCAAGTATATAAAATAATATTATAATGCAGCTAATTTGTGGAACGTTTATATACACAATAAATGAGTACTCGAGTCGAGCCAAGTGCTCCAATAATTAATCGAGTTTGAATTCGGGTAAAATTAACCATTCGAATCGAGTTCAAGTATGAGTTCGAGTATCAATATAGTTAATAGAGTTCGAGTCAAGTACTGAGTTATTCGACTCGACTCGACTCGACCCGACCCAATTTTAGTACTCGACTTGACTCGATTATGCTACTACTTGAAAGAAGGGTGATGACTTTAAGAAGGCTTCCTATTTAACAATGTCAAAAGTCAAATCACTGAATGAATACTATTAAGTCAAAATAATTTTATAATAAAACTCTATTAATGTCTTATGCATAGCAATAGCGTTTAATTTACAAAAAATATTATTATTTTTATAAATTTTGATTTCTAATTATGTCATTATTAAATATATAGAATTTAATTTATATTTCTTTTTCACCAAATTTCGAACCCTCCGTCTCCAACCTATTGGTCAGTGGGCCCCGCCCTTCAAATTCCCACTTTATAATATTGCTTTCTCATTAAAAAATAGTGCTCCTCTGTTGAAAATAATAAATATTAAAGTTTATTTTAATTATATATTAATAGATACAAGTGTTATCCCATGTAATGTACGGAGGTGCTTATATTTTTTAATTTTTTA
Source organism: Simmondsia chinensis (assembly GCA_018398585.1). NCBI lineage: Eukaryota > Viridiplantae > Streptophyta > Magnoliopsida > Caryophyllales > Simmondsiaceae > Simmondsia > Simmondsia chinensis. The sequence goes on along the minus strand of JAGTTD010000013.1, from coordinate 29,219,144 downwards.
TATTATCACATTATAATTGTATTATGCATAAACATTAGTCCATATAATAAAAATTCCGATAGATGTTGAACTTTATAATTTTCAGACATTAAGATTAAGAACATATCTTAATTAATAGCAATTCTTGATTGACCGCTAAGTATGGACACCTAAGAAATCTGATTTCTTCCTTTTAACCACTTTTTAATTATTTTTTCATGTTCATAGGTTTTATATGCCGTGGTAGACAAAGAACTAGGATCTTGTTTATAGAGAAGAAGGGTGACATCCATCAAAACACCAATAGTTGAGTCCTATCGTTAATAGACATGTCTTTTTATTAATAGAAATGTCTCTTCTTCTTTAACAGATATGTCTTTCATCAAGACATACATATTTTTCTTAATATTTTTTTTTTGGGAAAAGTCGCTTTATGATGAAATGGCATAGAATTATAGAATTCTTAGAATGGAGAATTTTAAGGGGGTATATGGAGAGTGAGGATTTTGTAATAATAATATAAAATAGATAGATAATACTAATGTCATCAGAATTAGTTAACTTAATACTATTTTTTATAATTTTAAAAATATTATATTTTTTCATAATAGCTATAATTCAATAACTTTTATCATATTTTATAATTATAAGTTGATGGACTACTAATCTGTAAATAATATGTTAACTAATTGAGTGACCTTTTTATTACCTACCAGTACATCAATTTATAAGCATGGCAATAATATAGCAAAAGTTACAATATTATAAAAAAAATTAATAATAAAGCAAAAGTTATTAAATTATAAAAACTTATCGGATAAATTACATATAGTCTAAGACTGGATGTATTGATCTTTTAGTCTATAAACTTTATAAATAATTTTTTAATCTAAAAGTTACATGTATTTAATAACATAATTAAAACAACAATATAAAATTGTGTAAATCTTGCCGGTTATTTATTATTACTTCCACTATATACCTTCTCGCCAGTCCCCTCATTCCCCACATAAACCACAATATGTAAAACTTTTAATAAAAATAGTTGGATAAGAGGATTATTTTACACATCTATGCATTGCGGCTTAAACTATTTTATTAAATAAATATAATTTTTGAATAAAAAATTAATTTATAAAGTATGTGAATTAAAAATTAATATACCAAAATTTAGGATACTGTAATATAATTTATCCAAAATTATATTGAATTAAATTTTATATATTAAGAATTTTTTTATCGGGTATAATGCAGAGTTATTTACATTTTAGTACATGACTTTTTTGAAAATAATAAAAAGAATCCTGATCTTTTTAAATTAATAAAAAAGCCTTTTTCAAGTGTGATAACGTCATTTTTCATCAACAGAGCCGCCATGACAAATACTTTTTTTATTAATGCTGTAATAAAATGATAAAGGAACCATTTAATACTTTTATTCTTACATTATTAGCATAAAATTTGAGATATATTATGTTAAAATTATCTATTTTTGCTTAATTTGTTTAAAAATATAGTTATAGAAAGGTATTTTTTGTTATTTATCATAGTATTAATAAAAAAAATTATTATATTAATAAAATAAAACTTATAAACCTTTTTATTAATATAATAAAAAAATTAATTTTTTATTAATTCGAAAAGGTTAATATAATATGACTATAAATAAATATATTTTCTTCCCGTAAAACATTGCTAGAAAATATTGCTTTCTCTTTGTCCAAATAAAAAAAAAAGAAAAAGAAAATAGTGCTCACTCTCTCTTTCTCTCTCTCTGTATCTGCAATCTAAGATTCTTCATTCACACGCATACTCATCAGTGACTGTCGTTCCTCCTCCATTATCTTTTCGCCGTTTCGGACACCAACTCTCTCTCTCTCTCTCTCTCTCTCTTATCATACGACGGTTACTCTTTCTTTCTCTTCACATTTCTCAATCGAAACTGCACAAGAGAGAGAGAAGAGAGAGAGAGAGAGAGTGAGAGAGAGAGATTGGAGTCGATAATGGTGGAATCTAGGCTTCTGCTGCGGTTAGTTCTAATGCTAATATGCGCGGTGATGAGTGGCGCACGCGCGGCGAATGAAGCGGTGTTGGTGAATATGACTCTGGTGCGGAAATATGCCGTGGCTCTTGGCGCATGTGAGTTATTTGATTGCTCATAGATTGAAGTTAATGGCTTAGTTATGCTGATGCTTGATTATTTATCATCTAGAAATCTTTATCTTTTGATATATAGAAGAGGCTAGATTTAAATAGTTTATCGCTAAGTACTCTGAAGTTTTATAATGTTATCAATTAAGTAATATTTTTGTTCAAATTTAATCGATTTTCATTCAAAAATGCTGGAATGAAATATAATTCTGGCAATACTTTAGTATATTGATTAGAACTTGATGATATTTAGCTAAAAATATACTAAAATAAAATTTGATTTTGGCAATATTTAGATAGTTTGCATCAATATTAGATCTATCTAGAAATGCAATACTTAGATGATAAGTGCTTAAACCTTAAGTATGTAAGGGATAAATTTTTTTCCCCAAATTTATTGAAATTAGTTATTTTTTAAAATGATTCCTTATTTTTTAATCTTTACCAATTGTAAATAATAGACCGTGGATTGATTTGTTCATAGCAAAATTGTATATATCTAAGTCATTTACCAATTTCAATATCTAATTATATAGGTCTATTTAGAAATATATTCTTACTTAATCAAATAAGAAGTTATAATAGTTTTAAACAATCTAAAATATACATGGACATGCTATCGCATTATTAAACTTCTTTTAATAACAATATTTAGGTCGTTCATTATCTTGTTTTAAATGAAATTCTCAATTTTATTCATGCGGATTCCGTTTATGTTTTATTATACTTGATATTAATCTCATGCCAATTATAAACATAACTAAAGACTGACTTTAATACCAATAAATAAAACATTGAAAAACTATTTTAAAAGAAAATAAAGGATCAATTTGACCTAATTTATAAACACTAGCATCAATCTCTCTTCAAATTATATGAAAGCGAAAGAAGACTGCTGGATTTGTGATTTTTTTCTTAATTCAAAAGGAAAAAACACTTATATTATTGATTTATATTAACCAAAAAGAATTAGGCCAATGAGATTGCCAGGGGAAAAAAGCATTAATGCTAGGAGTCAAGGAACCATCTTTTATAAAAGCTTAACCTGATAGGTAAAGGTTCAAGAATAATTTTATACTCTAACATGTTCCTTCACGCGAATGCCATTGGGCTTGGGTTTAAAGCATGGATAATGCACAAGTTTACCTCATACCTTGTGCTTAAGTTTTTGTAATATTGAAAGTAGGGGCTGCTGAGATTCGAATTCATGACCTCTTGGTCAACAAGACTCTGATACCATGTCAATGAACCATCTTTTCCAAAAGTTTAAGCTGATATATGAAGGCTAAAGAATGATTTTATACTCTAATACCAGGACAATTTGATATTTTTAAATTCACTCTTACTTTACTAATTGCCTTGACATTAGTGTTTTTTGCTTTGACAATATTAATTTTCTAGAATTATTGATTTATATTTATGCAAATGTATTCATACGATTGAAATTTTGTTGGTGAAGATTGTTTAGACGGCAGTTTGCCAGCGTATCACTTGCAGAGAGGATCCGGCTCTGGCGCACGCAATTGGCTTTTGCAGTTTGAGGTAATTTTTCTCTCTTCCTTCAGAAAATTTTTACACTTCTTTTGTGTTTATTTGTTTCTATTGAGGGACTCCACATGTAAGTCAGGATTCATGTAAAAATTTTAAGAGTAAAAATATTAATATATAAGTTTAGTTGATTACTTTACTTAATATCAATTAATTTTAGTATAAAACTTTATTTGGACTTATACGTGGATCTCACATTTGTCAACTTTGTGGTTTGGGCATAAGGTCCGTTGAAATCTAACAGTTTTGGAGTTATTTACACCTGTTGTACTTAATATTTGCATGTTTGTTTAAATTGATTCCTTATTCTTTTTCTTGTTTAAAATAATAGTTCATATTTATTTTATAATAAAATTAGTTTTTTTATCTCTTTAAGTTTTACTTGATTTTAATCATTACATAGCGACCAATTTTATTAAAAATTATGAAATATTTTGAACAAAAGAAAAGAATATAGGAAACAAATTTATAAATAGTGAAAACTATTTTTAAAAAAAAATAAAGGACCAATTTATATAAATTTAAAAATACGAGGACCCATTATGTAAATAACTCGCTTTTTCTACTTGTTTTTATTTTATGACACTAAGACACTACTAGGGAAATGCATCCATTGGGTTTTTTTATTTTTTTGTTTTTATTTTTATTTTTTTACATTGATAAGGTGGGGAGGGGGAATGCTATTAGCCGAAATTGAACTCAAATGGCCCCTAGCATCCATTAGTACAGCCTATAAGTATATGAAACTCAGTATTAAAATTTTGCTAAGTTTGATTCATGCTCACATTGACTATATTTTGAGTTGTTACACACTAGTTAGACTTATTTAGGACCGTTTGTTATTGTTGTTTATTTATGGATTTTAATTTAAGGTGAATTGATATCTAGGTTTTCAAAATAAATTTTTGGGTCTTAGTTTATGTTGTCAATATTTTATTAAAAATAAAAATAAAAAAAAGAAAATTTTGTTTTTAGAAAAATTATGGAGGTCAAGCTAGGGACTAGCAACAAGAGTCACATGCTCCTTCCTAGCCTAGACAAAATCCGAAAAAATAATTTTTATTTTGGAATTTAATTGGATTATTGAGTTAAAGTTGTGACTATGCTATGAAAAACATTAGACTAATTGGGTTAATATATCAAAAAGATTTTTTTTTGGGTAAAAAAAAAAAGCTGTAGTGTACCTTATTTTAAATGAATTATTTCAATGAAATATATGATGTGTAAACATGTAATGATATTTATAGTTCATACTAATTATTTGCCATAATTTATTATAAATAAAAAATTATCTTAATAATTTAGTTTAGATTTGGAGTCTTTCATAATTAAGAAATATTTTTTTTTTTGGCAAGACATTCATAATTAAGGTGATGGTAACATAATGTGATAGACATTTTTTTTGAACAAAGTACATTTTCTTTTTAAATAAATTTATGTGCATTTTCTTTCTAATTTTTCACTCAAATAATTTGAGTGATTCAACGCAATAGTAAGTGTCTTTATAATCTTTATAATAATAAAAATACTTAAAATATGCACAAAATTATGAAATTACATATAGTCTAATCGATGTAATCTAAACCTTTGGAAAACAAAATTTATGTGCGGGACAATTTTATTAACATTAAGCTAATATTGATGCAAATTATGTTCTAGTATTAATGTTATTTTTATGACATTAATAAATTACTATAACAATAAAATTGGTCCAATCGTAATTAATATCTTTTTAACAAGTACTTCTTTAAAAAATTGCTATGATCTTTTTTGAATGTAAATTCAAAATATTATCACAGGAGCAAAAAACTGGCGCATTTTTTACCAAAAAAATGCAACATGTATATTGCGGAGCACCAATAATTTGTTTTGGAAAGTGTGAATTATTTAGCCCCATTTCTTTTCTTCTTTCCCTTATACTTTTTCTACCTTTTTTATTTTCCTCCGAGGCTTTTACTATCGCTTTTGTGAATTAGAATTGTGATAGAATATTTCAAAGAGCATGTTTAATAGGATTATTGATATGTCATTACATACATGAATAGTAATAGAGAAAATTATAATATAGCCCATAAGAGATGCAACAAGAGATAATAAAGTATATCCTAGACTAATATATTTATAGGAATGTAACTTTTATTCTTTCTAATTAGAACGATACTAAATACATTTAAATCATAAAAAATGTCAAATAATTTTAGATTATTTATATTATTAGTCTCTGTATAATTTTTAATTTATGTACTTATTCCTTATCTTAAGATTTCCAAGACAAATTCACTCTATGTAGAAATAATAATATAATATTATTATTTTTTATTAACTAATAAAAAAATGGTAGTTTAATATTATTTTTTTAATATAATAAAAATTTAGAATATTATTAAATTCTAATCTAATTCATAAATTAAATGCATATAATATTTTTCTTGTAATTTCTTTTGTGAACCAATTTTCTCGTAGTAGAGCATGTTTCCACTTATATTTGCTCCAATCGCAAGGTTACATGTAAGCTAATTAGGCTGCGCCTGATGTCACGGGGGTATAATTTCCAACATTGTTTGTTAAGGTTGGAACCCAAAGTCCAATGCTGCTGCCTAAGTGGGTCGGACATCACAATGCCCTTTTCCTTTTTTTTTTTTTCCTTATCCGATTACCCGGTAAACCTCGATATACGGCGACCTACACACAATAAGAGTCATTTAAATCAAAGATTCATTAGGAAGAAATTCAAGACAGCATCGAATTTTAGACTTTTTGGCCAAAGTCAACACTCTATCTCCTCACTTGCCTCTTACTACTAAGGCAAAGCCTAGAGGAATACCATTTTCCTTTCTTTATTCCCCCATTTGCTCACAAAAATAGGACAAAGAAATGTTATATTTTTCGTGTATAATTTAAGTATATAATTATACATAATTTTTGAATCAAAAAAATTATACATAATTTTATGAATTATGAAGAAAAGTATATGAAATAATTCTTTAAGTAAATTAATAATTTAATAATTTATACATTAGATATAATAGTAAGGAGAGGGTAAAGGTATTTTTCTACTAGTGCGATTTAGCCCCTGGTGGTGTCTTTTGCTTGAGTGATCATAATCAGTAGACCAGAATTTGTATAATATTTTGTATGTATTATTTATAGATTATAGTTTGGCCAGGGGGAAAAATCTCCTCTTTTGTTTCTTTTTACTTTCTAAAAGAAAATTCACTATTAAGTTAACCATCGAACAGATGCACTTGAGAAAAAAAAAATTTCCCTGTATTTGGTTTTGTATGGCTTGTTGTTTGATGTTAAGAAACTAAAACGTATTTTAAAAACTCTTTTTTGGTTTAAACTTATTTTTTTCAGTTTTTTTCTTAATTTAAATGGGTAATGGCAAGTCAAAAGTAGAAAATCCATTTTGAAACCTATTTTTTAGTTTCCCAAATAAATAAAAAATTATAGATAGTGGAAGATATAAAATGCCTTTAATGATACAAACTTTGATTTTAAATGTATTAAAATGTACTTTTTACACAATGATCTCACATAAACTATTGCAACCTTTTTGTATTTCGCATCTCTTAATGTTTCTCTCCTTGAGACATTATTTTCATTGAGAATACGGTATGATATAAATGTAATATATAAAATATAATTTTTAATATAAAATAAATTATAACATTTTATGAGATATTTAAAAAAACACCTAGATAGATGGATGAAGAAGACTTAAAGTGAAACACTACTACATATGGATAAGAATTGTGTAAGTTCAAGTGGCCGTGTGATGTTGACATATATATATATGTCAGAACAAAAATACTAATATTAAAGTAATTAATTTTTTTAATTAACTCTTGCTTTATTAATTATCTTGTCATTAATTTTTTTTTTTTGTTCTGTCGATATAAAAAAATAACAATTTACGACCAATATTCCTTTATGGGGCGGAAAGAAAGAAGGAGTAAGGGAGGAAAATTTTTCTTTTTTTTTAATACTCAACATATCTTGGCTGTAAATTATTATTTTTTTAATGTCCAATAAATTTTGGCCGTCTATTATAATGGAAGGCCAAAATTCACCCCTCTCATGCTCTCGCCATCTCATAAGAATGCCGCTATATATATAAGTAATGATATAACTTATAAATAATAATAGCCAAAAATTATAGTTTTATTTTGACAATACTATTATTCCATATATATAAAAACAAGCCGCTAGCAAAAAAGACTCCAAGCTTTCTCTCTCTTAAAATGGCGATTTGAAATTTCTCTTCCACTGTTTCCTTAGCCTCGCGTGCCGGCGCGTGGAGCGGCCTCAACAGTAACTGGTCAGCATTTTCGAAACTCCGGCCTCCGATCTACTCATATGTGCCATCAATTGTACGATACAAAGTCCTCAAACCAGGTTAGTGTTTCGTACTCCCCTACAGCCGACTTCAGACCCTCACACGCCGCCTTCTAGTGGTGTGTGTAGGTCCAGGAAGCCGCCGCAACCGCCGCCGAAGTGACACGGTCGGTGTCGCCGGCTGTCCATCTACTGCCTACCCCTGTTTCTCATAAGAACGGGGCGCCGACCATTTATCCGAGGAAACCTGCTCCTCAGCTACCGAAACTTATGTCAGTGGCCTAACAAAAGAAAGATGTTAAAAAGTGAGGTAGCAAAAACCATTGTCAGAGGGACAAACAAAGGATGTACCCTCTTCGGTGACAACTTGCCTCGCAGCATGACAAAGGATTGGTTAAAAAGGATATTCAACAATCATGGATTTGTAATTGATACCCATGTATCGGAAAGAATGAGAAGTAACAGAACACTGAGATATGGTTTTGTTAGCTATAGAACCATTAGGGAGGCGCAAGCCGCTGCCATGGAAGCAAATGGATGCTGGGTAAACGAGTACAAGTTGTGGGTTCAAATTGCAAGATTCAACAAGGGAGAAAAGAAAGAATATAGAGGAGGAATGAATAACAGAGAAGAGCATTACCTAGCACAACAAAATAACAATGGCCAAAGATCATATGCTCAGGTATTGATAAGTGAAAGGCAATCTGAGAGACCAGAATCCAGGGGGATGGAAGGCAAAAATGGCAACAAGGAAGGGGAGCAGTGTACTGAATATAGGTCAAGTGAAGAGCATAAAGTTATATATGGTATTTCGCATGACTACAGAAAGGAAAAGCTGAATAGAAGCATTATAGTAGAAGCTCAAGATGATGTAAAGACAGAGGAAATACAAGAGAAGTTGCAGAAAAATGGAGTACAAGAAACACATGTACAACATAAGGGCGGCACTGAGTATGTCATTGCATTTTAGTCAACGGAAGAGAGAGATTTGCCGGTCAGAAACAACCCGGAATGGCTGAGGGATCTATTCTTCAAGGTGAAAAAATGGTCTGAATTTGAGACATCTAGGAAAAGAAAGGTATGGTTATCCTGCTATGGGGTACCACTCCATGCGCGGAGTGTCCATAATTTCACTGAGATAGGGATGTTCTGGGGTAGAGTTGTAGCGGTGGACAGCACTTGTAAAGCTGAAGGATCCCTGGAAGTGGGTAGGATTCTTGTAGAAATTGAGGAACCATCCTTCATTGATGAGACCGCTGAGTACATTGTAGGACAGGGTAGACATATAATACAAGTGATTGAAGGAGGGCTGATTCAATCCGAGAAAGTGGTGGATTGGGTTAGAGAGAAGAGGAAACAAGATGAAAGTAAAGAAGGACAGGAGGTGGGGAAACAAGAGGCCGGAGAACAGAGAACGAGGTAACTGCTGATACACAACAAACGCCCATACCGGAGAGGAGGAATAACCAGATAGATGAAAGTGGAAATGATGAAGATGTAGAGATGGAAAGGGAAACAGTTCACAAAAACAAGCAAGCTGAAGGACCAACAGTAGGAAAGGAACAAAGGGAAGCTGAAAAGATGGAGGTTTTACAAATAAAGGAACAAGGGACAGGCATTGGAGTAGCAGTCACACCACAAAAGGAATCACCATGGCTATATGGAAGGCATAGAGTGGGAAGTGCTTGTCAGTACATAGGTAAAGCTAATAGCTTCCATAGCCATGGTCAAACCTCAGAGCTCGATGAGTCTGATGATGAGTTCCCTCCTGGATTTGTCAATTTGTATGACGTTAACGTGGTGGCAAAAACTCCAACTGACAAAATGGAATCAAGTCACCAACAACACAGAAATACGGATAAGGAAAGCAACAGCAGTGGTGAAAAATTTACTGAATCTGAAGAAAGCACTCCTGAGAACTCGCGAAGTAATAGTTCTACAAGGAAGCAAGCGAGGAAGATTTGGAAAGCAGGGAACGAGTTAGGTCTTCACTGGAATGACTGTGGTGCGAACGATATTGAGGAGCATTGAAGAAAAGCAAAGGGACTCAAGAGAGTAGAGAAGAGGCGGAAACAAGTGGATACCAAAAGGAACAGGAGGTAATGAGGAGGGCTCAGAAAACTGCAGAATAATAAGGATACTTGTATGGATTGAGTATGAGTATGAAGTGTGGATTAAATATAATGACAAAGTTGAGATGATCTAACGAGCAAGGAATGTTCTGAAGCTTTGAATGACCCATCCTTATTAATGGTGCATGAACAAGGTATTGAAGTGGGTGATCGACTTCGATTATCAAAGATTGTAAGAAGTTTGTAGGAATTCAGAACATGAATTGAAGGCAACAAGCTACTTGACCTCCCTCTCATGGGCAGAATATATACTTGGTGAAAGGGATTGAATTCAGCGAGATTGATTGATCTTCTGTATCGCAGGTATTCCCTGTAGGAGCCGTGATGGTGGGTTGAATTGGTGGGACCTCCCTTACAAATTGAATCCACATAGGAGAGTTCTGAGATGGGCAGCTTCATTCATCAGTGTATTGAAGATAAGATCTTACTGACTCTCTAGCAAAGAACGCAGCATCAATTCAGAATTGGATAGAATCATGGACGTTAGAGATTACACTACGCAAAGAAGGAATCCTGTGTTTTTTGTCTTTTGATATCTTGTGATGTTGAATGACAAATTTTGATTAATGAAATACCAATTATCAAAAAAAATATTATTCCATATGTATTATATATGGATACATTGAATGCCCAATCATTTAGAAAAGCAAGTATATAAATGTGCGTAAGTATTTATGACATCTCAAGTGTCAAAGGAGACATGGGGCCTGCTCTATACCACCACAAATAGCTGTGGTGCAATTTTAGTAGTCCAACTTGCATGATTTATTCTTTGTCAAGTTTCACACCAATAAAACCGGCAGCTCGTTGTACAATACTTTATTAAAATGGTTGAACTTTTTATGATTTATATTGTTAGTTCTTATATTTTTTATCATTGTATGTCAATTTAGTTCCGTAATATTTTTTTTAACGTTAGTAAGAAGTACAACATCTTTCCTGAAAAGGTAAAACAACACTTAGAGAGCAGCTATGAGCCTTGAACCCTATATCAATTTAGTTCTTGCCAATTGAAATTATTTCAAATCAAGTCAAATTTTAAATTAATATTATAGTTGTAGTTAGAAATTAGTGAAAATATATGCAAGTTTTAATTTGTTGATGTAAAAAGTATATGTAAGTGCTAATTGATGCAATAATTTCTGTCAAGAAACTATCTTTTTTAAAAGTTTAAACGGATAGGTGAAGGCCCAAGGTTGTTTTATACTCTAACATGCCCTTTCGCAAAAATGCCTATTGAGGCAAGAAGTGTGAATAATGCGCAGGTCCACTTCATATCTTGTGTTTAAATTATACTAATATTGAAAGTGAGGACTGTTAGGATTCAAACTCGTGATCTTTTGGTCCTTAAGGCTCTGGTACCATGTCGAGGAACCACCTTTTTTAAAAGCTTAAATTGATAGTTGAAGGCCCAAGATTGTTTTATATTCTAATAATTTCCATCTTAAACTAAGATATATAATTTTGGAATTGACTTGAAAATAATTGGCGAAATTGACACAATTAGAAATTCACTAACTTAATTGACAAGATAATCAAAATAGAGAGGATAATGACGTAAATAGCCTTATTTTTATAATAGTAAAGTTGATGCTGATGCTCAATACGAGAATAAAATGGTCGCTTGAAGGATGATAAAGCGTGCGCAACCCACCATGACCATTGAACTTCGGGGTGGTTGAAATAAGGATGAACTACAACACTTCGGTTTAACAAATATTGTCCTTATTTTTTATAAGAAAACTGTCATTTAGAATTTAAGATTTGAGCTTTTATCATTTAGATATTTTAACATTTCAATCAGATACATTTTTGTAGAAATTCGGTAAATTTACATTGGAAAATGCTAAAGTTAAATAAAATTTTAACAATATATTAGTATCATCACTAGAATTTGATGATTTTTTACCCTTACAATGCAAAAAATAATACATAATTATGGTAATATTTAAGTAATTTGTATCAATATTTGATGAATATTTTATCACAATTCTATGAATTTTTGATAAAAATATATATATTTTTTATGATGGTAAAGACAAAGAAACCGACTTCAGCGGCCCCTCCTAATCAAGGGACGACCCGAAGCCTCAGCTCTGGAGATGAAAAGGAGGGATCTGGAGGGCTCCAAAAGATCAGCATGGAAGTCAGATCTCCCAAATCCTTCACTGGCCATAAAATCTACTGATTTATTTGCTTCACGGTACACATGGGAGAATCTGATTTGACTAAGCTTCTTGCAGAGCGTCTTGTTCTCTTCCCTAATGACTCGGATGTCACTAGGGCACATATAATTACCTTGTAGAGTTTTGATTACGACTTCGTTGTCACCTTCCAGGACAACCTGGGTCGCTCCTTTAGAAATAGCCACGGAAAGGCCGTCACGAGCAGCGAGAGCTTCAGCTACTATGATTGGGGCGTTACCAAGTCTTCTTGTTCCACTGCTGATGATGTTGCTATTAGAGTTCCTAATGATGAATCCAGACGCGGCTTGCAAGGCACGTCTAGATCCATCGAAGTTAACTTTAACCCAGCCTGGATCCAGGGGGGACCAGGTCACCCATCTATTCTGCCTCTTGAAGTTGTTAGGTCTGATAACATTGCCCGTATCTTGGTCATCCAAAACAGTCCTACAGTGCCATTCCATAGCCATGGTCTTGGCTCGGTTCACAGTCTGAACTGGAGTGGGCTTTTCCCCTCTAAAGAATGCTGAGTTTCTATCCTTCCAAATGTGCCAGCAGTGCACAGCGAACATTTCCATACTACTCTTGCCTTTCCTTGCTCGCATTTCCTCTTCAAGTCTCGTTCGTGTCGGAGGGGTGGGAATCCACTTAGACGTGACTGCAACACCCCAAACCTCCTTAGCACACCGACATTTGAGGAGCAAATGCGATATACTCTCCATATTTTCTCTACACCAGATGCATTGGTCATTCCACTCTGGAATACGTTTTTTCATTTGATCCCCTGTTGCCAAAAAACCGTTCAAAGCTTGCCACAGGAAGACTTTGATCTTTGGCTGGATATTCAGATTCCAGATCCACCTGAATTCCCATCCATTCCTATCGTTCCAGTTAAGGTTGTGCGCCATCCATGTTGCAGATTTCACACTAAACTCTCCCGTGCTGGTATAACCCCAGCATAGTTGATCCTCCATTGAGATTCTAGGAATAGAAACACCTAAGATGTTATTTAAACACTCATGGGTCACCAAACTCTCTAGCTTTTCCCGGTTCCATTCCCCGTCGGATATAAAATCCGCCACTTTGAGGGAGAGGTCCACATCAGTCTGATCCCCCCTGTGTTCTCCTATTAGTGGCCCCTTAGAGGCCCACCAATCCTTCCAAAAATTGATCCTAGTCCCATTGCCGACCCTCCATTTCAGGCCTTTCTGTAGGAGAGGTCTGATCGCCAAAATGCCATTCCAGGCAGGGGAGTCTGTCCCCTTCCCTTTGTACTCCAACAGGTTGTCTCGTCTTAGATATCTTTCCTTAATGACCTTAACCCACAGGTTATCTTCGTTCATCAGGATTCTCCAGCCAAGCTTGCACAAGAAGGCCTGATTCACAGCCTCCATTCTTCGCAACCCCAACCCTCCGGCTCCCCTGGGTCTGCAAATCTTACTCCATGCAGCCAGGTTGAGCCCGTTCCTTCCATCGTTGTTCTAGAAGAATTATCTACTAATTCTATCCCCCTGCTTGCAGACCCTCTTTGGTAACTTAAAACACTGCATGACATGACTGGGCAGAGAGTCAATCGATGACTAAACTAGTGTTGCTCTGCCTGCCTTTGAGAGCTTACCAGCTCTCCATCGAGCAACTTTGTTTTCCATTTTGGGAACTAGGTCACCCGCTACCTGGGACAGGAATCTTCCCGTCCCAAAGTTGCACCCCAGGTACCTTCCTAGAGCGATGATACCTGGAATTCCTAGAATATCACAAATGCGCTGTCTTTGCTGCCGGTCCATATTGGCCGAGAAGATGGATGCAAATTTTGCCCTGTTCACCTGTAGTCCGGAGTCCTCACAAAACTGGTTAATCGCCTTATGAAGTCTCTGTGCCGCTTCTACCTTGGCCTCACAGAAAAGGAGGCAATCATCTGCAAAAAAGAGGCAAGGGATTACTGTTGCACCTCTCACAATTTTGATCCCGATCCCCGATTTCTTCTCCTTGCTCTGTACCTGCAGGTTAGAAGCTAACACTTCTAGGTAAAGAATAATCAGGAATGGAGATAGGGGGTCACCTTGGCGAAGGCCTCTGGACGGGGCAAACCACCCCATCGGTTTGTCATCAATAAGAACCGAAAAGGAGGTCGAAGAGACACAATTCATTACCCATCCGATCCATTTTTCATGGAATCCAAGCTGTTGGAGAGCTTGATTCAAGATGGCCCACTCAACTCTATCATACGCCTTTTCCATGTCCAGTTTCGCAGCAGTCCAGCCCGATTTACCCTGTTTTTTCTTGAAGAATGCCATGATCTCATGGACGATCAGAATATTGTCCTGGATGTTTCTCCCAGGAACAAAGGCAACCTGCCACTAAGACACAATTTTATTCATAAGCGGCTTCATTCTATTGACAAGAACCTTAGCTATAATCTTATATAATACTTTACACAAACTAATAGGCCGAAAATGGTTGATAGTTCGGGGGGACTCCACCTTTGGGATTAGTGTGATGAACGTGTGGTTAATCTCACGCAAGAGGGAACCACCCCTGAGGGTGGCTCTAATAGCATTGCAAATGTCCTTCCCTACCACCCCCCAGAAAGTCTGGAAGAAGAAGACCAAGAACCCATCCGGCCCCGGTGTTTTATGGGGATTCATGTCAAACACCGTCTCTCTAATTTCGTCGTCCGTGACCTCAGCGATGAGAGACTTATATCGGCTTCTGTAACCCTTCTACACACAGTAGCAAGGGACGAAAATCTGTTCCTTGTGCCGCTAGATCTAAATCTGGATTTAAACTCCTGGATAAAGGCATCCCCTATCGCGCATTTATCCGTGAGAGTTACTCCTATGTCGCTTTTAATTTCCATTATACATCTTCTTCTTCTCCTTGCTTGTACAGACGCATAGAAAAAGCTAGAATTCCTATCACCTTTAGTGAGCCATTCTTTGTGCCAGTACTTGGCCCAATACTTATGGTTGAAGAAAAGAAGTCTTTCGCATTACATAATGAGTCATTGGAGCCTCAGGATGAGCCGTTGGCTGCCAGGGTCAGCTTCCAGATTCTCCTGAGTCTCACGGACCTCCTTTCATTTTTTTCCACATTAGTTTTTAGTCTTCCTACCATTATCTCCTTGTTTTCTTTGAGGCCCTTTTTTATGAGTTTAAGTTTATGGGCAACTTCAAACATCCTCGACCCTCTCACCCTTGTTGCCCAGGCTTGCTGAATAATGTTCTCAGTTGCTTTGAACTTTGTCCATCCCGCCTGGAAGCAGAAAGGGGTAGCTTTGGAAAGACCCTCCTCCTCCGTGCATAAGAATAGCGGGGAGTGGTCTGAAACTGGGCCAAAACCATTATAAACAAATGATTTTGGGAAGAGATGGAACCAAGCTTGTTGACCAAGGCCCCGTCTAGCTTTTCCTGGACATAGATACCATTTGCAGTCCTTGCCCATGTGAACTTTTGGCCCGTCCACGGGATGTCATTTAGCCCAAAGGGGGAGCAGAGGCTATTAAGCCGTACAAACCTCCTAGCATTAGCAGGAGGACCCCCTTGTTTATCGACTGAAGCCTTAAGCTCTTTAAAATTGCCAATCAGACACCATGGATTGTTATTAAAATGACCTAGGCCTGAAAGCATATTCCAGAATGAGTCTTTTTCATTTTCTTTATCGGGAGCATAGACAAAGGAAACTACTCCCTGTTTAGCATTATTTTTATCTAGCACCATGGTATGTGCTATTCGATGATCACAATACAATCTATTGACCTGGCATTGGGATGAGTTCCATGAGAGCCATATTCCCCCAACATGATTAACAGGAGGGAAATAGTAGCTCTTATCCAATCCCAACCGTGGTTGAAATCTGTCTATGACCTGTTCTTTGGCTAGGGGTTCAAGAATAGCAATCATTTCAGGTCTAAATTTTTTCGAGAGCCCTTCTAGTTCTTGTTGAGCGGCCCTACGAGCTACACCTCTAATGTTCCAACATAGGATTTTCATAATGATAAGAGAATGAAATCAGGTCCCATTACATTCCAAATCTCACTCGTAGCTCAAAGCTACCAACCATGCCCTTAAGGGCGACCAAGAGCCCGAAGCTCACTCCAAACAACATAAAAGGGAAAAAAGCCGAAACATAGAGCAGAACCCAAAAGAAAGAGGAAGACAAAAAAAGCTCACTGCTTGGCATTACGAAAATTTCATGGCAAAATTTAGCATAGTGACACTTGGTGTGGAGCATCCAAAAAACCGTACATGCAAACATCTGGAGAAAATTACAATCATATTTTCTTAAGACAACATAACCACATGCCCATGAGGCACAACAATATTTACACAGAGAGAGAAAACATAAACCCATACATTGAGAAAATCAGCATAACATCTAGTCTTACCAAAAATCGAAAGCCAAGCATAAAGATTCCCCTCCCACAAAACACAATCCCAAAAACACAATTCCACAGCCCGGGCCTCAACAACTAACAGACAATTGATTCTAGCTAGTTTAGTAGGTTCATTTTGGTAGATAAATGTTTGCATGGGTGAAAATTGTAGAGGATAGTGAAGTTTAGAAGCAAAGTGGAGATAATGGAAAGAACAAAGGGTGACCCCTTCACTCGTTCCTGCCCTCCAAAAAGGCTCCCACACCTCCACTCCTCTCTTGCCCTTTCAAATTCCCAATACCCTCCAAGGAGGGGCTTTTACATCTGTCAGGGAAGATGAACCATCCCTCGCCCCTGACTCCTTTCCAAGGGGCTTGATAAAACCAAAGCCAATCGTCACCAGAAAAGAAGAAAAGGGAGGAAAACTTACCTGTGGCAAGAGTGAAGTGGACGAATTGCCTCTCTGCCATGCCCATATTCTTGAGGGCCTTCTCGTCACCAACTTTTGCGGGATCTTGTTTCAGCCTCCTAGATCTGGGGTCAGAGAACCCCAATCTCCTCATGCATGTGCCGTTGGCGAGAAATCTAACAATTTGGAGGAAGTATACCCAAAAACCATGCGATATACTCTCACTCCACTTATACCATTTGATTTGGACTGTGATTTTGGGGAATCTGCCAAGGAACCTCCAATTTTTGTTCAAGATCCACCTCTTGCAAATATTGAAGCCAAGAGAGAGAGAACTCTCCACCAGCCATCTAGTGGGTGGTTGTTTGCCATTGTAGGAGAGCAGTGAAGCAGCCATGGGGAAGGAAGGAGCCCTGCTAGAGGGTCTAAAGAAGAAGCAATCTCTTTGTTTCTTTTTCTTTTTTGAGGGCAAGAATACAACTATGAGGGTACTTGATGCACAAGCCAATGCTTTCAACGTAGCTGCGCCCACCGCCTTCTTCATCCTTCCATTCGCCGGCTCCGCTGGACACTGGCGGTGGCGGTCTCGTTGCCTGCATCACCTTCGTGTTGGGTTCACCGGCGTTCATTTTGTCGGCCACAGAAGTGGGAAGTAAGGCTGGTGTATACCTTGTTTCTGCCTCAAAGAATGGCTATGGACATTATGGCATCGACATTTACGGTTGGCATAACTTATATACGTTATCGTAATTATGTATTATATCAATAATTTTTGCACAAATTAGTTGTATTTTACACAATTTATCAAATTTCAACATAGGGACCTATGTGATAAAATTTTCAAATATCAGGATATCGTAGTATATATATTGAAATATTAAAATATTTAGGTGATAAATGCTCAAACTCGGGATATTGAAATAATAATTTCCCTTTTTCATAATTAGTTTTTTTTTTTAAAGATTTGGATTGGTGACCTCAAATCAAAATAAAACAAGTCTATTAATTGCACTAAGATCCGCCCTAAATAACTGATAAACCCAATATGTTTTTGGAATATCATGGAAATTTATATATAAAAATATATCAAATATTAATAGCAACATTTTCAGTGCCCAAAGGGCTCCTGCTTGAGCAGGGTTTGGGTTTGGAGGGTGGATATACGCAGCCTTTCCCCTTCAGGGTGGTACCCTGGAGAGAAGCTGTTTTCGAGAACTCCTAACCTGAGGGGTGCATGAAGACTTTCCAGGAGGTCACCATCTTGATACTACTCTTGCCCAAAGCACGCTTAACTTTGAAGTTCTAATGGGATCCAATGTTTGCGTGTTGGTACCCTTTTAGGTATGTGTCAAATATCAATGTGGACCTTAAATGGAACGAACTCCATTTCTTCAAAGCAGTTGCTTGCTTCTTGTCCCTTTGCACCAATCCAAAGTACCAAATAAAGTGATATGATTGCTAGATTGGCCTGTGCCACGAGTCAAACTAGGTTATCTATCCATTCCATGCTATATTATAGTCTCTTAAGTCATAAGCAATGGCCGGTTTTTGTTAGTGGTGTGGTCCCACTACTAGCATTAAATTAGTTTCTTTCTTGGTGCGGTAATAATGACCAGTGGGTTGTTCTAATTTGATAGTTACGAGATTGATAACTATAGACATAGAAAAGGAAGTATGAGAGGGAAGAGGAAGGTGGTATGTGAGAGAAATTAGGAGGAGAAGCAGCCATGGAAATAGATATGGAGGGTTGGGGATTTGAACCTATAGTTTTGAGATTAGGAAGGTGGTCACCAATATCTAGGGTGGGCATAGATGTCAGAAGTGATGCGAGAACCGAGCTGAAGGATGGGATGGTGATGGGAGCACAACCAGTAAGAGAGGAGGGGGTTGCTGGAGCATGACTGGTAAGAACCGCAAAAACCGAAGGGGTCGCTGGAGAAGGAGGGAGGTGAGAAACCGGGGATTGTAATTGTTGGGAGAATGACTCTCTTGTTGCTATTGAGAAACCCTAAATCAATTGGGAAGGAGGAAGGAAGACAGATGGCGCTGCTAGCTAGGGCAGTAGAGGTGGCACAGTCGTGTAGGGTTAGGGTTTGGGAGGGAGAATGTTTAATTTTGGAGTTAAGGTTTCAAAATTGCTCTGACATCATGTGAAACCTAATATTTGTGTGGCATATACCTGAACAGGGTAGCCTGCAATTGTATATAGAAGTATAAATACATGATAGGATAAAGCTAACCCAATCTAGATAAGCACCGATCTACAAAGAGGATATATATATATATAAAAGATAATATATCCTAATAATATGGATGGTGAAATTCGGACACTCAATTTAATTTACTGTTTACTTTACTTTTTTTTTAATCTTTGATCTTGTATCTATTCTCGTTGATGATGTCTTAAGAAAAACTTTTCCTAGATGGGGATCATAAATCCTTTGTTACATGGCCCCAAAAAAAAGGTTATGAAACTTACATATTTACAATCCAAGCCTAAAGGGCTAGCTCAAGTGGTAATGGTAAAATATTGTAAAAATGTTAAATTATTCTTGGACCTTTATCCACAATCATAAGTTTTGGTTTCTTAACATTATATTAGAGTTTGATTGACTGAGAGGTGAAGAGTTCGAATCTACTAAATATAGATCAAGCACAAAATATAAGATATGCCTAGATTATTCACACTTCAAACAAAATGGTTATTTGTGTGAGATGACCTAGTAGAGTGTATAATTATTAGCTTAACGTTTTGGAATGGCTAGTTCTTCGGGATGTCTTATATCTTACTAAACCTAAGATCTCATCCTTTTTTGCAAATAGTTTTTTGTGAAACACTCGCTAAATCTGTAAGCCTCAATTTAACCTTCGAGTGACTAATATACATGTAATCCAAAGATCAGTTAAAGTGTACAGAAGTTGACCATAGTTAATTAATAAAAAATGCACATTTTCAACAACTAATGGAAGAAAGTGGCAGGGTGGTGCAATGATGTGGAATCATGTATAGAGAGAGCCACCACACGCCGTGGATCCACACGTTACATGACCAAACAAGAAGTCTTCTCGGGGATTCTTAGCAATGACGTCTCTCTTAATCCAGGTGCGTCCCATTTCCCTACGCCCCATTGAGCAATTTTACAAAATTTATGGTACCTTTGGTTAGCGATACAAAGTAGTCAAGTCGAGTCGAGTCAAGTCAAGTCGAGCACTCCTATAAACTTGAGCTTGAATAGATTTATCAAGTTCGAATTCGAGTTGAGCCTTTATGGAGCTTTTGAACATTTTGTTCGAACATATGTATAGGCAGTCATAATACTATATCTATATAAGCTCAATGGACTTATCCTAGGCTCCCATGCATTCATATATAAGTACATACTTACATGCGTATCGGATTTTGGATTTGATTGTATGCCTACATGCTTTCTTGCATACATGCTGAACATGATTTCTAGGCCTTACATGTGCTCTTTGTAGGCTCTTCATAAATTCCTACAACCAGATTGGGGGTCCTCGGAAACAGCTTCTCGTTAGGGCTCACTCTGATGGGGTAAGGCTTCGTACATCCTACCCCTCCTAGACCCTGTACAAACAGGGGGCCTTGTGGCATTGGGGTTGTTATTGTTGTTGTTTTTTGTTGTAGGCTCAATGGGCCTAGCCCTATACTGAGATAACAGTGTATTCATCTATTATAAATATACGAGTGGGTTAATTTGGTTCTAATACCATATAAAAATGATGAGCAACACACCAACTGAAGGTGTCCTCTCATATATTTATAATAGATGAATGCGATGTTATCAGAAGCTAAGCTCATCGAGCCTATATTCTGTTCCACATGCGTTTGGTCCATAAATTACATTGCACATGATCCATTCCCTCCCGCTCATGGTTGGGCCCCATTTTATATCTATTCAATTGAATCTGGTTCTGGCCTTGCAATCAATTATACCAAAATATTTAAATATCTCTAATTGTTTTATATTTTTATAGTCATTTATATTTTAGTATTCCAATATTTATAAAACTAATAAAAAATCCATAATTTCATTTATTTATTTTTTTAGTACTTTATATTTTCTTCGTATTAATAAATAAAACCTTCTTCAGCCTGATAATGTTATATTCTAGGGAAAAAGTTGACGTGGTAGGCCACTTTAAATATCTATTATAGTATAATGACGAAATTAACCCTCTTGATGTGATATGTCACTTTAAGTACCAACTAAAGTGAAGGTATATCAACGGTTGGAAATGTGGTTTTATATTTTTTTTTTATTCTAAAAAAAGGGGTTAAAAGGGTATTTTTATTAATATATTATAGTAAGTATTTAAAGTAGCCTACTATTTTATCTTTTTTCTCAAATATGATATTATTACGCAAGATATTTATACATATGCATAAAGATCATATTATAGAGAGATAATGTTTCGATAAATTCTCGGTGTAAGCTTTGTCCTTGTTTCCAGCATCGGACAAATCTCACTTGTCTCATCTCCATTCATCAATTGACTTCTCTATGTTGCACTTGATTGTTTAGCTATGAATGGATTTGTCCACTATTATAAATTGTGCCTCAATGTTAATTCATCACATACAATAAAAATACGGTAAATTACATATTAGTTTCTAGAGATTTAGTGTATTAATTTTTTTAATTTATAAACTTTGTAAAATAATTTTTTAGTCCAAAATATTACATGTATTTAATAAAATAGTCCAAATAACGATACGAAAGAATGAGAGTGGGGCTTATTTTGCATTTTTACACATTACTATTTGGATTATTTTATTAAATTTATGTAATTTTTTAGACTAAAAATTAATTTTACAAAATTTATGGACTAAAAAATTAATACATCAAATCTTGGGGTAGTAACATGTAATTTACCCTAAAAAAATAATGGAACTATGATTCATTTTTGAACAACAAACTATTATTAATTTTATATATATATATATATATATATATATAGAGCATAATTTTTATGAGAAAGTGCGACGGTGAAAGGAACTAATCTTAGCCGTCCATTGGAGTGGACGGCTAAAATTGACCCCCTTTTTTATGGGTTAAAAAAAATCTTCCCACTTCACCTCCTCCTTCCTCCCAACCTTTTCTTTTTCTCTTTCTCACCCGCCACCTACTGCCGCCGTCTGCTGCCCTCCGTTGCCTCCTGCTGCTGCCCCCCTCCTTTTCTTCTCTCTTCCAATAACCCCCCCCCCCCCCCCCCCAACCCAATATCCCTTCACCACCGCCACTGCCACCGCCACCAGCCCAGTCCCTACTTTTGTACCCCTTTCGCTCTCTCCCATGTCCCTTCACTCTTGCTACCCGCCAGCGAGGTGAAGGGATATGGGGGGGAGAGAGAAACGGGTAGTGGAAGAGAGACACAAGTGGGGGCGGGGCGGAGGCGGCGGCAGCCGGAGTGAAGGGTTATATTGGGAGGGGGGGAAAGGGTATTGGAAGAGAAAGAAAAAGAAGGGAAGGTGGTGGCCGGCGGGCAGAGGTGGTCGGTGGCTGCGACGGGTGGCTGGGATGAGGGGGAGGGAGGGAGAGAAAGGAAAGTAGTTGGGGACATTTTTTTTTTTGGGTACCAATAAAAAATGTGCCAATTTTAGTCGTCCATTCCAAGATTAAATTTCGACCTTCGTCACAATAAACAGTCAAGATTAAAAGATTTTAATGCGAACCCCTTTAAAAAATAAAAAATGCCAACAATACCCTTGCCCATCTCTCTCCTCCTTCTCTCTCCAACCCTCATCCACCTTCCTCGTTTTTCTCTCTCCTCCCCCTGTAGCCCCCACCCGCCGCCGACCCCCAACCAACGGACACCGGTCGCTGCCACCGACTGCCCCCTCCGACCATCCCTGTTAGAAGCGGCAGCCGGCGGCAGGGGGAGGAGAGAGCGGGGAGGGAGGTGGAGGAGGATTGGAGGGAGGTGGGGGGAGGGTTAGAAAGGAGGAGAGAGGGGGGGAAGGGGTTGTATTTAGGGGTTAGGGGCAGGCGGCGGCGGCGGCCGGTGGCCAGTGGTGGGGGGTTGGCGGCATGGTTGGAGGGAGAAGGAGGAGAGAGAAGGAAAGGATATTATGAGTATTTTTTATTTTTTTAGGAGGGGTTACATTAAGATCATTTAATCTTGACCGTCCATTATGACGGACGGTCAAAATTTAATCCTCTCACACTCTCACCCTCTCATAAGAATTGTGCCATATATATAAGGTTATTCCTTTATTAACTTTAAAGAATTATTTACCTCTATAAAAGCTTTAGAGACCCATTCATGTGAAAACCCAATTCAAACACATGCTCTCACATGGAGTACATAAATTTCCACTTGAAACACAACTAATTACAGCTTTTTTTTTTTTTTTTTTTTTTTATTTCTGCATCTAAATTGCATAAATTCATATAGTTCACGTGCAAATGTATAAGTTATCTGCAAATATTTTTTTTTTGTTACGCTTCCATTATACACCGCTTAGATATCTAAATTAAGATATTTTATTACTTCTTACCAAATCTTGTTAGAAAAATTAGTAAGAGCAGCAGTTATAATCAAACACAGCCAAGAGATAAATTACAATGATTTTACAAAATCTGATACATTGCGAAGAAGTATCACTTTCCTAAAAGATGATTTCGCCGCTGCTCAAGATGCCCACGGTGACGTTGGCGGTTGTCCTCCATGATTAATACAATCTAACTCGTATGTCCACTCATGACTTCTCGGTATGTTGCACTCATGACTTCTCGGTCAGGAGTGCCAAAAGCTTTTCCAAAATATTAAAGTGTTTAAAGGAGATTAAGGTAGAGAGAGATAAAGCTCTTAAGAGGATATGATTTTTGCACTCAGCCTGAACACAACTTTTATATGAGGCCATTCCAGTTCAACTTAAGCATAGAAGACTTATGAAATATCGGATAGAAATTACCGCATCATGGAAGATCACTACCTTAAATTATATAAGGACTAAATTGATATAATAAACAAAGTACAGAGACATGCGATTAAAATAAAAAGGAAAAAGGAACATACCCAGTGCCTCAAGAGCTCCCACCTACGCAGGGTGGGGGGGGGGGGGGGGGGCGGATGTATACGGCCTTCCCCCTTCAGGGTGTTATCCTGAAGAGAGGCTGTTTCCCGATGCCCCCAACCTGAGGGTGAGGACTTTTCAGGAGGTCACCCATCCTGGTACTACTCTCGCCCAAGCACGCTTAACTTCGGAGTTCTAATGGGATCCGGTGACAGCGTGTTGGTGCCCTCTATGGTTGTA
Organism: Simmondsia chinensis; assembly: GCA_018398585.1. Lineage (NCBI taxonomy): Eukaryota > Viridiplantae > Streptophyta > Magnoliopsida > Caryophyllales > Simmondsiaceae > Simmondsia > Simmondsia chinensis. The sequence continues at coordinate 29,194,753 of JAGTTD010000013.1, read as the reverse complement.
ACTTTCTGGATCCGGAGACATGCGATTTAAGTAACCCTAGAATTTATCTGTAAGCAAGCTGTAGGTTGTAACTTTCTGTTATTATGAAGACTATGGTGTACATGGTTCAATTCATTACCATTTTCTTTGATTTTAAGATCTTAGTATGATTGTATACTTTGTGGTATTCTAATTTTTGCAACAGATTTCTACAATTGGAATCGCGTAAAGCTCAGATACTGTGATGGAGCTTCTTTTGCTGGTGACTCCAAGTTCGATAACGGGGTAAACTTCTTGATCAACAAAATCTATTATATATCATGCACTCAACCATTAATATTGTTACGAATTAAAAGTTTTTGATGGTACATAGTAGAAATTTGAATAGAGAGGAGTAGAAATTAGGGTTTTAAGAGGTAGAGAACTAGGGAGAGAGGAGAGAGGAGAAGAGATATGAGGGAGAAGCAATTTTTCATTTCATTTCAAGCATGATTTTCATTCATAAAAATACCTCTATTTATAAAGAAATACATAGACTTAAATGTAGATATAAAAAGGCCTATTTATATATTATATTAAAATCTCACATAACTAGGTTATTCTACGTATTTCTATAGTTTGGCCTGTATCATTATAGTAATTGAAATCTCACATCAACAAGTTGTGATATAAAAAAAATAAACATATAAGTATATCAGGCTACTTTATCTAATACAAGGGGTGTAAATGAGCTAAGTCGACTCACAAGACCTCTCAAGCCGGCTTGTCATAAACTCGCTTCAAGCTCAAACCAAGCGGACCAGATTCATTTCGCTTGTAGAATGTAGCCTGGGCCTAGTGAGGTTCGCGAGCTTAAACGAGCGCAAACAAGCCCAAGCAAACCTAGATCTAAATTAAATGAGTCTAAAAAGCAAGCTTGTTAGAAACTCGCTTCAGCTTGGCTCGCGCAAAGCCTGAGCCTTTGATGAGCTGAGCACGAGCTTGAAGTTTTTCAAACTCAGCATGTTTCGAGCCAAGTTAAATGGAGATGAGTCAAGCCTTGAGCGGCTCAAGGCTTAGTTGAACTCATATACACCCCTATCTAACATCATTTGGTTCTAGAACTGAAACCTTAATTAGATTTATAAATGGATTTTAAGAGTCAACTCCTTGCCGGGGCCTGGAAAATTTGATACTACGTGGTTTCGAATACAAGTGTGCTAATGTGTTTCTTTTATGCATATAATGGACAGACCTCATTGCTTTACTTCAGAGGGCAAAAAATTTGGGAGGCCATCATTCTTGATCTTCTTCCAAAAGGGTTGAGGCACGCAAAGAAGGTAAAATTTTTGGTTTCTAAAAACTACAAATTAGATGATGGACTGATTTTTAATTTTTTTTTTTTTTTTTTGTTTTGTTTTGCTTTTTGTTGTTGAAAAAGCTGAGAGAAGAAACGAAATCCAAAAAAACAATTGTTGAAGAATGATTTTAGTTTCTTTAAAATAAAAAACTACAAATATAAAACAATACCCAACAGGCCCTAAATTACTCAGTACATTGTTACTAAACAGACCTAAATGATTTTAGTTTCTGCATATATTAATAATAAGAGCAGGGATGTTAGATTCGGAATCTAGACTTGTCAGTTAAAGAAACTCGATTCTGAGGAACGAACTATCTTACAAAGCTTAAGTTGTTAGATAAAGGTTCAAGAATAAGTTGTACTCTAACGCAGAGACCAGGATCTCACTGGCCGAGCTAAGTTGTCAGTATCGATGGCTTAGCACAACTGCTACGTTTTACATTAAGCGTTTACATTTTGTTCTCTATGATCCTGTTCTATGCATTAAAAACTTTTTGCAACCAATTTCATAACATGTGGAGACAAGGACATGTATACTTGACCTCACCAAACTTCTTTCCGGTGAGAGCCTTGCACCTTCGTTTGATATTCACTGGGTAATGTACAACAACAACAACAACAACAACAATAAGCCTAGTGCCTTAAGGGCTCTCGCTAAAGCAAGATCGAGGGCGGGGTCCGGGGGGGGGGGGGGTGAGATGTACGCAGCTTAGTCATTCAGGGTGCTACCCCAAAGGGAGGTTGTGTCCGAAAACCCCCAACCTAAAAAGCATAGCAACATACCTGCACAGTAACAACAACACAGAGAAAGCATAAAGGAAAAGGCATAAAGTCGCAAAAAGCAATAAACAATAAGCAATAAAACATCTAGTAAAAGCAACATAGCACACAACAACAGGCAACAAGCAGTAAGGCGCAAATACGCTTAGAGGCGCAATGATTGGCCTAGTTATGCTCATCTATTCTAAACCCCTATGCTAGTTCTCTACTGAGCTCTACCTAAGGCCATCTCCGCCTAATATGAATGTGTTATTGTTAAAAGACAAGACAGGTAATTCTAGTGACAAATTCCACATAGATGAAACCTCACGGCTAGACTTATATGTGAATTTCATATACTAGATCCCCATGTTATCATTAGACCCGATAAAAACTTGACAATTATTTTGATCATTGGTATTTCAAGTGCGTTTTAAGGTTGAAGACTAAAATCATATTTGGATGTGTTAATGCTAAAAGACAAGACAGGTAAATTAAGTAACAAATTCCACATAGATGAAACCTCACACCTAGACTTATATGTGAATCTCATATACCAATTTCCCGTGTTATCATTAGACCCGATAAAAACTTGACAATTATTTTGATCATTGGTATTTCAAGTGCATTTGAAGGTCGAAAACTAAAATCATATTTGGATGTGTTAACGTTAAAAGACAAGATAGGCAAGTCTACTAACAAATTCGATGTAGATGAAACCTTATGCACAAGCTTATACGTGAATCTTGTATACCAACCCCCTGTGTTATAGTCAGACCCAATGAAAATTAGAGAATTATTTTGAGCATTGGTATTTCAAGTGCATTTGAAGGTTGAAGACTAAAATAGTATTTAGATGTGTTAACTTTAAAGACAAGGCAGGTAAGTCTAGTAACAAATTCCATGTAATGAAACCTTATGTCCAAGCTTATATGTGAATCTCATATACCAATGCCTTGTGTTATCGTTAGACCTGATAAAACTTGACACTTATCTTGAGCATTGGTATTTCAAGTGCATGTGAAGCCTAAAGACCAAATCGTATTTGGATGTGTTAAGTTAAAGACAAGACAAGTCCAGTAACAAATTCCGTGTGGATGAAACCTTAACCCAAGCTTATATGTGAATTCCAAATATCAACTACTTGTGTTATTGTTAGACCCTATAAGCTTGACAGTTATTTTGAATTTTTGGGCATTGGTATTTCAAGTGCATTTGACGGTTGAGGACTAAAATCGCATTTGGTTGTAGGCTTTGCTATCTGGGTGCTCTGCAGGAGGACTGGCAGCCTTCTTACATTGTGACAACTTCGCGCAGTTCCTACCAAGGAAGGCCACTGTGAAATGTCTAAGTGATGCTGGATTTTTCTTGGATATGTCAGTGCATATCTCCCTTATAATCTACCTAGATTAAACTTTCCTGTTATAAGAAATCTTACATTGGAATTATGATAAAAAAGAGAAGCATATAAGTCTAGTAGAATACTCTGCCTAATACTAATTGGTTTTAAGATAAATAGATACTTGAACTTACACGTAAACTTCACATATTGCCAACTCTTTAGGTCCAATTGAAAACCAAAAAAGTGAGTCTATTAAGAAATTTTACATCAAAATTGCGAGAGAGAGGAGATCAACATATAATTCTAGTGGGTTATTTCACCTAATGCCAATTTATTTTGGGATGGAACCATATTTAGGATTATATGTGAATATCGCATATGCCAACTTCGGAGGCTGGACTTAAGGCTAGCAAAATTTAACATGGTACCAGAGGAAGCTAGTAATCTTGGGCTGACTGATAAAGTTGGCATATGTCAGCTCCACATATAAGTCTTAGTGAGATTTCATCCTAAAACCAATTGACAGTAGGTTAAGTAGCCCGCTATATACTCATTTGTTGCTCACAATTTCGCTGTGGAATGAACTCAAACGTGGAGTCCCTACCAGTAACAACTATAATATTATGTTACGTGGACATTGCAAGTAATAGCTAACGCAAAATTCGTTACCGGACTTAATGATTTTGATTCTATGCTGCTAGAGCTTGAATGTATCTCACGGTTAGCTTCTGACTTCTAATATGCTTTTGGCTTGAATCAGTGCTTCTTTCCCCAGTATGCCCTTAGATACATCAGAACACCATTTTTCATCCTTAACACCGCATATGATGTTTTCCAGGTAGCATTTTCGTTTCAAACAATTTCTTGGATTTGGAACTCCTTAAAATGCTTGAATATCTTTCTCTTTTTGCAATTTTAAGTTTCTGAAAAAGTAAAATTGATACAATCTTAAATAAAGTGTTTAAGAGCTGGATAGTTTAGGTATTAAAAAAAATTAGCTAAGTTTAGGTTTTTTTTTTTTTTTTTTTGACAGAGCAAAGTCTAGTTTAGGTATTAAAAAAAATAGCTAAGTCCTTTAATACCGACTATACCCTTCCTCCAACTTTGTAAATAAGGGCCTTTGAGAAGTGTGGATGAATTGATTGAGTTTCTCCCCCATGCTCTCTCTCTCGGCCTCCCTCCCCCTTCCCCCTCTCAGCTATCTCTCTCTTCTTCCTCTTCCTTCTTCCCTCTAATACTTATATCCTTTACTACCTACTTTATACTTCATACTTTTGTACATTGATTTGGATTTACTTATTGTAAAGTATGAAATATACTATCAATACATACTATACTTTGATTTGGTTGATTTGATTGTGTTTAATCTGTGTTTGATTACTTTGATTCAAAAAATTAGATTTTAAAAATGATTTTTCCTCAAATTTTTTGAATTTCCCCCCTTTTTTTCCTTGATGGTCGTGAAAATTTGAAAAGAATCAATGTTTGGACAGTTCCATCACGCCTTGGTGCCACCCAGTACTGATTTGCGAGGGCACTGGAATAACTGCAAGTATAATATAGCGCAATGCAATCCTTATCAACTCAAAATTTTGCAAGGTTTGTCTTTGGTCCCTTGCTTCTTTGCATTACTAGGTGGATTACATTTGTGATGCTTCAAATGCTGTGCTACCAAGTTGCACACGAGGCAAGTTTGCTCGCAAGCCCTCAAAAATCGGCTCATTATCTTATTTGAAAGGCTAGACTTGTTTTAATCTCAAGTTGGCTCGTTTAGCTATGTAAAGCTCAGACTTGGTGGCTATCAAGCCTAAAATGGTTTAATGAGTCAGCGTGACTAAACAAGTGCAGTTCAAGCCTCAATTATTTGAGCTTGTATTGAGAGCATCCTGATACCAATTTAAATTACCCCAAATGAGTTAGCTAGTAGAATTTGGTTCAAGATCAATTGAGTTGGTCCAAGTTGAAGCTTATGATGAGCTAAAAGCTTGAGGACAAAGTCTTCAAGCTCCAAAACTCAAGTAAAGTGCTAGCGAGCCAACCTTCAACATCACAAGCTTCGACTCAGCTCGACCTATTTACACCCAGTACACAAAATTTAATTATCTACATGAGATAATATAGTATTCACTATTATCTACTTCAGATATTGATGTGATTTGATTTATATTTGATTAGGATGGAATTTGGTGAAATTTAGTTACTTAAATCGAATTGAGATTTGATTGTAAGTAGGTTTGGTAACTAAATTATAAAAGGGGCTTATGAGTTGTTGGTTTCGTAGAACAGAGAGGAAAGATGTGAGACTTTTGGGATTTGTAAAGGGGTGCCCGAGGGGCACCATGTATTGTTTGTGAGTGCTTGGATGAGAATTTGTAGCTTCCTCTATCCAAAGCTACATTAAGAAGGGGGTTGATGGCTCACTGTGCAGTAGCTACATTGAGGTGGGCTAGTGGCTTCCCTTGCAATAGTTACATTTGGGTCGAGAGATGCTAGATGGGGTTTGGGGTTTCAATTAGAGATTGTAATCTTAAATTTCATAGTAGAGGAGGCACCTATTTGATAGTTACACGTAAATATTTTTGTTTATTGTTTCGATATTTTGATATTTTATCCTACCGTTTTACTCGATTGTGTGATTTCTTCCAATAATATGATTGAACTATGCAATGTTTTGTAGGGTATATTTTTTACCTCAAAATTAATATATGTAAAACATGAGATGAGAAAAAGGAAAAAGAGAAAAAGAAAAGGAAAAATGAAATAAAGGAAAGTCACTTCCACAAGTCATATAGGAGTATGAGAGAAGGCTTAAGAGTTTGGAAGTTTACTTCCATAAGTTATAGAGTATGGGCATGGCATGGTGGAGCATGGGTTGTGTCCTTTTTTGTCTATGAGCTGCATCGGTGTGGAATGTAGGAAAAAAAAAAGTGCGGAGAAGTAAGGTTGAAAATGCAGAGTTGGATTTTGTAAAGGTGTCCGTGGGGCACTCGGGTAGGGGGAGAGATTATGAGAGAAATGATCGTAAGAGTCATGTTTGTGAGGTTTCATATTTGATTTTGAGTTAGGTTCACCTGAGCATGAAGGAGTCATGCTCGGGTGCCTTGTTAGAATGCTGAGAGAGTTTTTGTAGCTTCTTCTATCCAAAGTTGTGTTGTTAGAGGGTTGGTGGCTTGCCCTGCAAAGGCCGATGGCTTGCTGTTCAAAGCTACGTTATTGAAGGGCTGGTGGCTTGTAGTGCAAAGCTACATTATTCGAGGGCTGGTGGCTTGTCGTTCAAAGCAGCATTGGGAGTGGGTTTATGACTTGCAATGCAATAGTCACATTGATGATGACGATGCTAATGTTGATTGTAATATGGGGTTTGGATGATTATAATTAGAGATTTTAATCCCTTAAATTTCATAGTGGATGAGGCACCCGTCTGAATCCCGTAGTTTTTCCCTCTAGTTCGGAGGATTATGCCAACTTCGGAGGCTGGACTTAAGGCTAGCAAAATTAGCTAAATTTAGGTTTTTTTTTTTTTTTTTTTTTTTGACAGAGCTAAGTCTAGTTTAGGTATTAAAAAAAATAGCTAAGTCCTTTAATACCGACTATACCCTTCCTCTAACTTTGTAAATAAGGGCCTTTGAGAAGTGTGGATGAATTGATTGAGTTTCTCCCCCATGCTCTCTCTCTCGGCCTCCCTCCCCCTTCCCCCTCTCAGCTATCTCTCTCTTCTTCCTCTTCCTTCTTCCCTCTAATACTTATATCCTTTACTACCTACTTTATACTTCATACTTTTGTACATTGATTTGGATTTACTTATTGTAAAGTATGAAATATACTATCAATACATACTATACTTTGATTTGGTTGATTTGATTGTGTTTAATTTGTGTTTGATTACTTTGATTCAAAAAATTAGATTTTAAAAATGATTTTTCCTTAAATTTTTTGAATTTCCCCCCTTTTTTTCCTTGATGGTCGTGAAAATTTGAAAAGAATCAATGTTTGGACAGTTCCATCACGCCTTGGTGCCACCCAGTACTGATTTGCGAGGGCACCGGAATAGCTGCAAGTATAATATAGCGCAATGCAATCCTTATCAACTCAAAATTTTGCAAGGTTTGTCTTTGGTCCCTTGCTTCTTTGCATTACTAGGTGGATTACATTTGTGATGCTTCAAATGCTGTGCTACCAAGTTGTACGCGAGGCAAGTTGGCTTGCAAGCCCTCAAAAGTCGGCTCATTATCTTATTTGAAAGGCTAGACTTGTTTTAATCTCAAGTTGGCTCGTTTAGCTATGTAAAGCTCAGACTTGGTGGCTATTGAGCCTAAAATGGTTAAATGAGTCAGTGTGACTAAACGAGTGCAGTTCAAGCCTCAATTATTTGAGCTTGTATTGAGAGCATCCCGATACCAATTTAAATTACCCCAAATGAGTTAGCTAGTAAAATTTGGTTCAAGATTAATTGAGCCAGTCCAAGTTGAAGCTTATGATGAGCTAAAAGCTTGAGGACAAAGTCTTCAAGCTCCAAAACTCAAGTCAAGTGATAGCGAGCCAACCTTCAACATCACGAGCTTTGACTCTGCTCGACCTACTTACACCCAGTACACAAAAGTTAATTATCTACATGAGATAATATAGTATTCACTATTATCTACCTCAGATATGATGTGATTTGATTTATATTTGATTAGGATAGAATTTGGTGAAATTTAGTTACTTAAATCGAATTGAGATTTGATTGTAAGTAGGTTTGGTAACTAAATTATAAAAGGGGCTTATGAGTTGTTGGTTTCCTAGAATAGAGCGGAAAGATGTGAGACTTTTGGGATTTGTAAAGGGGTGCCCGCGGGGCACCATGTATTGTTTGTGAGTGCTTCGCTGAGAATTTGTAGCTTCCTCTATTCAAAGATACATTGAGAAGAGGGTTGATGGCTCACTGTGTAGTAGTTACATTAAGGTGGGCTGGTGGCTTACCTTGCAATAGTTACATTTGGGTCAAGAGATGCAAGATGGGGTTTGGGGTTTCAATTAGAGATTGTAATCTTAAATTTCATAGTAAATGAGGCACCTATTTGATAGTTACATGTAAATCTTTTTGTTTATTGTTTCGATATTTTGATATTTTACCCTACCGGTTTACTCGATTATGTGGTTTTTCCCAACAATATGATTGAAGTATGCAATGTTTTGTTGGGTATATTTTTTACCTCAAAATTAATATCTGTAAAACATGAAATGAGAAAAAGGAAAAAGAGAAAAAGAAATGGAAGAATGAAATAAAGGAAAGTCACTTCCACAAGTCATGTAGGAGTCTGAGAGAAGGCTTGTAAGAGTTTGGATGTTTACTTCTATAAGTTATAGGGTACGGGCATGGCATGGTGGAGCATGGGTTGTGTCCTTTTTTGTCTATGAGTTCCATCGGTGTGGAGTGTAGGAAAAAAAAAGTGCGGAGAAGTAAGGTTGAAAATGCAGAGTTGGATTTTGTAAAGGTGTCCATGGGGCACTCGGGTAGGGGGAGAGATTATGAGAGAAATGATCGTAAGAGTCATGTTTGTGGGGTTTCGTATTTGATTTTGAGTTAGGTTCACCCAAGCATGAAGGAGTCATGCTCAGGTGCCTTGTTAGAATGCTGAGAGAGTTTTTGTAGCTTCTTCTATCCAAAGCTGTGTTGTTGGAGGGTTGGTGGCTTGCCCTGCAAAGGCCGATGGCTTGCTATTCAAAGCTACGTTGTTGGAGGGCTGGTGGCTTGTCGTGCGAAGCTACATTGTCCAAGGGCTAATGGCTTGCCATTCAAAGCTACATTGGGAGCGAGTTGATGACTTACCATGCCATAGTCACACTGATGATGATGACGTTGATGTTGATTGTAATATGGGGTTTGGAGGGATTATAACTAGAGATTTTAATTCCTTAAATTTCATAGTGGATGAGGCACCCGTTTGAATCCCGTAATTTTTCCCTCTAGCTGAGAGATATGATGTGTTGATTTTTTGCGTTGTTTTGTTGACTTTCACTTCTGCTTGTGCTCGATGTGTGATTTTCCCAACATGTTTTCAGGTTTCCGAAAAGAAATGCTTAGGGATTTATACCCATTCTACAAATTCTCAAGAAAAGGAGGGATGTTCATAAATTCATGCTTTGCACATTGTCAAAGTGAGTTACAGAACACTTGGTCCTTCATCGACTCCCCTAAAATCTCCAATAAGGTATGTGCATCGACACTCCTTAATTTTTTAATTTTTTTAATCGAAAAGGAAATAATGTTAAAAGTTAACGAAAGAATACACAAAATATTAAGAATAATCATAACAAAGAACGGCTAAAAACCATAAATTCATAATATAAAGCACTTTAAAGTTGCTCTTATTCTTATGTCACGAACCAACCTAACATGCCTGTTTTCATTTGACGAAATGGAGTTATTTCTAGGGTTTGGGGGGCCTTTGAAAACCTTTCTATAGGGTGGCACTCTGTAAGGGTAAGACTACATATATTTTACTCTCTTAGACACTACATTGGCCAAGCACTGGGGTGGTGATGGTTTACTAAAATAGAAAGCACTAGTTTCTACTATCTATTTTTGTGTTCCTTTTCATGTTGAGGTTGTCTTGACTATTCTTTTCTTATAAAAACCTTTTATTATTTAATATTTATCTTTTATAAAACTAATAACCGTATTCTTCAAGAATGTCATACACATTAGGCTCATAGTGTGTGCATCCGTGACATTATTTGTGTTAATAATATTTGCAAGTGTTAAATGACAACCTACAAACCGGTTAAGCAATTCACATCCATTACAAACTCGTTTTACTTCTACCGTTTATTTGTTCTAAGCTAGAAATATTTTTAGCATCTAAGTGGAGAGGACTCAAATCTAGGACTTCTTGTCCTACAGCCTCAATTTTAGTAACTTAAACACCAACTTCACTAACTTTAGACTCAAAATTGCTAATGATGATCAAATAATCTGTTACAGACAATTGCTGAGACAGTTGGTGATTGGTATTTTGAGAGAACGGAGGCGAAGTTGATCAATTGTGCATATCCCCATGACAATACCTGTCACAACCTTGTTCAATAGACCTAGGTACCAACCTTCCTGGATTACGACTCCCAAAAATTTCAACTTCGTATTAATTTGAAGTGTCTAGTGATACGTATGATCAAATATTGGGAATACAATAGGATTAGGTCGTCTTATAGAACACGTAGAGATTAAAACATAGCAAATAACATTTAATTCATAAGGAAATTAATTTTGGACTCATTTCTTTGCAAATGGTTCCAGTCAAGAAAAAATCCTTCATTATCATTATTATTATTATTTTTTCTTTTTTCTTTTTTTTTGGATATGTATGGGATATTATGTACCAATCATTACACAAAGGGTATTCTTTGTAAATGAAGATATCTGGTTTTATTTGTTATAACAAATCTATTAATATGTGAAACTCTGCATCTCAATTGAATATCCGTGGTCCAAGCCTATCCAGAACTCGTCAAGCTTAGCTCGGACTAAGTTTGAAACTCATTGACTTTAGGAATTTTAAGCTTGAGCTTAACTCAATTGAGCTCGAACTCATCTCAATGTGTTTGAGCTAAGCTCACATTATTTAAACTCGTTTAAGCTTTATCTCGACTTATTTAAGATCAAACATGGCTCTGCTGTGCATTCTTGGTCTAAATAAATTATATCAAAATACTCATTTAAGCTCACGAGCTTGCAAGCTCAAGCTTCACTAGGCTTTGCTTGGGTTAGTTGAGCTTATTTCACTAAGCAAAACAAGCAAGCTTAATTTGGTTCAAGCTTGAAAAAAACCGAGCTTTTAAGCTTTATAAAGAGCAGACTCACGTGCTGGTGCTTGGCTCATTTACAATCCAGTAAAGATCGTTTACACCCCTACTTTTACATTGCACTAGTAAGATCTGATTGAAATATCACATTTGTTCAAGGAGAAAATTGGGTCATACATAGTGTCGCAAATGTTTGTAGAAGGTAATGGTGGAGTAGATTATATATTGCAAACTTCGAGCTAACTCCCTGCTGAGTTAGGTCCCTCTTTGGTCACCAAGGTGGCCAAAAATGGACAATTTAACCTACTAAGTCAAATTTTAGAAGATTTAAACACTTAATTTTCCAAAAAAAGTCCATTTTATTCACCTAAAAGGATTCAAATAGACAAGTTGGTCACCCAAGTTAAAAAATAATTAAATTTGTTATTTTTCCCATGGGTGATGAATTTATCATTTTTAAATCACTATAGAGGCCAAAATGAGATTTTATTTCAAACAGGGTGATAAAATTTTTTAAATTTTTATTTGAGTGACCAACTTATCTATAAAGCACTTGGACGACTAAAAGGGACTTTTATTAAGAGTTTGGTGACTTAAATCTTCCAAAATTTAACTTGAGTGACTAAATTGCCTACTTTTTGCCACTTTGATGAACAAAAGCAGACCTAATTCACTCCCTGCTCGATAATGCATATATTATACATTATCATAAAACTATTTTAACATAAATATTATGGAGAATATCATAACATTTGTTTAAAGAAGGCAATACCATTGCAAAAATCGAGTAATACAATCTCAAGATCTAATCATTGGAGTTACTGCCTTACCTGTGATCTCCACTTGATCATTTTTCTATATGATACAGTCCTTTCCAAAGAAGTGCATGCATGTGTATTATTCACATTTTAGACACGTATTTGTATTTTTCTATTTGAAAAGAATGTAGATATTAAGTACTAGTAATACAGTAAAATATGCCTCGAACACAACCTCCTTTTAGAGGTAGCACTATAAAAGGATAAGGCTACGTATATCCCATCCTCCGAGACCGTACTTATGCTTTAGCCTTTTAGGTACTGAGTTTTTTATTGTACAGTAAAATATGCATTTTTTAAAGATTAGTCATATAATACACATATTATAATTTGCATCTGTATTCTCATTTAAAAAATATATAATAATTGAAAATAATAATATCTACACTTTAATTAAATATCTAGATCTATATTTTGCTAATTTATTTCTTACTAGTAATTGTAATCTATCATTTACTATGTGTTGTACTTCTGTTACCACTATTATGACTGATATTATACTTTACTTTTCCATATAACAGATTTTTGCCAAAATTTTCTCATATATTGTATAAAACTGAATAATGCACATACCATACGTATTAAATTTCATTTAATTCCTATGTTGTATTTTATTAACAGGGTTTGAAAGGTCTCCAAAACGGCCATAATTATCTCAGTAACTAAAAAGATTTGCTGGCATGAATAAAGATAGCAAAAGGAATAACAGAATTTATCACTTACATACATATAATATCCTTTATCTTTTATCACCTAAATATTCTCACGTGTCAATATCTATAATGAGGTAACTTAGGTATCAAAACTTTGATCGTTTAGATGCCCTCTTCTAGAATCAATACATTTTTTATAGGAAATACTGAATGAAACATAAGTCCAACAATATATCTATACCTTCTCACCAAGTCAAGGTTCCAAAAAATTTTAACATAATTTCCGCAATATATAAGTATCTTCCACTGTAATCAATCAAATTTTCTTTGGATACACTTGTTGTGGCACAAATACACGTCCAAAATCAAGTGTCATGTCCACATTATAGACAAAAATTTGCCAAATCTCGAACATGGTACCTAGGTGACAATTTTAACCCTCGAATGCTTACTCGTACATATCAAAACTTCATAATAATTAGGTGTTAAATGTATAAACTCCTCGATATCTAAGAGATAAAACTCCCCAAAAAATAAACCCAAAGCTACTAATACATAAAGAAAAATTATTCAAAAAAAAAAATATTGCACTATCGAATGTACACTAATAGAACTAACCAGAAGTGATCTCTCTATTCTTCAGTCACGTGCCCTTTTCCTTTGCATAAAAGATAAGAGACCTGTTACAACATTAATGCATATGCAAATTATAAATGCAACCATACTAAATGTAGTCAACTCTATACAAGAAACATAGGCTCCATATATTTTCCAGAAAATTTTTCCCAAAAATATTTTTCAATCAGAACATTTTTTGGTTAAAATTTTTGATTTTTCTAGCTAAAGAAAATAATTATATTATATAAATTTGTATGGATTTATGCTAGGTGCCCATCACGAGGGCGTCTCAGTTGGTGGCGTCTCCTACCCACGCAGTCATAGACTAGGAGTCAGGAGTTCGATTTTCGCTGAAGATACACCCATGACTTACCTACTCATGGGGAATGTGGGCCTCCTCATGGCAACCCCGTCCCTCGTTACCCAAAAAAAAAAAAAAAAAAGGATTTATGCTAGGCGAAGTTAAGGTTAAAGTAAAGCGTATGACGATAGATCACAACGGTGAACATTTTCCCCCTACATGAAAGAAAATGTTTTCTCCTTTCTATGAGGGGAATCAACTTTCCTTATGTAAGAATATAACAGGAACAAGGCGGAAAAAGTTTTCAGTCAAATCAAAAGGATTTCCATAATATAGGCAAATATAATGAAAATAAGGTGAGGTTAGAACACAAAGCTTTCGCCAAAGTGGCATCCGAAGTAAGATATAAGCAAAATTACCCCAACTTGTGAGATTACAGCCGTGACTTCTACGTCATGATGGAGCAACAGCAAACTTACAGATTACACAAGACCCGCACCCGATATATAAATAGGGGAAATGAAATACCTGGATAAATTCAGAATCCGCGGAAGAGCACAATAGCGTCATCGAGCTTCATCAAGGATGAGCCCAGAAGCACCCTGACCACCTTCAAACGTTCATACCTCTTCCCTATCTCTCCAACCCTTTTTGTGTTATCTAACTTCAATATCTGCCCAAATCGCAATGGCAAGGAGGTTGTTAACACAAACACACACAAATTCACGACACAACAATAACAAACCCAATGCCTCAAGGGCTTCCGCCAAGGCATAGAATAGGCCCTGGTATCATCAAACGGACGTTGTTTCTAATGAAACAAACACAAGTTCACGACAATTATGTCTTTTTCCCACTAGGTGACATCCGCTATATGGATCCAAATAGGCGAGACCGTATCATAAAACTGGCGTTGTTAGAATGAAACGAAGCACTTTTTATACAACCAAAGGCTTTGTTTGGTTTGACGGGAGGCCTTTTTTGTTAAATTCCTATGACTTTTAAATGTCGCTACTTGGTGTTAATAATTGAAGGAGCAAAACTCCCCCCATTGAGGAGAAGATGACTTCATCAGCAAGGAATGAATCCAACGACCATCCCTTTACATAACAAAAAGCTCGGAATGCAACCCATTTTCCAGATTAATGAAATTCATTTTGTCTGAGAGCATGTGTGAATGTTGCATAAATTTAGGTTACCGTCCATAAACTTCAGGGATCAGGATGCTAAGAACTGGAAACGATAAATACCGCAGAATCCTCCCATCCTCGATCAAAACGACCTCCTAACCTTCAGTTTCTTCGAACCAAACTACAACTATCAGTTTGTATTAGAAAGAAAGTTAGACATTGAGACCTGGATCGATATCAGTATCAACAATAAAAAAAATACTAAGATAAAAATTAAAAATTCTTCAATTATTGATAAAATGGATAAGAAAGATCTTTTTTATCTCCCAATTCATCAAGAAATCAACCCATCCAATCGAAAAACAAAACTTTTTGATTGGATGGGAATGAATGAAGAAATACTAAATCGTCCCATATCGAATCTGGAACTTTGGTTCTCCCCTGAATTTGTTTTACTATAATTAATTAGGCTCTCTCTTTCAATTTTGTCGAACTTTTTTAACTTCGTCAAACCACCAAACGAAATGTGATGCGCGGAGGTTCTAACTTAAACTTATCAAGGGGCATGCACAAAATTTAGCTTTTGAAAAAGTTAAAAATCCGGACAAAACTGCACCACAGGGTCCAATGATACAAAAGATACTGTGTTTGATCAAATTGAAAGTTAGAGAGCACTCCGATTTCAAACAATACTTAAAAGGGTCTCCATAGCATTTCGCCAATTAAAAATGATGCACAGTGCAACCAGAAAAATGACAAAAAGAACCAAATCTGATACTGTATGCTGCAAATTTGCAGTAAGTAGTCAACAAACCTCGCGTTCTCGATCCATCTCATAAGTCAAACGTATACGTAAATTTAAAGCAGCATGGTACAGCTCATCCAGAACTTGCTCCCAAATGTTGTCCTTGTTTACCCTCCATAGTAAGAGCTCTGTAGGTCTGGGACCTCCGGTTATCACTTTCTGCAAAAGTAGACATTTCGAGGAGCATTAGCATTGAGTTTGTCCAACACCAGAGTCAAAAGAACACATCAACCCCTAGAAAAAAATCGACCACCGTCCACTGCAAGAATGGATTTTGCTGAAGCCATTTCCGACTTTGATTTCTTTTTAGTACTTATATTTTAAATTCACAGAACTTTGAATCTAGTGGTAGATCCAGAATTTGTGACCACTAGGGGTACAACACAAATATATATATATATATATATATATATATATATATATATACACACACGTGTGTGTGTGTGTCAACAATCTATTATAGTAACGGGCAATGGTAGAACCAGAAAATTCAATTATTGGGGCAACAAACAATTTACAACTTATGCTCTACACATAATATACAAATTACTATCAGCTAATAAATTGTACATATTTACAAAATTAATCTAAATTAAAGAATAGAAGAACTAAAAATTAATTGATTACACAATACAATGCAAGTGGAACTAGAAATTAATACAGTAACATTTTTCTAACTTTATGAGTGATCATTAAAAGAAATTAATATATTTGTCAGCTAGAAGCCATGATATTTGGTGATAGGGGTATATATGTTAAGGTACTATTTGTTGATAAGAAAAAGAAAATGGAACCTAATTTCTTGAACAAAGTAATATGGGAAAACATTATATTAAGATCAAATATGGGACACCTTCATATTTTCATTTGAGATGGTGTTTTGCCTATGGATATACTCATGTGTTATAACTAATATTGACTAAGGGAAGTGGTGAATCCAACATTCTAATAATGCAGGGTCTATAATTATAATAAAAAAAAATAAAAATAAAAGATCTATTACATAATTAATTAATTAAGATTAAGTATATAATTACTATAATAAAATATTAATTAAAAAGTAGAGATATTAGCATATAAGAAAATAGTTAATGATTGTTATTTTATACGTTAATAAAATAGAACCTTTTATAAAGGGTAGTGGACCCAAAAACAAAATATAAAGAGAGAAAATCAATGAAAATGGAGACATGGTGAATCGAACCTACAACCTATTACAAACCAAAAGACAATTGCAAGTGTAAAGCATGTTTTCCATTTACCACTAGAGCATCATCAAAACCATGATATCTAAGCACGCCTTATTATATATATTAAAATACTTACAGGGTCCATGCACTCCAATATTATCAATATAGATTCACCATTGACTGGGGCCACTCAAAGGTTGGATCCGCCCCTGTTTGAATCCCTTCAATACATGTAAGTTTACTTCTGGTTGGGATTAATCCCATAACTTTCATATTTTGGTTTCACCTTAAACTCTCTCCACATTGTATGTACACTAGGGGTGTAAATGAGCCGGCCGACTCACGACCCTTCACAAGCCGGCTCGTCATAAAACTCGAAAAGATCAGCTCACTTTGAGCTCAAACCGAGCCGAGCCGGCTTCTTTCGCTTATCAAGCCGAGCCCGAGCCTAGTGAAGCTCGAGCTCATAGGCTCGCAAGCCTAAACAAGCCTAAGTGAGCCTTTTTTAGTATAATACATTTGCTTAAATATTGCCCAATGAAGCCATATTGGAACCTGAAGGAGCCAAGCCTAACTCATTTAGTACACGGGTGAACGTTATACCATTTTCCATCAAGTGAAATACACAATTTCCAAGTTCAATCGTTACATAATGCCTGTTTTTGATTCTGTAGTATCACCAGTTCTTGACCAATGCCAAACATCAGTCTACTTAATTATGCTCGAGACACTGATGATGCAATTTTTCACACAAGCTAATCATCTAGAACCATAAATAGACTAATGGATGAAAAGTCATGGTACGAAGAGCATTGATAACAAACACCTAACCTACAATAGGGAACAAAAGATTAGAGAATGAGTTAACGGAACAAGCGCTTACCTCCATGTGCACATAATTATCCTTCCACATCTTATATAAAATCGCCACTGCATCCTTCTTTTCAATGAAGGTATTAGCTGAGATCTACAGCACAAAACATGAAATCAATCAACAGATACAAATTGTGCAACAATCTGAAGATCCTATGAGCATTTTCCCCATACCTCTTCAACACAATGGCTTCCACCTGCACAAACAAGGATAATGGAGTGGATAAGCAAATTCCTACTTTTCTTCAAATCTCGTGGTAGGCCTCTGAAAATAAAAAAGTGCAAGCCAACCTCTTCGTTTTGTGCTTCCTTGATTATATTATTTAAATCTGTACAAAAAGAGAAGCAAACACACTTAAGACACAAATGTATAGAAGCAATATCACTAAAAACATAACATCCTGTAGTGAAAGACTAGCTCCGATACAATTGGAAGAGCCTTACTAAGCGTATACAACTCATCTATATCAGAACGACAACCCACTTGTTCAAGATAACATCTAACGTGCTCCAACGTCATGCCATGGCCTTCTTCATACTTGATGACCTCTTCGAATATAGTATCAAGTGACACAGAAACTGCCAACCAAAGAGCTTCAGGTAAGCTAGCATGTAAAAATAGGTCGTATGCAATGACAATAAGATTGTCAATGTTATTCTGATTTCTCAATTTTGTAAGCCACGTAAGTCGTTAGTATGCAGTGACAATATAACTCAACTCAAACTAGAGTAACTCAATCTGAGTAGCTAGGGCATAACTCCATCGACTCGATTACTCTCAGCCTATTATTGAAGCTCTGGTAGCATCTTGAACCTTAGTATATTGGTGAGTTTATGGTTATTTTGTTAAACTGTAGCATCATTTATAAGCAAGAATCAACTTGATTTGAGTACTCGATTATTAAACCGATAGTACAAATTCGATGAGTTAAATACTCAAATTGAGTTCAAATACAGGTTTGAGCT
Organism: Simmondsia chinensis; assembly: GCA_018398585.1. Lineage (NCBI taxonomy): Eukaryota > Viridiplantae > Streptophyta > Magnoliopsida > Caryophyllales > Simmondsiaceae > Simmondsia > Simmondsia chinensis. The sequence goes on along the minus strand of JAGTTD010000013.1, from coordinate 29,176,192 downwards.
GGGCATAATGACTTGAGCTCAAGTGAAGGGCTAGATTACTCGACTCAATTACAGCACTACCCATGGCACATAAAAGTGCACCAAGCAAACTTTGAAGTTCAAGCTTTCTGATTCATTTAAGATGGCTTGTCAGAAAAGTGCAACTAGTCTTCAGACATTATGCGCTCGAGTTGTCACCAAAAGGTACAAGATTCAGTTTTCACCAGATTGGTGATCACATTGACATACTCCTCACTTTTCACTGTCACTGGTAATGTAAAATGTAAAGAGAACTTCCACCAGAAAGGTGATTTTTTTAACTCTAATGGTCAAAAGCTTTCACTGATTACAACAATCTATCAATAGATGGATGACAAACTAGATTTATAATCATTAAAGGTAGAATTGAGACAACAGGAAGTGATCTAAAGGTGTTTGCCAAAATAAAACAAGATCACAGGTAAAAAGGTCATGAGCATGTTCACCTGTATTTTCAGTGCTCCTAGTTGCCTCCAACATTGCACTTAGAACAGTCCCTGCTTCATTACCCCACCACGCTCTGGCATACCCAACACAAACCTTAAGCAACAAGCATAATTAGTCAACAAAATTGCATGAAAATTACCATCAACCATGTCATTCGTGCAAATATCTTTTGCATACAGAGCCAAATAGGAGAAAAACTGACCTTGTTCCTGAGACAACGCATAAATTCCTCGAAATTCACATGCCAAATAGGTTCTTTCTTGCCACCTGTGATGTCAAGCTCACTATCCCGTTCCAATGCAACACGCTTACGCTACAAATATTGCAAGAGCAAATCAGATAATGGTAACTATATACGATTAAGCAACAGTAGAAACCAACCTTCCCCCCAGATTTTTTGCCAGAAGAGCTATTCCCAATTTCATCTCTTGCATCTATCACGTCATCATCTGTGATGGAAAATCTCTGAGCTTCCATAGGAATGGCTGCTGCTAAAGCACGTTCTTCTAGTGTTATTTCTCTGCGAGCTATCTGTAGTAGAAAGAAGAAAGAATCAGAATAACATGTGAATAAAAGGAAAAAAAAAAAAAAAAGGAACAGCAATGTTCCCTGTTGCACATTGTTATGACTGTGATGTGAAGTGCTAAGTAGTATTAGGTCCTAAGGCATACTCTAGTAGCTTATATCAATAATGGTCTTGTATTGGTTCAGTACCTAGTCATATGTTAGCAAGGTCAGTTAGGTTGGTTAGCTTAGGTATCCATGTGCAATGTATTAGTTCTAGTCTTTAGCTAGTATAAATGAGTAGAGCTTCTCTTGTAAATGATATGATGATGTATAATGAAATGATATTTTCCTTCTCTTGATCTCTCAATTCTCTCCACAGCTCTAACAAATATCTTCTCTTCTCTTCTTGAATCTCTATCAATCTCATCTCAATTCTTCTATCATCTCATCTAAGTCTACTTCAATTTCATCTTAATCTTATCCTAATCTCTTGTTTTCTCAATTAGATCTCCTCTTTCAAGTGTAATTCACTCTCAAACCCTATGTTATGATTCAAGTTGAGCTTGAATCATAACAATTAGTATCAGAGCCTTGATTTCCTTCCAAATTAAGTTAAATTGATATCAAGTTCTTGATCCGGTGGTATTTGATCAAGAATTGAGTTTAACACACACACACAAAAAAAAAAAAAGGTTCTGAATTTTAGTTGTGCTGCGTGGATATAGAAGTTGCTGTTCGGCCTCGCAATTGCTCAGAATAGTGCAGGTTCTGGTGCAATCTGAACGAATCTATGCTTGAATTGATCACGTAGATCAAGCTGCTGCTCCGATCGTAATCTAAGCTGTCTGTTGCATCAAAGTTGGATCAGAGTTGCTACACTTGATTTGATCAAGCTTAATTCTGTTAAGTTAGCTGCAGTACAATCAAGTTGCTGAATTCGACTGAAGTTGCATCAAATTTAAGTTCGAAATCTTGCAGTTGAGCTCAACTAGTTGAAGATCAAAGTGCTACTATAAGTTCGTTGGAGTTCTACTGCAGTTCGGTGTTTGTGGTGAAGTGATCAGCTGCGATTCAATTCTTATTCTGCAAAGCTAAGTTCTGTTTTGCTAATATAGATTGAGTAATTGTGTCAACTTCAGATTTGGTCTTGTACTGCAGTACAAAGCTAAATCAAGCTTAGGTTGAGCAACAATCAATTCGGAGCTAGATCTTTTTCAGAGTGAAGAGCCAACAGAATGGATGAAGTAACAATTCCAATATTTCATGACATTTTTGTGGACTTCAGGTCACAAATTTCGCAGCTATTTCAAGAAATGTTGAGCAAAAGCCAAGAATTGCATCAGCAAGTACTTCAAGAATCTGATCAATGCCTTGCTGCTATACACCCCCAATATAGCAAGGAGTGTGGAAGAACATCCAAGTGATCAAGATTTTGCTGCAGAACACTCAAGTTCAGCTGAAAAATCTGCAAAATTCGATCACATGGCAGTTCAAGTGTTGGAACTTCGAAAAGCGCAAGATCAACTTCCCAAGTTGAATGTAGCAGCTTCAGTTCAAGACCTTGATGCTGATTTACAGCCTGGTCAACACAACTTGGTACCAATGCAAGCAATCGATTCATTTCAGCTTGGAGAGTTGCACAAACCGATCAAAAAGCAAGATCAAATGAGTGACGCTGATGTTTATGCAACAAACAACACTACCAATAGGTCCCTTGATCAAATAGAATTGGAGCTTACTGTTCAGATCAACAAAGAGGAATTTAGCAAAGAATTGGACAAGCTAGGAGCTTGTATTGGTCAAGGTAAGAGCAAGGGACATTCTCCACAAGTGCAAGCAAATGTGAAACCACATCTTAAGCTTGGACCTGACGTTCACTTAGCTGGTCTATTAGGAGAATACGTGTGGTTGGGTGTCACAATTGACCAATAGGAACTTAAGTATCGAGGTGTGTTGTTTAAGTGTGAAGGCTTAGTGCTGAATTCTTACTGCTGTAGCACAAAAATTGGAGGACATAGCTTGGAATTCCACTGCATAGAGGTTCTTGAAGTGCATATCTAGTTCACACTACTGCAGGAACTTGTGCTCTGCTTCATTCAGATCGTATTCGGGTTAACAGCAAGTGTGAATGCTCTCTCATAACAGGTTCACACTTTGGCAGCAGCAAGCGTTCAGTTCCAGCTGCAAATTCAGCAGTTTAGCATCCATAACAAGTTCTTCAAGCCAATGCTCTCTCATAAGATTCTTGAGGACAATAATCTCTAAAGGGGGAGGAATTGTTATGATTGTGATGTGAAGTGCTAAGTAGTATTAGGTGCTAAGGCATACTCTAGTAGCTTATATCAATAATGGTCTTGTATTGGTTTAGTACCTAGTCATATGTTAGCAAGGTCGGTTAGGTCGGTTAGCTTAGGTATCCATGTGCAATGTATTAGCTCTAGTCTTTAGCTAGTATAAATAAGTCGAGCTTCTCTTGTAAATGATATGATGATGAATAATGAAATGATATTTTCCTTCTCTTGATCTCTCAATTCTCTCCACAGCTCTAACAAATATCTTCTCTTCTCTTCTTGAATCTCTATCAATCTTATCTCAATTCTTCTATTATCTCATCTAAGTCTACTTCAATTTCAACTTAATCTCATCCTAATCTCCTGTTGTCTCAATTAGATGTCCTCTTTCAAGTGTAATTCACTTTCAAACCCTAGGTTATGGTTCAAGTTGAGCTTAAATCATAACACACATATACGGTCATTCATATAGGTCACTCAGAAACCATATGCAAAAACTGTCATCATATGTAAGCTGAGAGCACAAGATGCTACCCTGAACCCAAAAAATATAGTCAACTAAGTAACATATTTGTAAATAGAAGTAGGTTTCTCCATTTATGAACAGATAATAACAAACAATATGAGTATCCTACTTCATGCAGTAAGTCTCATTGGACAGGGCCATTCTCCCAAAATGAGAAGACAAAGATGAGCCATAACTTTTTCACGTAACAAATTAGCAGTATGTCTTAAAGGTACATCCAACAGAGCAGCTATTCACTTAAGAATCAATACCTACATCAGAACTTAGCTCTGAACCACAGCTGCAACTTCAACTACTGTTTCACAGAGGATCACTTCTTTTCATATAACAGTAGCCGTCATTTTTTTTTTTTTTTCCATATTTCTTCTAGTAAAAACTGATTCAAAACTGGGCTTTGTTTTGATAGGAAAAGAAAAAGATCGAAAAGTTTAGTTATCCAAGATGGTATGCTCAGGGCCATAGAAAGAATGCCGCAGCCCAGCACACCACTTAGAGGGATCCCTTCAGTGGAAAGGTAGGTTCAATTTCAGTGCTATTTGGAATTTTATTCACCACTCTAGCTAATTTTAGTTAGTTTTTCATAAGAATTAGGGCCTCAAGGACACCAAGGTCGCACCTTTCACAAGCCTGGGGACATTTAACATGACACCTGGCCTTTATAAATGCAATGGGTTCAAGTTAAGTAGCTTCCACGAACACTTTGGCGCAGTTAAAGTTACCTCATATCTTCTTTCACATGATCTAACTCAAAATAAGACACACAGAAAGAGTCCGTGAAGAACAAGCCACCAACAATGCAGACTCAATCATGACTAAAGTGTCCATACACAAGCATTCAATTAGGAACTCTTTATCTCAATACAACAACAACAAAAAAACCCAGTGCCGCAAGGGCTCCCACTGGAGCAAGGTTTTGGGGGGTTGAGAGGTATGCAGCATTACTCCTTCAGGGCGCGCTACTCTAAAGAGAGGTTGTGTCCAAGGGCCCAAAATCTTTATCTTGATGTTATTGCTAATTATGCTTCAAGATATACAACCTTACACAGAGGGAAAAACGACAAAAGCCGCATGAAGTACCAAGGCTAGGTTAAGATTGCTACCTTAGAGGACTTCGGACCTCTTTTCATGGCTCCTGGTTCTTCTTCAACTGACGCTGGAATGAATGGTTCTGGCGCAGGACACCGTTCGATGAAGTGGCTATTCACAAGCTTAATAAAGCTTTCACGATATGTTTCTTGGTTCTCACTACCTCCTAACAAAGAAACGAAAAACAAACATGAATATTGTCCCAACCAAAAGGAAAAAATAAATAAATAAATAACTGAACAGAGTCCAGAAACATAATCCAGAACTACAGCCTACCGCTTACTTGGCAATGTAGCTACTTCAAGATAATCAAATGGTCATGCTAAAAAGCTATGCAAACATGCAGATATGCAATCCAAACCAAGCCTATGTGACAGGTTTTATGCCATCAAAGCTTCCAGATGCAGCACGGAAGAAGAGGTTTATTGATAATAGAAGATTTGATATTTTATTAGATTTTCATAGATTAATTGATAGGATACCAAAGAGGGCACCAACACATCGTCACCGGATCCCATTAGAACTCCGAAGTTAAGCGTGCTTGGGCGATAGTAGTACCAGGATGGGTGACCTCCTGGGAAGTCCTCACCCTTAGGTTGGGGCCACTGGGAAACAACCTCTCTTCAGGTTAACACCTTGAAGGGGGAAGGCTGCGTACATCCGTCCCCCCCAGACCCTGCGTAGGTGGGAGCCCTTGAGGTATTGGATATGTTCCTTTTTTTTTTTAGTTAGTAGGATAATTTAGTTCTTTTTCTTATTTATCTCTTTGGTTATCCAGGAGGATTTAGCTTTTTCTATAAATAGAGTTTTGTAATTCATAACTTTTTGGTTTTGAAGAAATAAATTTGAGTTGTGTTTTTGAGTAGCGAGTTGTGCTATATCACTTCATTTCTATAATTTGATATTGGCATAAATAATCAAGACGATTAGAATGAACCTGATACAAGGTCCCCAATACCCAAGTAAAACAAGTTCCACTCCATAATCAGGTAGACCTCCATAATCCATCCCTCAATGAACACGGAATAAATCATTTGATGTTACCATCAGCAAAGATCAGCAGACGGTCACCCCAACACAAAGTGATCCGTAACCATCCTCAGTAAGGTCTCGTGAGCACTTTTAGGAACAATGACAACTGAAAACCTCACAGCTGTCAACATCTCAAAACTGCCTTAGATACTGAACCAAGTAACCCAATAGCCCCACTAAACATCATCCAAACCTATGTGAGAACATCTCTAGATGCCATAACGTCTCAAAATGGGATAAGGCATAAGTACTCCTACGAGAAAAGGAAGGAATGATTTAAACTGCATGTACAACAGACAAACAACATCCACTGTGATGTATTATGTATCCATTTAGTTGAAGGGCTTACCTAGTTCTTATCAAACTAATGGAAGGAGATATGCCTTTAAAGACCATCATATCCAATTTACATTTTCCATTTGTACATCTGCACCACTTTTTTTTTTTTTTGGCTTTTTATATGCATATGAGTTTATCTTAGAGGAAAGGTTTAAACACTATGCAGCATGTGCATAAACAAAAATATGCTATCACATCATATCAAAGTAATAAGCATGTGTAGAGGCTTGCATTGTTCAGAAAAATCTACGGCTCTCTGCAAAATTTGGGTCAATGTAAGCCTTCCATGTTGCAGGAACCCTTTTAAGATATTTATACACTGCCAAAATCAATTACACATACCATAAGTATTAATCACTAGCCACAAGTGACAGCTTCAGACTGAACAGAAACACACAGGGCAAAACAGTAACAGTTCTACCAACTTTTTTGTCAAGTTCGCTGGAAATTGTCAGGAACTTTGTAAACCTCAGTCGATGAATTATGTTATCAAAGAGTGCCATGTACTGAGTCACTACTGTCATTGATTCTTCAAGACCCCCTGCATGCAAATAACTGCTAATAGTTAGGGTCACACAGTAGATAACAAAGCAGATATTAGTAGAGAATTCAAAACATGAAAACATGCAGCCAATAGCTAAATGATTTTCTTTCCCTTGTCCATTATCACTTGACTAGAAGAAATAAACAAATACATATTAAAATAAAAGCTATTGGCTGCATCCGACCATCAAAAAAGGAAAAAAATGCTATATGTATACAATTTTGGTACACAATTTGAGCAAATAATCATGGGGACAAAAATCAATAGATCAATAAAAGACAAGATTAAATGATTTTCTCCCTATAGTCCAGTGATAATTCGTCATTTGTAGAGTATTGGGCACACAAAATGTATACAGTTTGTGTATATTAGGTTATAGTACAATTACACCCAGTCAATTGACTCGTAAGGTTCCAAAAAGACCAATCTCTGCTAATTCCTGAATCCCATAAACTCGAATCAGTTGTGAATGCACCAAATCCTCTTTCTTTCCAAATATTGGTAACATAAAGGGTCACTGAATGAGAAATTTCTTGAGTTTACTGTTACGGGAATTAGTTAGTTAATGCCAAAAGATTCAAATGTTGGTTAAGATCCTTGTAATAAGCATCCAAGAAAATAAATCAATCAAACTCTCTTCTACTCTCCCTTATCTCTTCCTGTTTCCCTCTCGATTCCATTCTCTCATCCCTCCTATTGCATTCCTTCTCCCCTAGGCTGGAACCCCTTCAGCCTCAAGTGAAAAAGATCAACATATAGTCCAGTGAGCTACATTGAGTGCTAGTTGTTTCATACCCAAAAAAAATATATTATTAAGAGAGAAAAAAATACATAAATATCCTCAAAATTACAACCATGCAACATCAAGAAAACCACAACAACAAACTTAGTGCCTCAAGGGCTCCAACATATGCAGGGTCTTGGGAGAGTGGGATGTACACAACCTTAGCCCTTTAGGATGCTACCCTAAAAGGAGGCTGTGTCCGGTGACCCTAACCTGAGAAGCATGAGAGCACATAATCATAAAAGCATAAATGCATAAAAGAATATAGGCTTAAGAGCATAAGAATATAAAAACAGCAGCATAAAACAAGCATATAGAACATAAAAACATCAAGAAAACCAAGAACTAATAATATAAAGCTCTCCAATTCGATCAAAAAAAATATAAAGCCCTCCAATTCCTCTGAAAATCAAATAAGCTATGTTATGGAAGCCCCAAAAGACCACCTTTTACTGTAAGAAATTAACTTAGTCCCAGATGGCTTTAGGATAAAACTCACTTGAATTTACACGTAGACCACAATGCCAACTCCACAAGTCAAACCCCAATAAATTTTCAAACAAATGCATGATTTTGAAAAGAAAAGGAGGGTCAAAATTAAGAAGAACAAACCTTCTTTCTCCAGGGCGAACGCTTGAACACAATTATGCTGAACCAAAACCAGTAACGATTTCTTCACTTTGTCACCAGGGAGCTCAGTAAACCTAGCAATCTGCACTCTTGACAGGGTTCCCCTTCGAAGAAGACACTCACATATTTTCTGTAAAACAAAAAAAAAAAATCAGATATTGCAATTTACAAATGAACAATTGACATTAGGGTAAATAACACATTAGTACCCCGAAGTTTGGTGTATTAATTTTTTAGTCGATAAACTTTGTGAAACAATATTTTAGTCCAAAAACCTACATGCAAGTGATAAAATAGTCCAAATAGCAGTGTAAAAGAATGTAAAATAGGTCTCTCATCCAACTCTTCTTCATTACTAGTGTCAAAACATTGGGGTCCTTGTGTGAAATAGGGGGAATAGCAAAGGAACTGTGAGTTTAACAACAAATAACCGCAAGTTTTACACTCTTTCACACGTCATTTAGACTATTTTATAAATACATGTAATTTTTGGACTAAAAAAATATTTCACTAAATTTGTGGACCGAAAAAATTAATACATCAAACCTCATGGTACTAATATGCAATACATTCAACTCTTCTTCATTGGCACTGTTCATGTGTGGAATGCAGGGAACAACAAACAAAGTGTGAGTTTAATAATAAATAACAAGAAGTTTTACATCTTTCAAACCATCAGTTGTACAATTTTATTAAATTCGTGTAACTTTTGGAGTAAAAAATTATTTCAATAAGTTTGTGGACTAAAACATTAATACGTCAAATCTCATGGTACTAATAAGTAATGCATCCAACTTTTCTTCATCAGCAATATTCATGTTTGGAATGAGTAGAATAGCAAAGGGATTGTGAGTTTACCAACAAATAACCACAAGTTTTATGCTCTTTCACACCATCAATTGGAATATTTTATTAAATACGTGTAACTTTTGTGCTTAAAAATTAGGGTTATTTACATTTTAGTACTCAGATGTTTTAGAAATAATAAAAAGGGCCTTGACTTTTTTGAATTATAAAAAAGGCCATAAGTTTTTGTTATATTAATAAAAATGCCCCTCTCTAGCGTGATGATATCATTTTCCATCAATAGAGCTAATGTCACAACTATTTTTTAATTAATGCTATAGTGAAATGATAAAAGTACCCTTCAACCAAAGAAGGTACCATCACGCTGTCACCGAATCCCATTAGAACTCCAAAGTTAAGCGTACTTGGGCGAGAGCAGTACCAGGCTAGGTGACCTCCTGGGAAGTCCTCACCCTCAAGCTAGGGGCACTCGAAAACAACCTCTTTTCAGGGTTAATACCCTGAAGGGGGAAGGCTACGTATATCCACTCCCCCTCCCCCTCAAGACCCTGCTTAGGCAGAAACCCTTGGGGCACTGGGTATGTTGTTGCTTTGTTGCTTTTATAAAAGTACCCTTCAATACTTTTATTCTTACTTTATAAGCACAAAATTCCATATGCTAAAGTATGTAGAAGCTATTTGTTTTGGCTTAATTTGTTTACAAGTATGATTATTGAAGTTAATTTTATCATTTTAGAATTCAAGTTTTGTAGCTCATTCAGGCCAAGCATGGAAGACGTCAAGATTGGATCGAAGTCCATACTGAAAAAAGATTGTTTTAAATATTTGGGATCAATGTTGCAGCAGGACGGCGAAGTTAACAAGGATGTCAACAACCGGATTAAAGTACGCTAGCATAAATGGAAGATGGCCTCTACGGTGCTATGCGATAGAAAGTTCCCGTTAAAATTAAAGGGAAAACACTATAAGACGGTAGTGAGACTGGCCATGTCATACAGTGCAGAAAGCTGGGCAGTTAAACGGCATCATACACAGAAGTTGAAGGTGGCGGAGATGAGAATGTTGCGATGGATATGCAGTCACACAAGGAAGGACAGAATTAGAAATGACATTATAAGAAGCAAATTGGGCATGGCCCCAATCGAATATAAGTTGAGGGAGCAACGTTTGCAATGGTTTGGACATGTTTGGAGGAGACCGACCACTGCCCGTTAGGAAAAACAAGCAACTCCATACTACAGAGGGGAGGGGAGAGAGAGGCAGGCCAAAAAAGAGCTAGATGGAGACGATACAACACAACCTCACCCACCTAAACTTAAATGAGGAAATGTTAGATACAGTTGAGTGGAGAGCTAGCATAAGTGCAGCCGATATATCAGTTTAGAATAGGCGAGCGTAACTAGGCCAGTCTTAATGCCCCTAGGCTTATTTGCGCCTTACGACTAAGCCTTACTACTTGTTGTCGTGTACTATGTTGTTGTTGCTTGATGCTGTATTGTTTATTGCTTATTGCTTACTGCAGCTTTTTTGCTGCTTTTTGCTTTATATTTTCTCTATGCTGATGCTATTATTCCGGTATGTTATGCTTTTATTCTTTTTATACTTTTTACGTTGGGGTCCTCGAACACAGCCTTCCTTTGGGGTAGCACCTTGAAGGGGTAAGGCTGCATACACCTCAACCCCCCGACCCTGCAATAGCGGAAGCCCTTGAGGTATTGGGTTTGTTGTTGTTGTTGAACTATAACATTAATAAAAAAAAAACTAGTTATCAACTTCAGCTCTATCGATAAAAAATGGTGTTATCACGGCAAAGAGTCGACTTTTTATTAATCTTACAAAAAATTAAGGATTTTTTTATTGATACAACAAAAATTTAGCGATATTTTTATTAATTCAAAAAAATTATGGTCTTTTTTATTATTTTAAAAAATATCGGATACTAAAATATAAATTACCTTAAAAATTATTTTACTAAATTCGCAGATTAAAAAATTAATATACCAAATATCAAGGTAGTGATATGTAATTTATACTTGAAATTATAGATGACAACGCAGGAGATAATGGAGAGAGAGAGAGAGAGTGAGAGAGATTACTGCGACGAGTTTTCCGAAATCGGTAGCGATGATATCAACAGCAAGCTTGATGCCGTTCTCTGTAACCGTTCCCGGCGGCAACATCTTTGCTTCTTCTAAGGTTTGTTACAAGAAAAATAAATTAATCACGGGTTAGGCATCTAAATGACTCCTAGTAGTACTTTAATAGGTAGTTTTATCTTAGGAGTAATTTAGGTAACTTAGTGGCCCACGGAGGTGAAAATGTCGGCGTCGGTGGTAGCGGTGGCGGTGGCGGTGGCGGTGAAAGGACGACGGGGGACGGGTGAGCAGCGAAGACGATGACGTTGAGGAGTTGCTGGGCCGGGTTTAGGGTTTTGCTTTGTGGATGAAAGAGTTAACAGTTGCAAATTCAACAAAATTGGCGGCGTACCTTTACATTATGATCTCGTTTGGTCGCAGTGTAAATTAAATTTCTATTGAAATTTGTATTTTCGATTAAATATAAATATTATTATTAAAACTTAAGTCTTAATTCAGGTCTTAAAATCTTAAGATTTTATAATCTCATAATTGTTGATCATTCGGAATACTAAATAAAATTTTAATTTTGTAGAATTATATGATCCTATAATATTATTAAGGACAAAATATAGTAAAACCTCCTGAACTTTTCAATTAACCACAACATACCCCCTATATTTTCAGTTTAAAAAAATAGTCCCTTGAACTTTGTAATTAAATATAACACATCCTCTGCACTTTCAATTTTAAGAAGTAGCCTTCTGAATTTGCCATTAAAAATAACACACCCCTTACATTTTCAATTTTAAAAAGTAGCCCCTGAACTTTATAATTAAATACAATACACCACCTGCACATTTAATTTCATAAAATAGTCTCCTGAACTTTATTATTACATACAACTCACCCTCCCGAATTTTGTTACTAAACACAACTCACCCCTTAAATATTAATAAATTTGAAATTAAAAAAATATAAAAAATTTTAAATTTTAAAAAAATTGTGAAAAAAATTTAGGAAAAATTTTGAAAATAATATTTTTTAACTTTAACAAGAATTAGAATAATAAATTAAAAACCAAAAAAAATATCAAATTAAAAATCAGATATTTTCTAATCTTATACAAAATATAGGAATTTATATTTTTTTTATGAAAGGTAGGAGCTTTATATCTCTAGGTAAAAGATAAGAGAATTTTCTACTATTTATACAAAATAATTTTTTTAGTTAATTATAGTAAATATATTATAAATTTTAGAAGATAATAAAAAAATTTAAATTTTTATAAAAAATATTATAAGATAAAATATAATAATTTAAAAAAAATAAATTCTAAAATCAGATTAAAAATTTAAAACTAAGAAAATATACAAAATTTAAAATTTAAAAATAAATATTGAAATAATTTTTAAAAATAACAACAACAACAAACCTTACTGCCTCCAAGGGCTCCCGCATAAGCAGGGTCTGGGGGGTAGATGTACACAGCCTTCCCCTTTCAAGGGACTACCATAAAGAAAGGCTATTTCTGAGGACCCCCAACTCAAGGAATTGCAATATTAGGAGTAAAGCTGTAATTATTTAAGAAAATAATTTTTAAAAATATTAAAAAATAAAATTTAAGAATTATTATATTTTTTCAAACTTTAAAAAAAAATATATCTTTCCATAATTTGTTTCAAATTTTTTAATTTCATATTTTTTTTGTTTTAAAATTATTAATATTTTAGGGGTGTGTTATGTTTAGTAACAATGTTCGGGAAGTGAGTTGTGTAATAACAAAGTTCAGGGGCATATTTTATAAAATTGAAAGTGTAGGGGTGTATTGTGTTAATTTACAAAGTTTAAGGGATATTTTTTGAAATTAAAAGTGCGGGGGGGGGGGGGGGGGGTGTTGTGTTTAATTGCAAAGTGTAGGGGACTATTTTTCAAAATTGAAAGTGCAGGGACTGTGTTGTGATTAATTGCAAAGTTTGAAGGTTTTACTATATTTAGCCCTATTATTAAATTAAAACGACATATCTATATTGTACGATAATATTTTTATCGTATTATTTTTTTCATATATATAGGCTCTATTTGGTACATGTTTATGATGAATTTGGTCAGTGTGCTTATTCATCACTTTGGAGTTCTATACGAGGTGGAGCTCATTAGGATGAGCTAAACTCAAACTCTAGCTACATGCCTGACTTGATATTTCCTGCAAGATCAAATGGACAGCTAGAGGGGCCTGTGGAGAAACCCATGGGGGACCCCTCCGACGCTCAAGTCAGTAGTCATATCATGAATGAGTAAATAAGGGCAAGTAATAAATGAAATAATAGAGATACAATACTTTAGCCTAAGGAGAGTAAGGAGTTTAAACGATTATTGCTTCAGGAAGATGATCGTCGGAATGGGTCCCGGTGAAGGAGGTGTGTCGTTCTTTTTATAGAGGAAGCTCATTTGTGGATGAGTATAACTTTACTTAAAGAGGAAGGATATTTTTGGAAGGATATGTTTGATTATATCCTTTTGTACTTGTGCATAAATGTGCTTTGGAGGATAAAATAGTCCAATTGTGTTGATTTTACCTCTACTGAGCGAATTGTGTTGCTTTTGCCTCTCCTAGGCGAATTGTGTTGCTTTTGTTTCTACTGGGCAAATTGTGTTGATTTTACCTCTCTGGGCGAATTGCGTTGTTTTAAATTTTTGTTCAAATAGTTGTTTGTGTAACCTGCTTACCCATCTACAATTGCAAGCTGCTCAATTATAGTTTACTAACATATTAGTCCCCCCCTACTTCGTAAGCAAACCTCGGTCATTCCAAGTCCGGTCACGAAGTAATAAACCTGTTTTGCTCTGAGCTTGCTACTATACATTATTATCTTGAGTGATAAAGGTATTCAGTGTCATGTTTTAGCCCTTCATAATTGTCATTCATGTGTATTTTGATTTTTACTCGAAATTAATAGAGCATATGATCTAACTAAGATGTGTAATGAGGTATTTGACACTTAATAGGATGTTTAAGCCATTATGACATGTAACTAAGTGCATGACCCATCATGAACTTTAATAAGGCATTTAGCGTAATCGTGGATATTGGCAGAGCATTTTATGTCACAACTCTTATTTGTGTAAGAATGTTTAGAAAAGTCTGGGCCTCTAAGGTTTTTTGAAACTTAGAGTACTCAAGCATTTGCCCCTTTATATCAGCAAGTGTTCACGACGATTCAAGCTCTATGTGATAACATGTAGGGATATCACTATCATGATTAGCCCCTAGGTATATTCGCATTTGGTTAGTAACATTCATAAAGCGATGAGTGTGATGCGTCAAGTTCATGTTACTTTGTTAGGCAAACGCACCTCTAGCCAGAGCCAGAGGTGGTTGAATTCATACACCTAGTCGATATACTGGTGATAAGGATAGCCTGTCTAGACAAGATTAAAATGCCAAATATATTGCGTTGTTTGTTTACCGCCCAAGTTAACATTATGTAATATACCGTAATGTAGTTAACGTGATGAGTATATCCACGAGGGATGTTGCACTCGTTACGGGTGATTGCACCAGGACGGACCATGGTAAGGGATGCTGCACCCATTGCGGGTGATTGCACCAAGATGCACCATGGTGAGGAATGTTGCACCTGTTACGGGTGATTGCACCAGGGCGGACCATGGTGAGATGTTGCATCCATTGTGGGTGATTGCACCAGGGCGAACCATGGTGATGAGTGTGCACTTAGTAAATGTTAAGTGTCATGTACAGGATACCTGGATACGGTCAAGGTAGCAAGCATAATCGAAATAGTAAAACCACACAGGATAGTATTCTTATCTGATAATAAGCATATCGAGGACATATGTTAAAGTAAAGACAGGTTGTTGGAATTAACACACCTTGAGGGCTAGTACATGTCAAGCAAAAAGTAAATCAAGCATATAGTATATTATTCTCAAAGAATGTCTTTGACCAGCATTGGTTTACCTCTGGCATTCATCTATGAACTAATGAGCTTGATATGCCTCCTGTTCAGTGGTTGTAGATAAACAATGGCACGGATAGTGATTAGTAGTATTTATATAATGTACTTTGCACATGAATATTATCTGAGGGATGTGATTCATCATATATGCTATTGCTAATTTTTGATGCACTTATGTCTAATAAGTGGTATAGTAATGACCGGCACTCAATATCTTCTTATCATGACACTTATTGCTAAACAGCACCTACTACTAAATTTAATAGGCTACAACAGGAATTTAAAGTGGACTGTAAGAAAGTCCAAGACTATCTTGAAGCAGGTCATTACGGACATTGAACTAGTTCATCTCATTCCTAACTTTTTGTTCAGCTTGCCACATTCTGAATGGCTTTTTTACTATTGAGTTGTCATTTATGTTCATACATCACTAGCTGGTGACTCTTCATCTTGTGTGGATGGTTAATAAGTGCCTAGAGTTAGGTAGATAAAAGCGACCTCTTTTATTACATTTTGCAGTACTTATTTTTGCCAGGCCAACTGCTTATCATAAATACTTCTCATTGCAACTTGTTTCTAGTCAAGAACCAAATATATCACATCTACGAATTTTTGGTGGCACTGTGTATGTTCCAATTGCTTTAAACGTACAAAGATGGAACCACAAAGGAGACTGGGAATTTATTTTGAGCTTGAATCCCCGTCAATTATAAAATATCTTGAACTATTTAGGGGAGATATTTTAATTGCACGGTTTGTAGGTTATAAATTTTCCATGACAATGTCCAAGAATTAGGGGGAGAAAAATTAAAGCTGGAAAAGTGTAAAATTGTGAAAATGACGAAAATGTCGTGAATGAGGAAATCTCAATAAACTATGCTATTACTCGTATACGAAGGAATTGACATAAGATGATTATTGATAAAGTGTTCGCATATACTGTGGCTACTAATTTGACCACAGAAGGTGAAGATCTTGAACCTAAATCTGTTCACGAATGCCAAAGAAGAAATGATTGGCTAGATGGACAGAAGCAATTTAGGCATAACTAAATTGACTTATGAAACATATAGTTTTTGGACCTGTAGTCCAAAAGGCTGAAAATACAAAACCTATAGGCTACAATTGGGTATTTGTGAGGAAAAGAAATGAAATGAATGAAGTGGTCAGATATAAAGCACAACTTATAGCCCAAAGTTTCTCATAGAGGCCAGAAATTGATTATGAAGAGACATATTCATCAGTAATGAGCGCAATTACATTTAGATTCTTAATAAGTCTGGCAGTCTCTGAAAGACTCCAAATGCGTCTTATGGATGTGGTGACAGCTTAACTATATGGATCACTTGATAATGATATCTATATGAAAGTCCCTAAAGGGCTACAAATGCCAGATATGTATAGCTCAAAACCTCGAGGGCTGTGTTCAATCAAATTACAGAGATCTTTGTATAGATTGAAACAATCAGAGCAGATGTGGTACAATTGTCTTAGTACATACCTTATGAGAGAGGGCTATGTTAACAATCCCGTGAGCCCTTGTATTTTTATTAAGGAATCGAATTGTGGATTTACTATAATCGCAGTCTATGTTGATGATCATAGGAACTCCTGAAACGATCTGTCGCATATCTAAATAAGGAGTTTGTGATGAAAGAAGTCGGAAAGACAAAATATTGTTTTGGGCAGCAGATAGAGCACTTATCTGATCGAAGTTTAGTCCATCAATTTGCTTATACAAAAAAAGTGCTAAAATATTTTAACATGGATAAGGCACACTCGTTGAATACCTCAATGGTCGTCTGATCTCTTGATGTAAATAAGGACCCACTTCGACCTCGAGGGGATAACGAAGAAATTCTTGGCCCTAAAATGCCATATTTGAGTGCAATAGGTGCACTGATGCACCTTGTTAACTACACAAGGCTAGATATAGCCTTTTCGGTTAATTTATTAGCAAGATAATGCTCAACTCCTACCTGGAGACATTGGAATGAGATTAAACATATATTTCGATATCTCCATGGTATATCTAATATGGGATTATTCTATCTGAGAATATATTTGTAAGGGCCGTTCCTGAGTTAATGCATGCCAATCTTGTGAACTAATTTCTCAAAAGTTGTTGTTGGCAATGCTTTCAGGAACAAATTTACTAGATTCTCACTTAAGCGAACTTGATGAAAATCTATTTCACCCGTCTTCCTAAGCTCGTGTGTAAAGAAGAGCTTTTGCGAGATATGTTTAGTTCTGTCGCCTTTGATATATCCGCCTTTGATTTAAGTAATACACGCAGCTTTATCTTCATACATTATCGTCGGACTCCACCTGATTGCTGAAAGACCGCTTTCTTCTTGAACATGTTGAATAAGAGATCTCAACCATAAATATTCCCTACTTGCTTCATGAAGTGCACGTATTTCAACATGATTTGAATGGAACGAAGAGTGCGAAAAGTGCTTCACACAACTCAAGCAATGTCTAATTTCTGCTCCTTTCTTAACAATTCAAGCTCTTTTGCTCAGCTAAGAATTCAGCCAACTCTAATAGACCGGATCAAAGATGTCCAAAAGGTTGATGCGCAATTATGTCAAATCCATAGTAATGTGGAAAGTGGTTAAGAAACTAAATTCGAGATTCAGGAAGACGGTTCTCTGAGATTTGGGGAACAAAGGCTATATATTCCTAATGATTTTTAGTTGAAGAAGGTGTTACTAGAAGAGGCTCATAGCTCAAGTTATTCTGTGTATCCTGGCAGAACTAAAATATATCGGGACCTTTGTGAAAGATACTGGTGGAATAATATGAAGTGGGACATTGCTCAATTTGTGGCTCAATGCCTGACATGTCAGCAAATCAAGGCAGAACATTAAAAGCTAGCGCGTGAGCTTCAACCATTGTCAATACCAGAATGGAAATCGAAAAATATTGCACTGGATTTTATAGTAGGGCTTCTAAGAATAGCAAGAGGGCATAATACAGTTTGGGTAATTTGTAGATCGCTTAACTAAATTAGCCCACTTTTTACCCATTAGGATCACCTATAGCCTAGACAGACTTGCTAGATTATATCTGCATGAGATTGTCCGATTGCATGGCGTTCCAGTATCTTTTTCTTAAGTTATTGGCCAGTAGTAGTGCCTAATTAACAGAAAGTTAATTGAGGTGTGGGTTGCTCAAGCGTAATAAGAAACGCGGCTCATTTTTTATTCTCTTATTGGAAATATTTTTGTCAAGTTGTGGTAAGCAACCAAGTTTGACAGTTATAATTCGATTTATGACGAGTAGCAAAGTCTTATTGATATGCCATAATATTGTGTAACGTAGCACCATTGAGGACTAAGTTCATTAGCTTTGAAAGGGAATTCCTCTTAGGGACGGGAAATTCTTGACTTGTAATTGTTTTTACCTGCTTTGCATCGCGCGAAAAGAATGTACTTTTAACCATTGCTAATTATGAAGCCACTTGATTTTGGAGTGGTTTACCCCTTGTGATGAAGGTAATGCCAAGCCTGTGACTTGGAGGTGAAGTCCCATAGTCATGAAAAATGATTTGCACCATCAAGGTGAAAAAGCTGAAGTTGTGAATCGAGACAAAGTCCCTCAATCCTAAAATGATTTATATCACTTAAGATAAGGAAATGGATAAGGTGAAGTCTCCCATTATGAAATTGATTTGTCCCTAAAATTAGTGAATGACCGAGGTGAAGTCCCCCAGTCTTAAAATGATTTATACCACAATACTAAAGAAATAATTTAGGCGAAGTCCTCTTACCCAAAAGTGATTTGCGCTGCTAGGATGAGAAAATCCAAGTTATTAATTAGGGCGGAGTCCCCCAGTCCTAAGATGGTTTGCACTATTATTGAAATGAAATTCAAGCTGTAAATAAGGACGAAGTCCCCCAGTCTTAAAACAATTTGTACCACCGCTGAAATGAGGTTCAGACTGTGAACAGAGACGAAGTCTCCCAGTCCTCAAAGGATTTGTACCAGCACTGAAATGAAGTCCGGACTGTGAACAAGGACGAAGTCCCTCAGTCTTAAAAGGATTTGTACCACCACTGAAATGAAGTTCGGACTGTGAACAGGGACGAAGTCCCCAAATCCTAAAATAATTTGTACACCACCATGGATAGGAAACCGCGAATGACGGCAAAGTCTTTCAGCTCCCTATACTTATGAAACGATTTCTGTCTCACATACATCATTGACTTCTGATCTTATTTGATTTAGCTAGACTAAATAGTATCTCCTAAAAGGTACTTAGCATACGACCACGTCCAATCTCGAGGGATAGTGATATCGCGCGGATTATGTAATAAGTTAAGTATGTTAGAACTCCGTCTTTTTGCCTAAATAACCATTGCTAGTGTTTTGTAGGCAAAAAATTGCCATGCTGGCACATGACGAGTAACTTGTGCCATAACAGCACATTGAGTTCCCTTTGGATAAATTATTTGCTTCGAGATTTTCTTCGTAGGTGTATGAAATATGCCAATAAGAAATTCAAGGAGTAATTGCATTAGTCATTGATGGAGAAAGACAAATGACATGTCTTGTGAATTCCAAGGGAGTTATGAAGTCTCTTGTGTGCCTAGACAAATTCCTTGGAATGAATCGTGTAACTTGGCTGTCATGTTATAAGTACTTTGAATATTCTAGAACTCATTACTTACATGTGTTCTTTGATTTGCCCTTATGTTTTGGTGTTGAATAATGTGCGTTTTGTATTTTAAAATCATTAAGGTTAGGGTCAATGACCTTGTTCCGTTAATACCCTTAATTTAGAATTGGGTCTAATTGTTAATTTGACGATTTATGGGTAGGATTTGGCGAAGTATAACTTAGTTGAACCAGAATTATAGCAAGAGTGTGCTGAGGTATAGTTTGTCTAAACTAGAAATTTTAGCAAAGGTTGATTCAGCTTAAAATCCATCAGAGCAAAATTGCGACAAAACTGATTCCCTTATATGCTAATTGAATAGGAATCGACATAATCAAGACTTGAGTAGGCTAAAACTCTTGTAAGTATTGATTCAGCTGAGATTGAGATGAACTAATGATGTAGCAAGAATTAATTCAATCATAATTTGATTTAATATGAAGGTTGAACTAGAATTATAAAAAAATTGTTCAACTAGAGTCTACATGAAGTAGGATTGTGACAAAAATTGATCCAATTAGGATTTAATTTGAACGAGAATTGGAACAAATCAAGAATGGATCAAACTAAGATTATGGCGACAACTGACGCACTCATGGTTTATTCGAATAAGGGTTGTAACAAAAAGTGACCTCTTTATGGTTAAAGTAACTGAAATTATAATGAAGATTGACCCATTTAGGATTAGAGTAAACTGAGATGGTAGCGAAAATTGACCCATTTAGGGTTAAATGGAATTAAGATAGTAATGAAAATGACTCTTTCGAGGTTGAATTGAGCTAAAATTGTCATAGAAATTTATCTAAATTCGGGTTTGAAAGAGAGAGCAAGGGTTTGACCATGGTTGGTGGCGAACGACCAGTGACAACCGGCGTGCCAGTGGCGGCTGTTGTGCAACCGAGGGCAGTGGTGGAAATGGGTGTTGTACCATCAGTGGTGGAAGATGAAGCTTCACGCACGGTGAATGAAGCATCACGTTGTGGTGACTTTTGAGATGGTGGTGATTAAACTCCCAGGTGTCGCAGAAGTGATGGTCGTCAGTGAGAATGACGACGGCGGCTTGGGATGGTGATTATCATATGGTAAGAGAAGCATCAGGGATAATGTTAGGTTCTACGGATGCCGGGTTGTGGAATTCACCAGCTTGTCAAAAACACCGAAAAGGGAATTCGTCAGATGGTGGATTTTTAAGATTCACATGTCAAAACGAAGCTTTTAAAGAGTTCCGTATTCATATATGATGAGTTCTCAAGCTTTTTTTTTTATTTTTTTATATCAAAGAGAACATAAGAAAAGGTGAAAAGATAACTGGGTGTTTTATCCACGTGGTGGGTATACAACTATAACATTTGATTTAGAACGAGCATAACTTTTAATCTGTGCAGAATTACTGGTTGAATCACATATCAAATCAAGCTCTCGAAGAGTGCTAGACACCTATGATGATTGTTTAAGTTTTTGAATAAAGAAAATCTGAAAAAGAGGTGGAAAGATGAAGTGGGCGTTTTCCTCTTGTAATAGCTTTATAACTTGGCCCTTTGAATTGAAACGAGCATAACTTTAATTTCGTGAATAGTTATGGACCGAATAAGCCATCAAAATGAAGTCAGGAAGTATTCTATGTAACTATAATGAGGTTTTAAGTTTTGGATCAAAGAAAATATGAAAAGGAGGTGAAAATACAAACTAGGCGAATTTTGATTGTGGTTGTTGTATAGCGTGCCTTATAAATTAAAACGAGAATAACTTTAAATCCATGATAAGTTACGGATTGAGTTATATATCTTAACAAAGCTCATGAATATTTATATGTAAGTATGGTGATTTTCAAAGCTTTGGAACAAAAAAAATATGAAAAAGAGATGACAACATGAACCTGGCGAATTCCGTTGGTGGTGGTTACATAGCGTACCTTGTAATTTGAAACAAGGATAGCTTTTAATCCGTGAAGAGTTACGGATTGAGTTACATATCAAAATGAAGCTCTTGAATAGTTCTATGTAACTATGATGATTTTTAAATTTTTGATCAAAGATAATTCAAAAATGATGGGAAAAAATGAACCGGGCAAATTCCGGTTGTAGTTGTTGTACAATGTACCTTATAACTTAAAACAATGATAACTTTTAATCCGTGAAGAGTTACAGATTGATTTATATAGAAAAATGAGTCTATTGCAGAGTTCTATGTAACTATGATTATTTTTAAAGCTTTTGAATAAAAATAATAAGAAAAAGAAGAGAGAACATGAACCGGGCGAATTCCGTTGGTGGTAGTTGTATAACATACCTTGTAACTTAAAACAAGCGTAACTTTCAATCCATGAAGAGTTACAGATTGAATTATATATTAAAATGAAGCTCTTGAAGAGTTTTATATAACTCTAATTATTTTTAAGTTTTTGATCAAAGAGAATTCGAAAAGGATGTGAAAAGATGAATCGGGCGAATTCTAGTTGTAGTTGCTGTATAACTTGCCTTGTAACTTAAAACAAGCGTAACTTTCAATCCATAAAGAGTTACAGATTAATTATATATTAAAACGAAGCTCTTAACGAGTTCTAGGGCCTATTTGATCAAAGAAAAGATAAGAAAGAGGTAAAAAGTATGTCACAATACGTGACTTACTCCAACATACCTCTCTTCATGTATGGATATGCTTAAAAGTGCTCATAGGAATAGTAGAGAGCTTTTTTAACTTACTTTACTTGAATAAGCTCATTTTTTATTAGAAAAATGCACCAAATACCCAAAATATGCTAAAAATTACTCCGAATGACATTAAAAATATTTGAATTTTACAAGAAACACTAAGCCAGACGTGACCTTATGATCCTTCCCACAGACGGCGCCGTTATGTTTGTAATGGATTTGGTCAGTGTTCTTATTCATCACTTTGGAGTTCTGTACGAGGTGGGGCTCGTTAGAAGGAGCTAAACTCAAGCTCTAGCTACACGCTTGACTTGATATTCCCTACAAAATCAAACGAACGGTTAGAGGGGCCCATGGAGAAACCCACGGGAGACCCCTCCGATGCTCAAGTCAGTATCCATACCGTAAAATAGCAAATAAGGGCAAGTAGTAAATAAAATAATAGAGATACAATACTTAGCCTGAGAAGAGTAAGGCGTTTGAATGATTATTGCTTCGGGGAGATGACCGTAAGAATGGGTCCTGGTGAAGGAGGCGTGTCATCCTTTTTATAGAGGAAGCTTATTTGTGGATGAGTATAACTTTACTTAAAGAGGAAGGATATTTTTGGGGTGGGTATGTTTGATTCTATCCTTTTGTAATTGTGCATAAATATGTTTTAGAGGATAAAATAGGCGAATTGTATTAAGCTAGTTAAAGTGGGTGAATTGTGTTGATTTTACTTCTACTGGGCAAATTGTGTTGATTTTGCCTCGACTGGGGGAATTGTGTTGATTTTACTTCTACTGGGCAAATTGTGTTGATTTTGCCTCTCCTAGGCGAATTGTGTTGCTTTGCCTCTATTGGGCGAATTGTGTTGCTTTGCTTCTATTGGGCGAATTGTGTTGACTTTACCTCTACTGGGTGAATTGTGTTGATTTTACCTCTACCGGGCGCATTGTGTTTCTTTTGCCCCTACTGGGCGAATTGTGTTGCTTTTGCCCCTACTAGGTGAATTGTGCTGATTTTGCCTCTACTGAGTGAATTGAGTTGTTTTAAATTTTTGTTCAAATAATTGTCTGTGTAACCTGCTTGCCAATCTATAATAGCAAGCTGTTCAATTATAGTTTACTAACAGTACATGGAATTGGATTTGGAATTCGACCGTGGAATTCCAATTCCAATTCTAATTCTGATGGAATTGAAATTTCATTGTTTGTTTCATCAAAGGAATTGGAGGTTTTTGGAACTATAGTTACATAATGATTCGAATTATCAAGAGTTGTATTAAGTTTTTGGTGAATTTGATCAGGCCATTTTTATTTTGACTTAGCTTGTTTACATAACATTTAAGCCGAGTAGTTTCATTTTCCAAATTTGAGTCATCTCAAGTTTCGGGTCAATCTAGTTGGTTCACTACGGACTTTGAGCTAAGGTGATCTCGGTCATTTCAAGTTCAAGTCGTTCAAGTTGGATGATTTCGAGGTTCGGGTCAAATTTTAGGTTGTGTGTTTAAGTCTTTAGATTTTGAGTCATTTTAGCTTTGGGTCAATCAGATGAAGTTATTTTGGGTTTTAGGTCAATGGATTTGATATGGAGTTGCAATTCCTTACCCCGGCGTTAAGGAACTGGAAAGTATAATTTTTAGTTAAAATCCAATTCCATGGAATTAGGCAGTGGAATTATAATTCCAATTCCTGCAGGTGAACCAAACAGAAGAATTGGAATTTAGGGCCCCAATTCCAGGCTCCAATTCCATGTTCTAAGACTCTATTTGACACACGGAATTGAAATTGTACTGTGGAATTGCAATTCCAATTCTAATTCTAATGGAATTGGAATTATGATGGAATTGAAATTCCATTGTTTGGTTTATTAATGGAATTGGATGTCGGAATTATAATTACATAATGATTTGAATCACCAAGAGTTTTCGGTCAAGTATTTTGAGTTTTAAATTAACTACGGTTGGATATTGGTCGAAGCAGTTCACATTGTGTTCAAGTTGTTATGGTTGGAGCTATTCACTTTGAGTTCGAGTTATTCGAGTCTCGAGTCAAATCGGATCGAGTATTGCGTCAGATCATTTGGTGTTTAAGTTATTTCGGATTTTCAGTTAATCGAGTTAGATCTTTTCAGAATTCAAGCTAGCTATGATTGAATTTGAGTTCATTTATATTGTTTCAAACTCGAATTATCTTAGTTTTAGGACAAATGAGTTGTATCATTTCACATTTTGAGTCATCTTAGGCTAAGATCGAGATGGGTCGGGTCATTTTGAGTACGGGTCATATAAAGTTTCGGGTCAATTTGGTCGAGTCATTTCCACTTCGGCTCAGCTTGGTTACATCGTATTCAAGTCGAGTAGTTTTATTTTCTGGATTTGAGTCATCTTGAGTTTGGGTCAATCAGATTGGGTCACTTCGGACTTTGAGCTAAGGTGATTTCATTCATTTTAAGTTCAAGTCATTCAAGTTGGTTGATTTCGAGGTTCAGGTCAAACTTTAGGCTGTGTCTAATGGCCCATTTGGGATTGCTTATTTCAGGGAAAAAAAAAAGTGCTTTTTTCTAGAAAAAGTACTTTTCTGAGATTTGAGGGTGTTTGGCAATTGAGAAAAAGTGTTTTTTTATTAAAAACAAAAGCTGTTTTTCTTCTTATAAGCAGAAGCACAAATTTGGTGCTTATTTTTTTAAGTAGGAGCAAAAAAAAAAAATAAACAAATGAGAAAGTTTATTTCAGATACCCTGAAATTTATTAATATATTTGAAAAATAATTTATATATTTCACAAATATTTATATATTTAAAAAAATATTTTAAATATGAAAAAATATTTTAAAAATATAATATATTTATATTATTTAAAAAATATTTTAAATATTTGAAAATATTTTAATTATATATTTTTAAAATATTGAGAAAACATCTTATGAATATTAAAAATATTTGAAATATTCAAGAAATATATGTATATTTGGAAAATATTTTAAATAATAAAAAATAGTTTAAATGACAAAAAATTATTTTAAATATTTAAAAAATATATTAAATATTTTGAATGATTATGGGTGATTTTTCAACTATAAAAGACTTTTGTTAGTGTCATTTCCGATAATTTTACAAAAAAGTATTTTTTTAACATTGGCCGAACACTAAGAATAATATCATAAGCTCTTTTTTAATGGTTGGCCAAACACAAACTGCTTATTTGAAACAAGACTTTTTTCAAAGCGCTTTTACAAAAAGTATTTATGAAAAAAGCAGTTTTTTAACAGCAATTCCAAACATGAGAGTCTGAGTCATCTTGGATTTGGGTTAACCAAACAGGGTCATTTTAGGTTTTAAGTCAATAGAGTCAATATGGAATTGCAATTCCTTATCCCCATCTCAAGGAATTGGAAAGTATGATTTTTAGTTAAAATCTAATTCCAGCAGATGACCCAAATAACAGAATTAGAATTTTGGCCCCAATTACAGGCTCCAATTCTATGCTCCAAACACAGCCTAAGTGATTTTAATACTAAAAACAATTTTACTACACATTTAATAGAATACTTTCGATTCGATTCTATAATTACGATCTTGATTCTAAGTGAAATCCCGATTCTAGCAACCTTGGATACAAATAAGAGTGTTTGGTTGCCAAGATGAGAATAAAACTTTCATGGGAGGTGATGCAGCCGCACCTTCGCTTTGGGCGGGTTATGGGGTAGATGGATCTTGGTGGTTGGCATTGGCGAGATAAGTCGCTTGGCAAAATGGGAGAGAGACGCGGAAAGGAGAGAGAGACGCGAAAAGGGGTGAACCGGCTCTAGAGGTTGACATCAATTGGGAATCTTAGTTTAGATTAGTATATTTTATTGTTTATCTTTGTATTTTATCTCTTTTAATTTTAGTCTTTAATTTTACGTGAATTAGCTCCTCTATTTAAAGAAGAGGAAGAATAGGACTTTTTTTAGCATTCAATTCTCGTAGTTTTTTTATTTTTATTTTTAATGTGTTTTCCTCTATTCTCGAGCTGTGAGAATTAGAGTTAAAATTTTTTTCCTCTTTGCTTCTTAATTGTTTTAGCAATAAGAATCTAAAGGCAGGCTGCTAAATCTTCTGTTCCCCTAAATTTTCTATCTTTGCTGCATTAGTCGGTATTAGAGCTCATAATGTTTTCTGAGATGGCTTGTGAGCGACAAAGGTATGCCATGCCAGATCTGCAATGCCAGTTTGAGAGGAGATTCGAGGAGATGGAAGGGAAATTCCAGGGAATCAAGCTATATTTGGTGCAATTGGGTGCGAATCCCAACCAACCACTACGACTCAGCCTCAACATCCGCCGAAGGTGGGAGTAGAGGACGAAATCGAGGAGGACCACCTATTAATGGTTAGACAAGTTTGCTTCATGCATAAGGAAGCAGAAGGAAATGATTGGCTTCGAGATAACATCTTCTAGACAACATGTACGATTAGCAGAAGGGAATGTCGCCTAGTCATTGATTCCAGAAGTTGTGAGAACGCCATCTTCAAGGAAAAAGTCTAGAAGATAGGGTTAAAGATTGAGGAGCATCCGAACCCTTGCAAGCTGTCATGGCTTGAGAAAGGAAACCAAGTAACCATATCAAAACATTGTTTGGTTAAGTTTTCAATTAGAACCAAGTACCGGGATGAGGTACGGTGTATGTGGTTACCATGGATGTGTGCCACTTGTTGCTTGGATGACCATGGCAATTCGACAGAGGCGCTACCCATGATGGGAGGTGGAACACCTACAGCTTTTGTTTGAAGGCACAAAGTTATTCTTATTGTTTAAGAAGGACGAAGCACCACATTCAGTGATAATCGAAAACCTGAATACCCATACTAGAGCCATGCTCGCTAAGAAAGTTGGCGATAACAATATGGGAAAGGAGTGTCAAGAGGAACAAGGAAAAGTACCGAAAGAGGTGGAAAATTTTTCGAATGAAGTCTGCCCATAAAGGTTGCCGAGTTCTTTACTGCCATTAAGAGTCATTCAGCACTGGGTTGACCGGGTGCCATGAGTTGCCTGATCGTCAACCATATTACCGAGTTAGCCTTGCAAAGCATGAGGATCTTAGGCGCCAAGTCCGGCAGCTACTCACTAGAGTTTTCATTCGAGAGAGTCAGAAGAGTAGATCAGCTATCTTGACGCCAACGAAGGATAGGACTCGGCAGGAGGCCTTGACAGCAAGATCCTCAGTAATATCAACTTCGTGTCTATATTATGGTCATAGAAAAAAAAACTATAGTATTTAGCTTTATAAAATAATTTTAGCAAAAAGAGAGGTAAGACTAATATAATAACAACAACAATAACAAACCCAGTGCCTCCAAGGGCTCCTGCATAAGCAGGGTCTGGGGGGGTAGATGTACGCAGCCTTCCCCTTTCAGGGGGCTACCCTCAAGGGAAGCTATTTCCGAGGACCCCCAGCTTAAAATGTTGGTCCGCAGCAATGGGCCAAAGACCTGGCAACAGGAGAAATATCAAAAGCATGAGTAGGGCAAAACACACGACGCACAAAACAATAGACTCAGAGCATGCCACATCAGGCATAGATCAACAAATAAAATAAGATGAAAATAAAGATAAGGATAGAGATAAAGGATAGAGATAGAGATAGAAGAGATAGAGAAAGAGAATGAGATAGGGATAGATATAGAGATAGAGATAAATATAAGTGGGTAAGTAGCAAGTATCCACTCCTGAGCGCCAGAATACAGCCTACGTGCACCAAAAGGATCTAGCACTAATAAGCTGGACTACCCTACTCCAACCGGAGCATCTAATACCCCTATGCTAGCCCTCCATTAGGCCATATCTAAGGCCATCTCCTCCCGAAGGTTTAGGTGAGTGAGGTTTTATCAGATCGTCACAAGACATCTCTTCTTTGGCCTGCCTCTGCCTCTGCCTCTTCTGCCTAATGTAGTAAGGGGCTATTCGCATCTCCTGACTAGAGCGTTGTCCGGTCTCCTTCGGACAGTTAAGACTAATATAAATGATTAGTAATTAATTTTTCAATTTTAAATATAAACTAATGGGAAATATATATTTAGACAAATGAAATTTTAATATGAATATTTTTAAAAGAAAAGGCCTTAAAAAATAATTTCGTTATTGAGAATATTATTTAATTTAGCTACATAAAATAATAACAAGAAAAAATAACTTTAGTGGTTTAATTCTTTTTTAGTATATAAAATTACTTATTTTTTAATTTCAAATTTAATCTAATGGCAAGATAATAATTATTATTATATAAAAGTTTTGTGTGTATATTAAATATTAAATAATCATCTATATTAAATATTAACTTTTCTGTGTATATTATAGGCATAAAAAATATTATTCGATATATAAAATAATTTTTATAGAATAGAGGTATAATTCTTTTCGAATATACATGAATATTTTAATTTTTAGTTTTAAAATTAAAGATAGATTGAAGTTTTATACATATAAATATTCTTTCAAAATTACACATGTTGTATTTTATAAATAATAAAGCAACTGTGCATTGCAAGGGGTTTCGCTATTAGGTTAAAAAATTTTCCTTTTTACTTCTTAATTGTTTTAGCAATAAGAATCTAAAGAAAGTATATTGAACCTTTTGTTCCCCTAAGTTTCTTATATGCGGTGCATCAGGAGGCTAGTTAAAAATAAATAAATTAGAACTTACATAGGGAGGGTTACGTAAGCTATTTTCTGCCTGTTGAAAAATTAGAAATTGCGAAGCAATTTTTACTTCCGAAAGTCTATCAACTTCCTGCAAACCAAACAAGAGCTTGAATTTCTACTTCTTCATGCAGATTGATTGGCTTTGATAACAGCCATGGTTGTTAAAATCGCGATTCAAATCGTAGAATCATTCTACGATTTTACTTTAACCTATCGATCCAAATCGCTTAAAAAATCGTATTCGAGTAGAATTGGTCTAGAATCGCATCAGAATCAATAAAATTGCATCAAAATTGGGAAAATCGGGATTCTAATGCGATTCTACCCGATTCAGCTCAAGGCTTTGAGCTCACATGCAAGTCACATGTTAAATATAAAAAATAATATAAAATGCAAAAAATTCAGCTTTTTCCTCAAGCAAACCCTCATCTCCTCATGGTTTCAGATCAAAACAAACCGTTCTCTCTCGGTGTGAACAGCGACACTCCTTCCTACTTCAATTCTCATTTTCCTTTCCCCAGCCACTCGTCTCTCCGATGACTCTCAACCGCCGCACTCTCCACCACCATCCAACCACTGCAATCTCTGTTCATTGGTGCAACCTCCAGTCTCTTTATTAGCCAACATGGTATCAACTCTAGTATGTGCTCTCCGCCTAATATCCTTGGTCCTTTCTCTCATTAAAAGGTTAGTTTCAATGCCAAAACTCAAATAATTTAGATTTTAATGTGTTTTTTTTACATTTTTGTATAATATATTAAGCCCTAACTTTCAATATTAATCTCATCTTTGATTTTATATTTTTTGTTAACTATTGAAGTAAAAATCTACTGTTAACTTTACATCTTTAAGGAGGTTTTACTGTTTTAGTACTGAAATTGAGAGTGTAACTAATGTAATTTTAGTCCTAGTTCATAAGCTTTTACTTAGATCATTCATAGGTTTTATATATTACATTTAGGCTTAATTTGTAAAATTGCGTTTGAGTTTTTACTGTTTTAGTACTGAAATTGAGAGTGTAACTAATGTAATTTTAGTCTTAGTTCATAGGTTTTTACTGATGTCATTCATATGCTCAATTTATAATTTAAGAGTTAATACATTTGAGATATGAATTTGATGGTGCTATGAATTAAGAGACTTGAGCGTATATTTTATGTTAGAATAATGTTATTCTTTTTCCTACCTTTGGGTTTCCAAAATGTAGTGTAAAACTATTATATTGTGGACTTTTTGATGTTCTTTATCTATATTTGAGAATTTTTATGCTAATTTTGTCAATATAAATAATTTACTCACACATAAAGTAGAATCTTACGATTCTCGATTCGATTCTATGATTCCAATTCTGCTGACCCCTCGTTGATTCTACGTAGAATCCCGATTTTGATAACCTTGATAACAACTGATGTAAATCGATCTAAAGATCGGACTTGCAACCTCAAACCTCGATGACGCGTGGTGAGATGGAATGGGTGCCTCTAACCCGTTGGTCATATCCAACGATGTCGAATTAAGAGAGATCGGCTAAAACTCGCTGATTCTGCGAATATTCGAGCAATAACCTAAAGAGAAGCTGTGTAATTTTTATTAAAATCTTTCAAAATGAAAACTATAAAGATTAACTCAAAATAAGATAATTAATCAAATTTATCAAATAATCAAAAATTTTCTAAAATAAACAACGGAAGGCCTATTTATGGGCACTTTCCTACTCCTATTTCAAACTCTAACTAAACTTAATATAATCCTAACATAACTCAAAAATTCTAGTTCTAATTATTTGATTTAGTAAACTAAATCCTAATAAATAAAATAATAATTAAGCAAAAAAACTCTAATCAAGTTTTAATTAAACCAAAAGACTACTGTTGTTGCCTAACTCAGTTACAATTCTAGCCGTTCTTGTGCTCCTTTTTCTTCCTTTTCCATCTCGATCAGGTTGTTTTCGTCCCTATTTGCATCATTTCTCATTTATACTTCTCTCGTCTACTTCCTTGATTTAGATTCAATGGTCTATAGCTACATTTGGTTCAACTTTTTAACGGCTTAAAGCTGTGAAAAAGAACTAGTTTACTATAAGGCTTGCATTTGGTTGACATAAAAGATCTTTTTACATCTTTTTCACAGCTTAAATAGAAAGAAGAAAAAATTGTTTCATAACTAGGCAGAAAAAGATGCAAAACTAGATCTTTTTCGTAGCTTATTTCAGCAATATGTATTAAAAATACTATATTAACATTAAATTTTTATCATCATGACCTAGTTTTACTTGTTATCACCAACCCCACTCTCGACCACCCTTTTTATACCCATGGATCGCTATACTTACCACCTTCCACTGCAATGACCAACTATTATCATGATTCTTTTTTACTTATTATTATTAATTGATTTATATTATTAAGTCATTTTTATGATTATAATAAATCAATTTCTTTTTTAAACTAACATCCAAACACTTTATTATATAAAAAAGATCTTTCTGCATTGCACAACTGTTAAATTTCACCATGCCTTTTAGGACGGGCCCACGGAGTTAGAACAAATGAGATTCACATATAAGCCCAAGTGGGGGTTCCATTCTAAGACCAATTGGCAATAGGTGGAGTAACCCACTACACTTATAAATTGATCTCTTCACTCTCACAACTCTAATGTGGGATTCTATTACGTAGGCTCACATGTGAAATCCTCAACACTCTCCCTCACATGTGAGTCTATTTCAAATGCACTCCTCGCCTTCTCCGATCCAACTAGATCCAACATAATGGAGAGGCCCTCGAAGCACCAAACATAAATGCACTCCTCTTTTCGAGGATACGGTGCTAACAAACAATAGTCCGGGATCATCTACCCGCTTTGGTACTATGTCAATGAACCACCTTTGCTAAAAGCTTAAGCTCATGGGAGAAGGCCTAGGATTGGTTTTATACTCTAACATGTGAGCCTATGTAATAGAATCTCACATTGGAGTTGTAAGGGTGAAGAGATCAATTTATAAGTGTAGTGGATTACTCCACCTATTGTCAATTGGTTTTAGAATGAAACCTCGCTTGGGCTTATATGTAGATCTCATTTGTTTCAACTCCGTGGGTCAGGCCCAAAAGGTCTGGTGAAATTTAACATGATATCGGAGCCTTATGACCAAGGGTTTAGGAGTTCGAATCTCAACAGCCCCCACTTTCAATATTAAAATAATTTGAGCACAAGGTATGAAGAGGGCATGTGTATTATCCACGGTTCAAGCCCAAACGGGCATTTGCGTGGGGGGCATGTTAGAGTATAAAACCGATCCTGGGCCTTCACTCATGAGTTTAAGTTTTTGGAAAAGATGGTTCCTTGACAACAGCCAAACACTTCACTGTAAAAAGATATAAATCTTAAATGGAAGGATCTTATGGAAACAGATAAGCTGAAAAAAGATAAGCTAAAATAAGTTGAACCAAACGTACCCTATATCCTCTTCTCTCATCCCTTACCATATCACGTGTGTGTGTGTACATATGGCACAATTCTTATGAGAGGGTGAAAGGGTGAGAGGGGCAAATCTTGGCCGTCTATTGCAATAGACGGTCAAGATTGACTCTTATTATGAGTGTCATAGAAAATAGAAAAAAATTAATTTTCACCCACGTCCCCCAGCCCTTCTTTTCTCTTTCTAACCGCCACCACCCCCCCTTCCCCACCCCCCCCAACCCGTCCTTTCTCTTTCGCTTTCTATATATATTTTAAGACTATTTTATGGTTTCATTCTTTGTAAGTGATGCAATGCAAAAGATGAAATTTGGAAACGGAATGATTCAACGGCCTTTCTTTAATTTCTATTGCGAAAACAATTAAGAAACAAAGATGAAAGTTCTATTCTTGATTCTCACAACTCGAAAATAAGAAAGAAGCACACAAATGAATAAAATCTACGAAAAATTGAATGGATTAAAACCCTAAATGGCTCTCTTTTTAAATAGACAAGCTCTCCTATCAATGATTAAAGGCTAAAAAACAAAATGTAAATTAAAAAGATAAATACTATTATCTACTAACCTCATTTACATTAAGCTTCTTTCCTCAAGTTAAATGCCACCTGGGCCAGGCCCTACTCGCGCGTCTACCAACCCGCCAAGCTAGCCAACTCGGCAAGACCCGATCTTGCAAGTAACTGGCCATATGTTAATGCGCAGCTGCATTAGTAAGTCACATTGTTGCTCTCATAGTAACAATTTTTTCTTTGTTAATAACAACTCCTTATATGTATAGATTGTCGGAAAATGATCCAAGAAAAATAGGATAAAAAACTGAGTAGCAAAGGAAAAACATCAATACCACATCCCACATAGACAAAATATGGGAGGTTTTTTGGGTTTATATATGGTTATGTAAAGGTTACCCTTTGAATTAATTCATGGATGAGAGAATGGACCCTACACGCGCGCGCGCCGCCCGACACCGTGCTCGGGCAAGGGTGTGGGTCGTCCTTTTATTACCAGGTATATTTATTTTTGCGGAAACAAAATAAAACTGCTGCTGTAACGTTAAGGTCGGTTGAGCAAAATCGGGGGGGGGGGGGGGGGTGGACTCATTCAAAACGACTGGTTCTTTTTTGTTTCCTTAGATCTGCATATTTTGGGCCTAGTTTTTCTCATTCAGTTTTGCAAACTCGCCCTCATATTCTAGTATAAATAGGGGTGGCTGGGTGCTTTGTTAAATCATCAAAAAAATCTCATTCTCTTCTTCTTCTGCTTTGATCGTCTCTCTCAATTTAAGTGGGCAAAGTTCTTAAGGCTCTCCTACCCGGTCGCTATCGAGTGCACGTTAGTGATCGAATCATGTTAATCCTGGAGGACGGCTGCCAATACAGCTGTTTGCACCGAAGCAGTGGCTAAATCATCTTTTAGGACAGTGGTGTTCCCACGGCGCGGTATCTTCGGTATTGTATTCAATTTCTCAATCTTTTCATATTATTTGGTTGTCATGTTTACGTATCATTAGAACAGATTAAATCGCTGCACTTTCAGGCAGAAATTTTCCCTACGCTTTTACGCTGGATTTTTCACTACGATATTTGCAGGAAAAATACGTTCGTTTTTGCTGATTATTTTAGCGTAGTTTTATTGCGTATTTTTTGTGTATTTTCCTACATATTTTTCACTACATTATTTTATTGCAGAATTTTTTTGTTACTTTACTACAGTATTTTCTAGCTACTATTTTCTATATTTTACTGCATTAATTTATCTGCATTTTACTGCATTTAATAGATTGGTCTCGCTGTAGTACAGTAAAATTTTTACAACAATCTAAAAGACGATTTTATGTATTACATGTTTTGCTGAATTCTGAAGAAAAAATATTACTGAAATAATTCACTGCATTAGTTCGCTGTAATTCACTACAGTATTTTTGCTGTAATTTACTGCTACAGTTTCGCTTACCTATATTTAAACATGGCAACCAAATTACCTCTTCCCGACATGTCTAAAGTTGAACCACTTGACGGAAAAAATTATAAAAGGTGGTCTCAGAAAATCTTATTTTTCCTCCAACAAGTTTGTATCGATTACGTACTCTATGGAAAAAAGGAACCTGACGATGAAATTTATGTAAAATTAGAATCATCAAAAGAAATATGAGATTCTCTACAGAAAAAATATGGAGGTGATGATGCAGGGACTAGAAAATATGCTGTTAGTAAGTGGCTAGATTTCAAATTTGTGGACAATAAACAGATAATTGATCAAGTCCATGAATATGAAAATATAGTAACTGCTCTATTTTCAAAAGGTCTTAAAATTTATGAAATTACACAAGCATATGTTTTAATTAAAAAACTACCACCTTCCTGGAAGGATTATAGAAACTTACTTATGCATAAAAAGAAGGACCTGACATTAGAAGAGTTAGTAAACCACTTAAAAATTGAAGAAAAGAATAAACTTAAGGACCAAAGGTATTCATACTCAGATCTTTCTAAGGCTAACATGGTAGAAGCGAGGACTAGTGCATCTGACAGGTTTAAAAATAAAGGAAAGAAGCATTATTCAAGTTTCAAACCTGGTGGAAAAATTCAAAAGCCAATGAGCAAATTTCTTGGAGATTGCTATCATTGTGGAAAACGTGGACATATAGCCAGAGATTGCAGAATCAAAAAGAACCAGTCTAAGGATCCAAAGAACAAAGTTCATCTTGTAGAAACAGAGAACATTGTAGTTGTTGTCTCATAGGTGAACCTAGTGAACAATACGACTGAATGGATCGTGGACACGGGGCTACCAGGCATATCTGCACAAACCGGAGTATGTTTCAAGAATACCAAAAATTGACTGATGGGGAAGTAGTCTTCATGGGTAATTTTGCAGCAGCACCTATCCTCGAAAAAGGGAAGATCTCTTTAAAACTCGCTTCTAGAAAATTTCTTACTTCAACGAATGTGCTGCATGTGTCTAAAATGCGTAGGAATCTGATCTCAGGTAGTCTCTTGATTAAAGCTGGTTTGAAATTGTCATTTGATTCAGATAAACTAGTCCTAACTAGGAATGGTGAATTTGTGGGCAAGGATTTTTGTAATGCTGGTCTATTTTTCCTTGATACGGTTTCCATAAACAATAATGCTAGTACATCTTCTGCTTATATCGTTGAATCTCTTGAATTGTGGCATGCTCGTTTAGGATATATAAATGTTGAGTCAGTTAAACGACTTAAGAAGATGAATATGATCCCTAATTTCAGTAACACCAACTTTAATAAATATGAAGTATGTGTAGAAGCTAAATATGCTAAAAAACTCTTTAAGTCCATCGAGAGACAATCTGAACTTCTTAAACTAATTAACACTGACTTAGGAGACTTTAAAAGTCAAATGAGTAGAGGAGGAAAAAGATACTACATGACCTTTGTAGATGATCACTCTAGATACTCAATGGTATAACTTCCGAGCACTAAAGATGAAGCCAAAGAAATATTTTTGAAATACAAAGCTGAAGTAGAAAATCAACTAGGAAGAAAAATAAAAAGAGTTAGGTCTGATAGAGCAGGAGAATATACATGAGCGAAGCCCTCCTTACTGTCCACAATCTAACGGCATTGCTGAAAGGAAAAATAGAACTTTAAAGAGCATGTTGAATGCAATGTTAATTAGCTCTGGATTACTTGATAACATGTGGGAGGAGGCTATCCTATCTGCTTGTCATGTGCTAAATAAAGTTCCTCACAAAAAGCTAGATAAAACCCCATATGAAATGTGGAAAGGTCATGCACCTAACCTAAAATACTTGAAAGTGTGAGGGTGCCTAGCCAAGGTTGGATTACCTGATTTTAAACTAAGTAAAATTGGACCTAAGACTGTTGATTCTATTTTTATTGGGTATGCTTATCATAGTGCCACTTATGGTTTTTTGATTAAGGGATCTAACAATTCATATGCATGTAGTAGTATCATTGAATCTAGAGATGCAGAATTCTTTGAACATATATTTACTTTGAAATCTCATGATGCACAACCGTCTAGTTTTCCTTCTCATAATATGACTGTTAACCATGATCATACCAACGAAATAGACACTCCTGAAATTAGAAGGCGTAAAAGAGTTAGGAAAGAAACCAACTTTGGGCCCAATTATGTTACTACTTTCCTAACAGAAAATAACTTCATAAATGAGGAAATAGCAAGTGTCTATATGTTCGAAGAAGACCCTAAAACCTACGATGAAGCTATTAGAACAATTGACTCTATCTTTTGGAAAGAAGCTATTAATAGCGTATTAGAATCAATTCTAAGCAATCACACCTGAGAATTGGTAGACCTTCCAAGAGGTTGTAAACCAATAGGGTGTAAGTGGGTCTTTAGAAGAAAAATGAAGGTTGATGGGTCAATAGATAAGTTTAAAGCATGGTTAGTGGCTAAAGGTTATAACCAGAAAAAGGAGTTAGATTATTTCGATACTTATTCAGCCGTCGCTAAAATAGCCACAATTAGAACCTTAATTGCCCTTGTATCTGTTCATGATTTGGTAATACATCAAATGGATGTTAAAACCGCTTTTCTTAATGGTGACCTAGACGAAGAGATTTATATGAAACAATCTGAGAGTTTTGTTGTCCCTAGTAATAAAAAGAAAGTTTGTAAACTTATAAAATCTCTATATGGTCTTAAATAGGCACCTAAACAGTGGCATGAGAAATTTAATAGCATGCTAGTGGCTAACAATTTCCACATAAATAATGAAGATTATTGTGTGTATCTTAAGACTAATTCAAATGGTTGTGTAATAATCTGTCTATATGTTGATATTTGGCACAAACTTGAATGTCGTTAATGAAACGAAAAACTTTCTATGCTCTAAATTTGATATGAAAGATGTGGGTGAGGCAGACATGATTCTAGGAGTTAAAATTGTGAGAATTCCAGAAGGCATAAACCTAAATCAGTCTCACTATGTTGAGAAGATACTTAGAAAGTTTGACATATTTAATGCTGATACTGTAAGAACACCCTATGATCCCAATGTACATATAATGAAACATAAAGGTGTTGTTATGTGCCAAACTAAGTATGCTAAAATAATTGGCAGTGTTATATTTTTGATGAACTGCACTAGACCTGACATTGCATATGCTGTCAGTAGATTCAGTAGATAAGCACATAATCCTAATCAAGAGCATTGGAACGCATTAAAAATGTTGCTTAAATATTTGAAAGGAACTATAGATTGGGGACTTCACTATGAAAAGTTTCCCGCTATTTTAGAAGGATATTGTGACACCAATTGGGTGTCTCATAATGATGAAATTAATTTCATTAATGGATATGAGTTCACACTAGCTGGAGGTCATATATCCTGGAAATCGTCTAAGCAATCTTATACTGCTACGTCTGCTATAGAATATGAGTTCATTGCTCTTGAGTTGGCAAGTCATGAAGCCGAGTGGTTAAGAAGTTTATTGGTATGTGCCATTGTGGGGGCTTCCAGCTCCGTCGGTATCACTTCACTGTGATAGTCAAGCTGCAATTGTTGTGGCAAAGAACAAAGTATATAATGGCAAGAGAAGACATATTCGTCTCAGGCATAAGTTCGTGAAGGATTTTTTAGAAAGTGGAGTGATATCACTGGACTATGTAAATTCTGAAAATAGTATTGCGGATCCGTTGACAAAATGTCTTTGTCGTAAAATGATTGTAGAAACATCGAAGGGGATGGGATTAAAGTCTGTACATGAATAAATTGTGATGTATCCAACCTGGTTTTAATAGGTTCAATGTGAAAATTCATAGTTGTATTCTATAATCGCACTATATTTTATGTTGTCCTTCCCTATGGTGTAATAGTGCAAAAGCGGGTCCATAGCCATATATTTGGCGGTGTAAGCAAGGCTTGCACTTGATGGACACTGTTTGTATGTTACCGAGGAGTGAGGTTGAGCTTTAGCTCTTAATGAACCCATATCTATATGTGTGGTGGTGTGCGGTAACACACACTTGATGGGATCCACCTATGTAGGTGTGGGAGTGTGGCCCCTCCCCATGAAGGTTTAAAACTTGCCTTCTAGAGCGTCAAATCGCAAGGAGTTGTCGAGATTTGGAGTTTGGTATGTGTCTAAGTGGAAGATTTTACAACCCCTTGTGAGGTTCAAGACGAAAGTCACCTTGCAAGATGTTGATCCTAAACTTGGGTTACACTAGGTGACGATTCAAGTGGTAAGACATCGGCACTGAAAAAACTAAATTTCCTTTGCGCAATCTATCTTTCTTTTCCTTCTATTCTTGTATCCTTTGTGGGGGATTGTTGGAAAATGATACAAGAAAAATAGGATAAAAAACTAAGTAGCAAAGGAAAAGCATCAATACCACATCCCACATAGACAAAATATGGGAGGTTTTTTGGGCTTATATATGGTTATGTAAAATTTACCCTTTGGAATTAATTCATGGATGAGAGAACGGACATCACACGCGCGCGCGCAGCTCGCCCGCCATGCCGTGGTCGGGTGTGGGTGTGGGTCGTTCTTTTATTATCGGGTATATTTATTTTTGCTGAAATAAAATAAAACTGCTGCTGTAATGTTAAGGTCGGTTGAGCAAAATCGGGGGGGAGGGGGGCGGGGGGGTTGGTTGACTCATTCAAAACGACTGGTTCTTTTTTGTTTCCTTAAATCTGCATATTTTGGGCCTGGTTTTTCTCATTCAGTTTTGCAAACCCCCCCTCATATTCTAGTATAAATAGGGGTGGCTGGGTGCTTTGTTAAATCATCAAAAAATCTCATTCTCTTCTTCTTCTGCTTCTTTCCTCTCTCTCAATTTAAGTGGGCAAAGTTCTTAAGGCTCTTCTACTCGGTCGCTATCGAGTGCATGTTAGTGATCGAATTGTGTTAATCCTAGAGGACTGCCGCCAATATAGCTGTTTGCACCGAAGCAGCAGCGAAATCATCTTTTAGGACAGTGGTGTTCCCACGGCGCGGTATCTTTGGTATTAATTCAATTTCTCAATCTTTTCATATTATTTGGTTGTTGTATTTACGTGTCATTAAAACAGATTAAATCGCTGCGGTTTTACCTTGGATTTTTTGCTATGATATTTGATGGAAAAATACGTTCGTTTTCGCTGATTATTTTAGCGTAGTTTTAATGCATATTTTTCGTGTATTTTCCTGCTTATTTTTCACTGTGCTATTTTACTGCATAATTTTTTCGTTACTTTAATGCCGTATTTTCCAACTACTATTTTTGGTATTTTACTGCAGTAATTTATCTACATTTTACTGCATTTAATAGATCAGTCTCGCTGCAGTACTGTTAAATTTTTACAACATAGATAAAGAGAGATAAAAATAGGTCACTGATATTGTTGGAATAAAAACATTAATATTAGAACAATGTAACTAATTACCCTAAGGTTGTGTTTGGGGCATGGCATTGGGACTAGGGATGTTCATGATTTGATTAACCGTATTGAAACGTATTCCGGTTCAATTAACCATAACCAAAATACTCAAAATTTCTAACCGTTACTGTAACTGAAACGACCGGTTAACCGACTTTTTGTAAAACGGCAATTCAATTCAGTTATGTCGGTTAACCGATAGCTGAAAAATAATACAATGTATCCTTCATGTTATATAATCCATCTCCTTAATGATTTTAAATTCCAAAAAATGCATTAAACGTGAGAATAGTTAACAAATTATGAGCTTATAATCCAATTCTAAAAATTTAAACATCCAATATCATTTTAACCAACAAACGTAGAAGCAAATAGTACTAGATTATAGTAAAGTAGTGCTTAGTTAGTATTTAGGATATACTAATAAGGCACGAGTACTCAATGATAGGAGATGAATTGGGAAAAAAGATAAAGTTTATCATGCATTAAATAATAGTCACTCATATGTTACAAGGCATACTTAGTAAATAATATAATATTATGAACATGTAAGAATATATACATGGTATATATTATTTCAGTAATTCGGTTAACTGAAATGGATAAAAGCACTAACCGTTACTGTCCTGAAATATTGCAAATTTATTCGGTACGGTTAACCGAATGGGAAATTCGGTGCGGTTAACCGTATTTTCGGATCGGTATTTCGGAATTTCGATTCGGTATTTTAGTTACGGATTTTTTTGAACACCCCTAGTTGAGAGCCATAATTCCAATTATGTTGTTTGGTTCACTTGCTGGACTTTGAATTACAAAATTTCCACTGCCCGATTTCATAGATTGATTTTCAATTGAAAATCATAATTTTCAGTTCATTGGGGTGGGGGTAAGAAATTGGAATTCCATATTAACTCAATTGACTTAAAATCCAAAACGACTTCACTTGATTAACCAAATCCAACGTGGCTCAA
The DNA here is from genome assembly GCA_018398585.1 of Simmondsia chinensis. Classification (NCBI taxonomy): domain Eukaryota; kingdom Viridiplantae; phylum Streptophyta; class Magnoliopsida; order Caryophyllales; family Simmondsiaceae; genus Simmondsia; species Simmondsia chinensis. The sequence continues at coordinate 29,135,303 of JAGTTD010000013.1, read as the reverse complement.
AATTTAAAGACTTAGACACAACCTAAAATTTAACTCGAACCTCGAAATTACCCGACTTGAATAATGACTTAAACTTAAAATGACTAAAATGACCTTAGATCCAAGTTCGAAGTGACCTAACTCGATCGACCCGAAACTTGAGATAACTCAAATCTAGACAATAAAAGTACTTATTGATTTGAATCTAATGTAGACAAGCTGAGCTGAAGTGGAAATGAGCTGAACAAATTGACCCAAAACTTAATACGTCCCAGACCATAAATGACACGACCCATCTTAAACTTAGCCTAAGATGACTCGAAATTTGAATTGATACAAATCGTTGGTCCCAAAACTAAGATGACTCGAGCTTGAAATGACTCGAGCTTGATTAACCGAAAATTCGAGATTACTTGAACACTAAATGATTCGACGCGATACTCGACCCACTTTGACTTAAAACTCGAATAACTCGAACTTAAAGTGAATCGCTCCGATCATAATAACTTGAACATAATGTGAACCATTTCAACCAAAATCTAACCATAGTTGTTTCAAAACTGGAAATACTCCGACTCGATTTATCGAAAATCCTTGATGATTTGAATTATTATGTAATTATAACTTCGACCTCAAATTCCTTTGATAAATCAAACAATGGAATTGCAATTCCATCAGAATTCCAATTCTATCAGATTGCAATTAAAATTACAATTATATAGTTAGAATTCTAAGTCCATGCTTCATACATCATTTTTTGCCCTCACAATGTAAATTCCATATAAATTGTTGGAAAAATTCACACAATCAAGCACAACGAAAACGTAAAATCAACGAAACAACAAGAAACAACACACCAAATTTTAACGTGAAAACCCTTTGTCAACTAGAGGAAAAAACGACCGAACCCAATAGGTGCCTCAATCCACTATAAAATTAAGGATTACAATTTCTAATTATAACCCCCAACCCTATACAATAATCATTATTAGTGTAATTATTGTATGGTAAGTCACCTATCCTCTCCAAGTATAAATTTTAATTAGATTAAATAATTAAATCACATTAAATATCTTTTAAATCTAAATCATATTTAAATTAATACTAATTTTAAGATAAATAATATTTCAAGTAAATATTATACACACATGCAATCCCGCCAAAGTTGGAGGGTGACACGACTCACACGATTAAAGCACGCCCAGCAACGCCCCCTAAGTTCCATTAGAGTGCGTACTGCCTACTGCCCTACTACCACCACACCTTAAACCCATTTTGACGCAGCTTCGAGTTCATTCTAAAACCCTAGAATCTCTCTCCTTCGTCTGCAAATCGATCCTCTGCCCTAATTCGAAATGTCTAATTGCGAGGTTTGTTCGTATTATCATCATTTTTGATTCACTATGCTATATTTATCATCTGTTCTTTGAATCGAATGTTGTTTATTTTGATTATTCTTGTTTGATATGTGCAATCTCTTTTTCGTGCATGGTTTTCTTGTGCGATAAAGCAAAGTGATGGTTAAAAATACGCTTAGCTGACCCAGCTTGCACGTTTGTTATTATTTGCTGCATCATTTGACTTTAGTAGTGTTTGTTCTATTTTATATTGGACATGTCTGTTTTTATTTGACAGAGTAAGATCCTTTTTAGGGTTGGGAGCCTCTTTGAAGCACTGAATTGTTATTATTGTATTTTTTCCTTAATGCAGATGATATCTTGATTGTGATGATTATTGTATTGTGTGATAAGTTTCTTTTATAACGATTTTCTCTCGGTTTGCCAAGTCGTAATTAGTCTTTCGCCTTTTATTTTGTTTAAAATAGTTGTTAATGTTTGCAACAACAACGGTTTGATGAAGTTATTGTTGGAAAAATGATACAAGTTGAACCTAATCCCGTATTGGAAAAGCTAATGAAAATTGTAATCTCTTACTAAGAATCCCACATAGAAAAACTACTTTGGAAAATGAAGGAAGTATTATCCCACATGGGAAAAAGAGGGAAGGTTTGCAAAGTTTAAATAGGTATATGTAAGCCTCACATTTAAATTAAGTCACCGGTGAGAGAATGGACACCACATGTGCGCCGCCTGCCGTGCCGTGCTCGGGCGAGGGTGAGGGTGTTCTTTTTATAAACGAGTACACTTATTTTTCGGACAAAATAACATTGTTATTAACGATAGAGTAAATCTGATACAAAGAGGTCCTTGACCCTTTCAAATTCACGTGACCTTGACCCCTTCAAATCTGGAATCCGCTAACTAGTACCTGCAACCCACATGATTTGGGCCAAATTTATCTCATTCGGTTATGTAGAAACTCCCCTCACAGTTTAGTATAAATAGGGGTGGTTGGGTGCTCTGTTTTTTTTTATCATAAATAAAAAACGCATCTCTTCTCTGTTTTTCATTCTATACGTTCTTCTCCCTCTCTAAAATTTTGGGCAAAGTACTCTGGCTCTCCTACCCGGCTATTAACGAGTGCACGTTAATAGTCAAATCGCGCTAATCCTGGAGGACGGCCGCCGGCAACACTATTTGCACCAGAGCAACGGCGAAATCGTCTTTTAGGACAATGGTCTTTTCCACGACGCGGTATCTTCGGTATTGTATTCAATCTCTCAGCCTTTTCGTATTATTTGGTTGTCGTGTTTCTGCGTATTTTACTGCAGTATTTTTCTACGTACTTTACTGCTGTATTTTTCTGCGTATTTTACAGCTGTATTTTTCTGCGTATTTCACTGCAATATTTTACAGTTATTTTTACCGATATTTTACTGCATAATTTTAAGTGTGTTTAACTGCAATTAATTGATTGTTTTCGCTGCGGGTACTGTTTAATTGTATAACAATCTAAAAGACGATTTAATTAGTTTGTTTTATAGATTATAGTTTCGAACCCTTGGCTTGGTGGTTGTTGGCTTCAAATGTCAGTTGTTCTAATTTCAATTTGTACCTCATGATTGAGGAATGATTCAGTTGGTATGTGCATGATAGATCCACATTGTCGGTTGTATCGTTGTTCTATCTCTATGGTGTTTTTTCACCATATTCATTGAGTAGTGAATTTGTAATCTGTGATATGAGGAAATATGAAAGGGAACCAACCAGATACTGAGATATTATAATTCTTTTGAAGATTACTTCTAGAGATGATGGCATTTAGAGAACTGCAGTAAAATTTTATTAGAATTAAGTCGGATGGATAATTGATGAATATGTGAATGGCTAGGCATTCAGGACATACGTGCAAAATAATATGAGTAGCCTCACTGGTGTTTATTTGTTGCATAAGTATGCTGTACAAGAACTTCGTGTTTCGATGAAAATGCTTGCCTTAGTTATTATTAAAAGAAATTAAAAGGAAAAAAAAAAATCCAACAGAAAGGAGAACCTTTTATGCTTTTCCCTACCGGCGCTCATGGGTAATTTGATAATTTTGCTTTCTGATTACGAAGTTAGTAATTGACAATATAAAAATTGTTATTGTCAAAGTAAGAATATGATTCACAAACAATGTGAGCTATAAAATTGTCCTAAGTTACCCTCGAGGTTGTAACAGAAGCACCATCACTATTGCTGCCTATTTTATAGAGAATCTAATTTAAAGGCTAGATAAAATGCCTTAATTTGAATGTATAGGCAATGTTACATTTGTATTATTGCTTCTGTACATATTGTGAATATTTTTGAAGGGATTAAACATAATTGGGCCTAGAGTTGGGTTTTTAAGTGTAGAGAAAAAAAAAGGGAAAATAAAAAGTGACATACCTAATGATAAATTAAAATTATGCATGAAGTTTAAGTGTGTGTATATTTGGTAATTTGAACTCCATACATTTTTCCTACTGTTCATGTTGTTATTCGAAGAACCTAATTTTCTAGGTTTATATGAAAAGGTTGAATGAAAGCAACATAATGTTGGTATGCATGTATTACTTGCATCTTATCAATGGAAGTTAGATCCATATTCACATAATTCCTAATATAAGCTAGTGAAATGAGGGGGCAGTGCTCTTATACGAGGCAAAAATTCTTGTGTTACATAAGAACAATTTTAACCATAATAAGGTGGCCTAGGTGGCATGGATTTCTCACTGTTTTTTAACATCCTTTGGTTTCCTCTTTGTGGAAAAGGTGTTTATGCCTGAGACTAACGGTTTGTCATGAAGTGAGAAAGCTCTAGGTACATCTGTTCGGTGGAGTGGTTTAGTGTTAATCGCTTGTTCGACCTCATGTATGGCAAGTTGAGAATCTGGTGAAAATTCTTTTGGTGGAGCAATTTATGAGTTAAATTGCTTGAGACTGACTCTGTTGGTGGTCGGAGGAAAGTTCTTGGTTCGGATTCTATGTTGATGTTGTTATGAACACTTGTGCGTGTGCGATTGCTACTTTTGTGTGACTGACCATGCTATTCAGAAATTAGATTGTGTGTTTTTCAATTTTCTGTATGATTGTTGTGGTTAACACGTGTTTTACGACTGAGGCAGATTGTGAACTTGTTAGAATGAAGTCTTGAACCTAGAATTGACAACTCTTAGGTTAGGCTTGTCTAGTTGCACAATCTTAAATCTAGTGTGTGAGTAGAGCATTGCATGTTTTCAGTTTAATCATGAGAATTGGATTTTCTTGTAAGTTTTGAATGACCTAAGTGAAATAGTTGATTCTTGTAAAGGGCCAATAGGACTTGTGAATTATTGTTAAAATCTGTGTGATTTGTGCATTAGTCTCCATGTTGATGTGTTTTAAGTATTTCCCATGGCTATATCTAAAGCAAGTTGTATATGTTGTTACATGCTGCCTGAAATGATGAAAAGCATGTTGTTTAAAGTATTGAAACATTTCTCTTTAAAGCTGAATGTGCTACTATAAGTTGCTATGGACTTGTACATTATAGGTTTTGCAGTCCATATTGGTTTTGGACTGTTTGTAGCTAAAAATGTTGCATCTTAGTTGACTGTGCTGATTTGGCATTGGTTTCATGCTGATCAGGTTTTGAATTACGCAAAACTTGTATGTCTTTACTGAATTTTAGCCAAGAGTTGGGAAATACTAATATGTTTGAGTCATATGTGGACTTGTGTTATCTTGGGAGAATTGTATGCCCTTTAGGATCATTGCTTCATACTCCTTTTCTAGTTTTAAGAAAAGGGTAAGGAGCTGGTCATATGAGAACCTTGATTGATCATAAGCTTGGTATTTAGCTTGTGTCTAGATACCTTATTTGGGTTATTGTCATCTACTATATGCTCATGTAGGTCATCTGGATGACATACTATATGACTCTAGTGTTTTCCTATTGAGGAGAAAAACATGGCATCGCGTCACAAACTAAATATGCTAAGATGGTTGATAGCATTGTGCTTTGATGAATAAGACAATACTCATCCCATTATATCATACGTCAGTGATAGATCTAGTCTTACATACATGGATCCAAATAATGAATATTAAAGTGCTCTAATTAAATTGTTGAAGTACTAGTGAAGTACTATGAAAGGGGTCAGCATTGTGATAGACTCTTTGTTGTGTTGGGTGTCTGATATCAATAGAAGTTATTCTACTAATTACAATGTATTTAGGCTTATTAGTGAGCTATGTTTTGTGACACCCCCTCTGAAACCTGCATATTTTAGTTGTCCTTAAACACTGAGTTGGCTGGTAGAAAAATTGAATGACTTAGGAATGTAATGTGAGACATTCCATTGTGGTGGGTTGTAAAAGCACCCAAGAACCTATGAGTCTGATTATTGTGTTTTTACCAATGTTTGCTAGTTATAGCTAGCTTATGAAAATTGATTATGGTGAAAATATTATTTTGATGACTGTCCAAAATCAGTGTGAATAGTTTGATGATGCTAGCACTTGGGATTGAGAACCTTGCAAAGGCTTGAGTTGCCTTAAGTTCAATTATAAAAGGTACCACGTAAGTTATGTGGTTTTCTGTACATCCTTTCTTGAGATCACCAAGTTTGATACAACATTGGTAATACATGGACTACTCTTAATAGTGATAATGCATTCTAAGTACGATGAAAATGAGCATATGGTCTCTTGTGACCGAAAGTGGTGAAAAGGGTATATGGTCTTTTGTGACCTAAACTGGTGGTGATCCAATTAATTTGAGATGATAATGTTTCACAATTGTGATAATATGTGAAATTGATAAATTTGCGGTATATGTCTTTCGTGCCAACTGTATATACGATATGCGTATAATATGTGTACCATGTGAGTACTTGGGGTGGAGATATGATGTTATTTGATATGATATTTGCTCCGCTATTGTGTTATATTGACTTTTGTTGTAGTTGGCAGGCGATGTAGCTAGTTGTTTAACAGCTCGTTGCTGATACCTCAATGTGGGGGTGAGAGCAACTCATGATTGATGTTGGCAGTGGTCAACTCTCAAGTACTGCTTTGTTGCAATACAGTGTGACATGCCGTGTATGATGGTTGAGCTTAATGCTTTAACCTAACCCATAATCCTCAACGGGTGGCGTGGACACTGCACACTTGATGGGTTTGGCAACTAGAGACCTATTTGTCTCAGGCATAAGATTTTAAACAATCTAAACGAAGGAAAGTGATCACTAAGTTGTGTAAGGTCTGGAAAGAACTTTGTGGATCAATTAATAGACTCTATGTTGAAAAATTATTGTGGAAACATCGAGGAGGACGGGACTAAAGTTTATGCATGGATAAACTATGATGTATCCAACCTGGTCTTAACAGGTTCAATGTGAAAAGTCATAGATTTATTCGAGGAATGCACTGTGTTTTATGTTATCCCTCCCTATGGTGTGACAGTGCGGAGACGGGTCCATAGCCATATGTTTGGTGGTGTAAGCAAGTTTTGCACTTGATGGACACTGTCTGTTTGTTACCAAGGGGTTAGGTTGAGCTTTAGCTCTTAATGGACCCATATCCATATGTTTGGTGGTGTGCGGTAACACACACTTGATGGGATTTACCTATGTAGGTGTGGGAGTGTGGCCGCTCCCTATGAAGGTTTAAGACTTGCCTTCTAGAGCGCCTATGAATATCCAGGACGAGCGTATGGCCGGTAAAACATGCAAAATTGCAGGAGTTGCCCAGATTTGGAGTTTGGTAGGTGTCCAAGTGGAAGACTATACAACCTCTTGTGAGGTTCAAGACGAAAGTCACCTTGCAAGATGTTGGTCCTAAACTTGGGTTACACTAGATGACGATTCAAGTCGCAAGACATTGGCGCTGAAAAATTGAACTCCCTTTGCCCAATCTATTCCTATCTTTTTCTTTCGCTTGTATTGTTTGTGGGGGATTGTTGGAAAAATGATACAAGCTGAACCTAATACCGTATTGGAAAAGCTAATGAAAATTGTAATCTCTTACTAAGAATCCCACATAGAAAAACTACATTGGAAAATGAAGGAAGTATTATCCCACATAGGAAAAAGAGGGAAGGTTTGCAAAGTTTAAATAGGTATATGTAAGCCTCACATTTAAATTAAGTCATCGGTGAGAGAATGGACACCACATGTGCGCCGCCCGCCGTGCCGTGCTCGGGCGAGGGTGAGGGTGCTCTTTTTATAAACGAGTACACTTATTTTTCGGACAAAATAACATTGTTATTAACGATAGAGTAAATCTGATACAAAGAGGTCCTTGACCCTTTCAAATTCATGTGACCTTGACCCCTCAAATCTGGAATCCGCTAACTAGTACCTGCAACCCACATGATTTGGGCCAAATTTATCTCATTCGGTTATGTAGAAACTCCCCTCACAGTTTAGTATAAATAGGGGTGGTTGGGTGCTCTGTTTTTTTTTATCATAAATAAAAAACGCATCTCTTCTCTGTTTTTCATTCTATACGTTCTTCTCCCTCTCTAAACTTTTGGGCAAAGTGCTCGGGCTCTCCTACCTAGCTATTAACGAGTGCACGTTAATAGTCGAATCGCGCTAATCCTGGAGGACGGCTGCCGGCAACACTGTTTGCACCAGAGCAGCAGCGAAATCGTCTTTTCCACGACGCAGTATCTTCGGTATTGTATTCAATCTCTCAGCCTTTTCGTATTATTTGGTTGTTGTGTTTCTGCGTATTTTACTGCAGTATTTTTCTACGTATTTTACTGCTGTATTTTTCTGCGTATTTTACCGCTGTATTTTTCTGCGTATTTTACCGCTGTATTTTTCTGCGTATTTCACTGCAATATTTTACAGTTATTTTTACTGATATTTTACTGCATAATTTTAAGTGTGTTTCACTGCAATTAATTGATTGTTTTCGCTGCGGGTACTGTTTAATTGTCTAACAGTTATGAAATCATCCTACCATGGATACTATATGTAGCCACGATGTTTGCAATCTTTGAATGAGTAATGTAATGTTTGGCTTTTGTGTTTCCTTAGGGAGATTCAAATTGTCCCTTTGACGAGAAAAAAGCTGAAGAAGCTCGATTTGCTCTTGTAAAATTAGTCTGCTCGGAGGATTTTGCCCCTCGGTCATTTTGCTCAAGCCATGATCCGTTCCATCAGTTTATTCGTACTCTAAACCCGCACTTTGAAGTTACTCTTGAGAACATAGCACAAGATTCTATGAAAATATATAAAGAAGAGGCGAAAAAAGTCAAAGAATACTTCGGAAAAATGGATGCGAGAATCAGCGTGTCCGTGGATGTATTAATTCTGGAGAAACATATGGATATTTAAGATTATATGTGCCTAAGTGCGCATTTTATTGATGATGATTGGAAACTAAAAAAATGGGTTCTTAGATATTGCGTTGTTATGGGTTCAAATCAGGAGTATGCCGGTGAAGCTGCCTGTAAAGCTCTGAAAATGTGGGATATTGAAAGTAAAATAATTACGGCAACTAATGGAGATAGTGATAGACATCCTGAAGTGGTTGATTGGATTAAGGAAGGGCTTCAACAGATCACTTCACTCCAACTGAATGGCCAACTGTTTAAAGTTCGTTGCTGCAGCGAACTAGTTAGTCAAATGGTTCAAGATGGATACAAGGAGATCGACTGCATCATTGACAAGGTTCGTGAATTATATTGGACCAAATCATTGCCCTTATGGTATCTTACAAGTCATAAGCTTAAATCTGCTTGAGAGTTGGAGGCCTTAGGAGAGTTTTCTTCAGAAAGGACCAAGGCAAACTACGACGTACCATCTGTTGAGGAATGGGACAAAGTAAGAAGCATCTGTAAAATTGCAGATTGAGTATACGACATAGTTGAGGGCCTATTTCACGCCAAACACCTAACATCCAATCTCTTTCTACCGCATTTGCTTGAGCTTCGAGTCTACTTGATTCAAGAGTCATCGAGTTCTGATAATTTTGTGAAAAATGTGGCCACAAAGATGCTTCAGAGGTTCAATAGCTATTGGAAGGATATGTACATGCTACTTGCAATAGCAGTGGTGATGGATCCACGGTACAAGATGAAGTATATACAGTTTTGTTCCTCTGTGAACTGCGGTACTGATGATGATTCAAAGCCTGAGCTAGTTTTAGAAACCATTCGTGAGCTGTATTCCGTCTATGTGGTTCAACATGATGATCCTCAGCAGTTTGTGAGTGATTCTAGCTCCGAGTCTGAAGAAGAGGAGGAAGAAGAAAACGAGGAGGATGGTGAGAAAATGGCTGAGCCAAAGGAGAAGAAACAGAAAGGTGGCAATCCCATTGATTGCTTGTTATTATTGGAGAAATTTTGCCACTCAGTGCTCTCTGAAGATCAATCTCAGCTGCATAAATCAGAGCTGGACATGTATTTGGAAGAACCCGTTTTGCCATGGACAAGTAATTTTAGCATACTGCATTGGTGGAAAGCGAAATGTGGGACGTATCCTAATCTATCCAAGATGGCTCGTGATGTTTTGGCGGTTCCACTGTCGGTTGCTTCCTCATATGAAGCATACTACATAGAACCGAGGCAAGCGGATCACACTTTGACGTCTTTGCCACCCTCATTGAAGCATGCTTTGAAGTGTACAAGGAGCTGGATAGGGAAGCCAAGAGGGGGTGATGAGGTATGCTGATACTTTCTGTCCTCCCTTGGCTATGGAATACTTCTCACCTCACCTTGTGGGTTTGTTTGTCGCTAAAACCATCAATAACTGAAATACCGAACAAAAAGATACAATTGACCGATCTGAATTTGGTATGATTAATGGAACTAGTAAAATTTTTAGTATTTCAGGACAGTTTGGGTTATAGTTTTGGTCATCTTGGTTAACCGAATCACCATAACACTATATACTTATATATTTTTTTCGAATAATGTATTATTGTTAAGTTGGTTTCGAGGTTAGTTGAAATTTTTTATTCATAGTTCTATGTTTAAATTCCATTAGATTTGACTTTTCCCTATATAGCAACTAACAAGCCGAATGAAAATTGAAGTCACGTATTCCTTGTCCATGCTTCAATCTTTTATTGACGTAAAATTATTACTCGAGTTGTAGGCCTTAAAACAATCTCGTGCACTTGATGTCTTATATTCTTGTTATTCTTTTTTGGTAGAAATTTATTTACTTGTTGGAAATTATTATAAGTTTTATTAGAGTATTTTTATATTGCTATAGAAGTTTATCAACAACTTTTTTGCGGATCGATTGGAGTTTTTACAAGTTATATGCATATTTATTTGGTTACCGGTTAACGGATATAATTGAATCGAATTACTGATTTACCTAAAAGCGGTTAAGGGGCCTTTTTGGTAACAGATACGTTTGAATTTTTCAAGTATTTCGGTTACGGTTAACCGAACCAAAGTACTTTTTAATTAAGTTAACCTAACCGTAAACACGCCTAGTCATCGCCGCAAGTAAGCACATATGATTAGATAAAGGTTGTTATATAATAGATATGTCCTAGTCATTATGCGATTGGCCGTTACATAATGGCATTTTTGTCGCAGCTTCCATAATCAGGGCTGGTCTTGACATTTTTGGGGCCCCAAGCAGAACTTTCTAATGGGGCGCTTTATATACAACAAATTATAAAAATTCTGATAGCAAAACTTAATAATATTAAGAATTAATACTTAAAAAATCACAACTTCAAAAACTCAGGGCCCCTAAAATTTGGGGGTCCCCAAACGGTTTGCTTGGGTTGCTTGGGGTTATTGTCCGGCCCTTAATCTACTAAAAATATATCTTTGAATGTAGTTAGATGTAAAGGGCATGAAGTTATTTGTTGTTTGGCTATTCATTCAAATTTTCTTGAACATATGATTTCAAAGGGAGCTTCTTAAACACCAAATTCAATGTTTTACGAATCTTTAAGGCAAGAGCATCCGAAGTTACTGGTTGCTTGGTGTTTGGCTATTCATTCTAATTTTCGTAAACATATTATTTCAAAGCAGCTTTAGAAAAAAAAACTAAATACCAGTTTTATGAATCAATAACTTAAGAGCGCCCCAAAGTTATTGATTGCACGGTGTTTGACTATTCATTCTAATTTTTGTAAGTGTAAGATGTTCAAAGCAGGTTTTAAAAAAGCGAAATGCAGTTTTTATGAATCATTAATGCAAGAGCACATGAAATTATTGATTGTTTGGGTGTTTGGCCAGTCATTCTAATTTGTTGTAAACATAAAATTTCAAACCAAGCTCTTAGGCTTATATGCCTGCTATTGTTGCTGTTTTGATTATTGTTTATATGTCTGGTATTGCTATATTTGACTTGGATTTATAAATATTAACTGCTACTGCTTTATTTGCTTTTTTAGGTTGGGGGCCTTTTGGTAACAAACTCTTTTCAAGGTTGTACCCCGTAGGATACAGGCTGCACGCATTTCACCCTTCCCAGACCTTACCTTGGCGAGAGCTGTTGAGGCACTGGATTTGTTCTTGTATAAGATTTTCAAACTAACTTTTAAAAGACCATATGAAATTTTAATGGATCATTAATGAAGAGCACCTGAAGTATTATTTAGACATTGCATTTTCCTAATAACTGACTGTTTTGATCTCATTTGCAGGTGTTTCCTTGAGAACCCGAACCCTTTTCGCTTTTTTGTGATTGAAGCAGGACAGCACGGCCCTCGATGAATGTAGTTGATCTAGCAAGTTACGTTACAGGTAACAGGTCTACTGTTAGTTGCATCTTTTGAGTCGTAGGTTGCTGATGCATTAGTGAGAATATGTTTTGGGAAATGCCTTTCACTATTGCTAAACTAATCAGTAATGCAATGTTTTACGTTTCGTTGCTTAAGGCTTTTATCTTGCTGCTGTTTTGCTCTTTAATGTCAGGATTTTGCGGTAGATGTTCGTTATTAGGCATTTTTTTTTTCGGGCTAAAAGACAAGCGCAAAAAAGACATTCAATTGACACAATATTTACAAACTCTAAAGTTCGGATTCAACCATGGCTATACATTTATCGGGCTAAAAGACAAGCGCAAAAGATACATTTCAATTGACACAATATTTACAAACTCTAAAGTTCGGATTCAAACCATGGCTATACAGTCGACCGACGCTGAACTGAAA